>OX377205.1:86209636-86727118 GCA_947396885.1 Heligmosomoides polygyrus polygyrus
CGGAGCGTGATAATTTAAATACTCAAAATGGAGAAAGTTTAACATAAAACACGAAGCTGCATCGAACAAAAACTGCATTTTAAAAGGGATTTTTCCCAATATTGAACTGGGGCATTGATTGTTTTCGACAATCAGCCTTCTAACGAATAACAGTGCTATTGATGCTCTGAAAAACTTTAAACTCTTGTTGTGTAGCAAACACGACTTTAAAGACGCTCCCATGAAAACACAGAACTTCGCAAACTAATGAAGCGTTGTACACTTAAAACGAGTCCACCACCTTAAGGCCCCGTTTATACTTCGTCGCCAAGCGACGCGACGCCACGTATAGAGGCCAAATTGATTGAGCGATGCGATCGATCAATTTGGCTACTTTACATCCCGTCGCGTCGCTCGGCATCGGAAGTATAAACGGGGCCTAAGGACCGTCTCGCCCCGGCATTGCAAGGCCATCAAGGAAGATGACTACTTATAGCCCCCCCCCCCCCCGATTATCCGGCTCAAGAGCCTCCCGCATCTTACATAACACAGAATTAGGTTCGTAGTAGTCCTGTTATATTTCCGTCCCAGATTTTGGCGTTGTCTGGCCGGGCCCCTCATACTCCCTTACCTCTGCATGTGCCGCTGCCGCACAGACAAGGAACTTCTGGTTCAATTCCTGGAAATTTTACAGAACATCACGCTCTGGTTGTTCTGTAATTGAGTACTCGTCTACAATCATGCTGACCTTTTACCGACGACTCCTAGCCGTGTGAGGTGTGTACTGAGAGTTACTTACTACGGTGTAGTGGAAAAGGATGCGGTGAAATAGAGCACAGGAATTCGAAGCACCTCGAGGCAAAAACTAGTGAATGCCTATGAGTTCAACCCTAGGCGAAACGGATAATCTCGAGTTCTGCCACTTCTTATGCGGAAATTTTCAAAAATACCAGCACATCTTCGAGATTTGAAAATATTGTTATCAAAAAATCAAAAATGTTGACAATGAGAAAATTTCCGTTCTACAATTATAAAGCTCGACCTACTCCTTCACTGACGTTTCGGATTTAAAGTCCTTCTTCAGCTACGATAGAAGCATTGCCTACCGTACATAATAACATACGTGTACGTACATTCAATACAGATTACATACCTAAGATCTATAGGGGAAAAGGAACGCGACCAAGGACATTCAGAGTGGCGAATGTCAGACAATGATATTTGGGGATCCTATATATCTTGGAGGGTAGTGACCGCTCCCTTGTCTGATTTGGTGGCCCTCAAAGCACCCAGACAAACCATTCAGGGGCCGGATTCATGAACGATTTACCGGCGGGTAAGTGCAAGATTTACCCCAACCCCCACTTACGCTCGATTCATGAACGCGCGGCGGGAAAAATCGAGGGTATCGAGGTAAATGCTACCCCGTCGACGCGTCGAGGAACATTTACCTTCAAGGCGAAGGTTTTGCTCCTCGACCAATTTCTGACCCAGTGCCAGCGCAACCCTCCGCCGGTCCGTTGCCAGCTCTGAGCTGGCCGCCAGCCGCATAGTCAATGCTCAATAGAGGACGCCTAGGTGCCATCGCTTGCACTGTCTTTCGCCCGACCTACGGCGAGTTGTTTGACCTTTCATTTTTCTCTATTAGTCTTGAATTCTATGGTTTTTTGTGTTCTGTGGACCATGGCGGCCCACAATGCCACTTACTGTTGTGATTTGCTCCCTTTACCCTCCCTGCACCCTTGTGGGTCGGCTTGAGCCACCATGAGCCCGGTCCACCACGCAAATCGTAATTTACGATTTGCGTGGGTGGACTATGCCCATCCGCCACCTTAGCCTCCCTTGGCATATGTTGTCTATGGGGGCTACTTGGTGGATGGCAGCCATTATTAGCCATGTAGGCCCATATTTACAATACCATCCCTATTGCCTAATATGCTACTACTTTCCACCCCTCCCCCCCCCCCCTCTTCCCCTTATCTCACATTTCACATTTCATTTCCCCTAACTACGATGGTGCCAGTGTCGGTGGCAGCGACTTCCCAGCAGTAAATGTCACTACTTGGTTTCGCTGCTAGCTGATGAAATTGGCCGCGGAGCAAAACCCTCGCCTTGGCCGTCATGAATCAGAAAATACAGGTAAGTTCAGGGAAAGTAGCAGGTAAATGGTCATCGAGGTAAGTGGGGGTAGAATTTACCTGCGGCCGCGTTCATGAATCCGGGCCCAGGAAGCACGGCACCCTAACGCATATCACGATCTAGTACCATGCCTGCGATTCTCCATACTCCACAGCAATCTGGCTGAGCCGCTGATGAGGATCAAGGAAGTGCTGGAGGTAATCGCTGGTAGACACCAATCAATCGCACGAGGAAAATGTATGATGTAGGCTTATTACCCTATAAGAGTACACGGCGTGAGCGACTGACAACGATGATGACATGGAGATATGAGAGAACGGTCATTATCCTTCAAAACATTTAAGCCCCCCCCCCTTCCACTCGCAGAGGCCATTGCATTTCGCTTCCATTTATTGTGGGTGTCAGAGCCGACGCAAAAAAAAAACACAAAACCACAATCACGTACAGAAAGACAGGCAAGCACAGTTGCAGAGACCTCGGACGGATGAAAAACTTAGCTTTAAACAATAGACAAACCAGGGAAGGGTCTCAGGCGTAGGTCTGAACGGGGGAAATGGATAGTACTACGAGAATCTCCAGCCTTCACACAGTAGGAAATCATGTTTCGTTTTTGTAGAGTCCTTGAACCAAAAGAGCTACTAGCCCTCGAAATTGGGGGTACAGTATTGCACCGTCACCCGTATCCACCATAACCTACCGTAATCGGCCAAAATTTGAAAAATCGGTGTCAGATTCGTGATCAGCACCTCAAATAACCTCCCTGGGCAAAGTTTGGGCAAAAAAAAAATTCGACCTCTCCTCGACCTTTGGAGTCGTGAAAGTAGTGTCGTGAAGGTCGGCACGACATGGCAGTCTAAATCAATTTACTTCCTACACATCTCCTACACATTTATTTCACTCAGCAAGTACGGGTGGCAAGGGCTGTCGAGGTCATAAACACCGATTTTGCCCAAGCTTCTCCCAGGTGGATTATTTGGGGTGCTGATTACGAATCTGACATCCGTATTCCGTATTACCCTGGAGTATACTAAATTACAGAAGGTAAATGTGATTAATGGTAAGGTCATGGTAACCGTTCTTGTCCAAACTTCTCATTGAGTACGAACTGATCCTTGTTTGACAATGTAGAGTGAAATAAATATGTAGGAGATGTGTAGGAAGCAAATTGGTAAAGAAGGCGGCAATCATGAAAAAATGCAAAGATACTGCATAGCACGCGAGTCGAACACCAGACCTAGCACCTGCGAAGTAGTCCCCTCCCTGCTGAGCCACCGACTCGCATGCCGCAGGGCCTTTCGCCGCGTCCCTTACAACAGCGCGCGCGAACGCATGCACGTGGGTATGCGCTGACTGTGCGCTACTGTACGCCCCCCCCCTTCGAGGGCCCGTAGCTTTTTTGATTCAAGGACTCAGCAAAAACGAAACATGTTTTTCTACTGTATGAAGGGTGGAGATTCTCGCAGTACTATCCATTTCTCCCATTCAGACCTACGCCTGAGACCCTTTCCCTGGTTAGTAACATGCTTCTTGGGTTCAAGGTGAATCAGGTCAATGACCAACCAGAAGAACGAAGAACACGATTAAAGGTGGTACGAGTTCTAGAACTAAAAAACTTTGACCTGAGCAACGTTATAGCCGATGCAGTTGTAAGTTCCACATCAGCACCTCTTGTGTGAGAGGAAGTGGGGATGAAGAAACCAGAAATCCTTTGTCTGTTTATGCCTTTAAGCATTTTATACGCATAAGCACTTTAAGAGGTCGAATCTTTTTCTTCTCCATTTCAAAGAGAGACCAAGTGATTTGTTTCCGACACAGGAGTTATTTCTCTTCAATAACAACAAAAGCACGTCACTGAATTTCCTTGTCTGCACTTATCAAGTTAAAGGTTAGCTATTCCTTACTTGAACCATCCTACGGAGTTTCTATTCTATTCCCAGGTTACAGAACACACTACTCAGAATGTATGTCTATTAGTATCATACTGTATGGTGAAAGAGGGGAAGAGAGGGACGTGGGGTGAGAGGGCTGGCCTGCCCTCTCACTGGAAGCTGATGGTACCAGACGACCCTCCGGTGTGGGTGGCGTAGACGTGACTGTCGGTGGCGTAGCTCGGTGCCGCTATCTTGCAGCAGGGCGTTGCCATCGGTAGGTCGTCGCCGTCCAGGGTACGGATTGGGTGCAACCCGACACACTCCTCCTTCCTCATCAGTCGTAGGTGTGTTCGTTCATGAGTATATGTTGTTGAGCATGATCGGCAACACTTTTGTTTCTAGAGATCAGGAAGACCTTAAAGGCCAAAACGTTGCCAACAAAAGACTGACTAACGGAGGAATTGTCTCAACGATACGCCAGAACGGCAGAAGCAAATAATGAAGCAGGAATATCCATCCTCTACGTAACTAAAACGTGTGTTGATTCTGCCGAATCCTTGAAACAAACAAGTACGTAGTGCTCAAACTTTCCTATTTACTTACTTATTTAACTGCGTCTCAAGGACGCGCACTAAATGCTCGAACGGCAAAAAGTAGGGAGTGGATTAACTAACCAAAAGTAAAAGAAGGAAAACCAGGCAAATATGAAAGGCAACGTTACACATTAAAGCAATAGTTTCAGAAGCCATCCATGTGGGCTGCGAGAACCTATATAGTGATATCATGCTTCAAAAGTAAGGAATGCCAGTTAGATGCTAAAACTAAATCCTCTAGGTAGCCTAGAAAAGCAATTGCTTATACACACATGATCCTATGATTCAGTTGACGGCCGCATCCCCCAGCACACATGTAGGCGCAGTTCAATACCATAGTGATTGCATAGCGCAGAAGTGGAGGTGTTGTTTCATCAAGACAACATCGGAGTTCGAATCCTGCACATGCCATTTCTTTGCACTCGTTGTCGCGACGCCGGGTGGCGCCTCGCTACGCATCGGTGGGCGAAGGCGTCACCCTGCGCCGTGAACGTGGGGTTGGCTACGTATGGGTCCCGGCTCGCTACGAGCTCGCCTATGGCCACGACCACCTGCTACAATACCAAAAGGCCCTGCGGACCCGAAGTCCCGTTATACGAAGGCTAAGGGGCGCTTATCCCTACGCACCTACGCTTGCCCGCTTCCTGCGGCCCCGTCCTGCGTGGACTAGTTGTTCACATTCACTGCGTTTCCGATAGACTGAAGCTTTCCTAGGCACAGCTCCCGTCTGCGGGATTGCATGGCCATTCATTCTGTGGATCGATCGATCAATAATGCACACACACACGTTGAAAGTGTTGACGAATAAACCGTATATCATCTTCGATATAGTACACGATACTGTTATATAAGTGTATTCGATATATACAAAATAACAAGTGAGGTAAAATTACCTACATGTCAAAGGGAGAGCCACACCCAAATCCTATGGTGAAGCAGAACCTCAGAACGACCCGCGCGGCGGACTATCACAGTGAACTGCTACGTGTGTGGACAGCCCTAACTGCGATAGGAGCCGTGGCGCAGTTACCTGACGGCGCCCGCTACGGCCGATTACTCGCGGGGCTGCGACGATCCTGAGTCCTGCGGCTGACGGTGGTCGATGGACGAAGCAGGTGACGGACGATCCTGGCCTTCGTTGCGAGTAGAGCCGACGAGGAGGAACGACGCAGTGAATAGCAATCGAGTAGTGAATAGTCGGCGTAGCGGCCCGAGGGTAGATGGCGGCGAAGTAGTCCTGAGGGGCTACGGCTGGCGACGACGTTGCTGCGGCTGAAGACGATGACGACCAGCTACGGCTGGAGTGGCGGCTGCGGCGGCCGAAGACGATCACGACTGGCAGGCCTCGGGCGCAAGAGGCACGCACCACTGCGGCCGGGCGCGCGATCACGCGTGACCCCCCAATAATCGTACGCAAGTCACGACACTCCTGCATTGAGCTTTCATGACGAAATCCTATCTGCACGTTGCGCTATGAGCTTTTTACTATTCATTGCTGTGATGAGACTTCGTGATTCTCTACCCGCTCCCAAACGTTTAAAACACCACAAAATATAAGTCCTTCAGACTAACTTTTCAATGTTGGCGAGGTAATTGCTATCATAACGTGACCACAGCGCAGAACTGCTGTGTTATCCCCACCTGTAGAGCTGACTGCGTTTCTGGATACAAACTTGAGACTACCTGACTCATTGTCCAGATTACTTCGAAAACCCAAGGTCAACGACATTCTCGAAATACTTAAAACCATGGGAGGAATCGAGATATTAAGAAACTGTTGGCGTCACTCGTTGCCCACACTGTGAACAGCAGTAATGATTTACGCACTTTGTACATATGTACCACTGGTTTTGAAGGTGTTTCATGAACATTTAAAAACGTCGTGTTTCAAACATTTGGAATATTGGAAATGAATCACGAAGTGCACAAAAAGGGGAGAGTGAAAAATCATAGCGTAGCAAGTTCCAAAGAAAGTGCAGATGGGATTTCTCTATGGAAGCTCGGTGGAAGAGCAAAGATGCAAGACAGTCGCACAGGGTTGGAATCGTACTACGGGCGCCACATTCATAAGGCAACAATCCTACCGCTGCTCCACTCAAGCCGCGCAGCCGGTCCGCGTGCACAAGGATGCGATCATTGTTAACCATAGCGAAGTTGGAGTGCTTCTTACTCGTTTTCAGCAAGGACACAGCGAAAGCAAATCATGCTTTGTGACTACTTAGAAGATGAGGATTCTAGACAATTATAAACGGCGGATATCAGGACCGGCTCACCGTAACCGCAGTGCGGGTCGCGCCGAGACTTGCTGTCTGCGACCTCCTAGCTTAGAGAATGCGCGTCGGCGTCCACGTTGCGACGTCCGATCGATGTCTTGTGCGATCGCGATGGCACCGTGGGCAATCGGGTCGTGGTGCAGTAGGTAGAGCGTTTGCTTCATGCGAGGGATGTCGGGGGTTCGGTTCCCGTGCGTCGCGGCGTTCTTGTTTTTCAGCTGAGTGTCTGAGATATGGGAGGTTTCGACGTCTACAAGACGATGCGCGATTTTTGCGCATTGTTTCAGCCGTATGCACTTCGCCGCTCGAAGAGCGCAGAACCCAGCCGCGAACTCCCTTGAGCGACGAAAGCGGTCTCCATACGAGCAGCTTGTATGGCACATACCCTGAAGTTCCTTCCCTAGCCTGGCTCTGCGCTCGAAGAGCGCAGAATCCAATCGCGGACTCTCCCTGAGCGACGAAAGCAGTCTCCACACGAGCAGCTTGTATGGCACCACAGAGTCCCTTCCCTAGCCTTGTTCTGCGATTGCACAATGGACGTCTCACCCGACGCCTAAGGTTACGGTGAGCCGGTCCTGATATCCGCCGTTTATAATCCTGTGAGGATTCTTCCTATGTTCATTTCTGACGTCGCGACGTACCGTTGAGACATGTTCCTGGTAAGTCGAGGTTCATTGTTGCAAAAACTAAGATTTAACCATGAATCTTAATGAACCATCAAATCCGAAGCACATTTAAAAATTGCCTCATTGCATTTGGCCTTCTGAAGAAAAAATCTCTCGGAATGATTTGGAAGGAAAGGCTTTTAGCACCGAGTTTATTACGTGGTACAGCTCACATTAGCTTTCGCTGATTGCTAACGGTGTGCACATGAAACACTCGTAAGCGGCTTGGTTTAGACGGAACGTGGTTCATGAAGACCGAATGGTCCAAACTCAAAATCTCGAAGAGAGAAAGCGCCAACACCAACACGTTTAATTACCTTAACGATGGCTTGATCAAAGAATCCTTTGAAGGCCTTCTGCTCGTTTGGTGCCAGAGCGAACCGATACTCTCCATACATCTGCAACATACCTTATGAGCCACTTGAGATCAATACGTGGTCTAACTCAAAACAAAAAGCGGCTTCGAAATACCTTGCCAAGCATTCCGAAATGCTTACTCATGCTTACGGCGGAGGCACGCATCCTGACCTCTACAAGAAGCAAATACTAGTACATGACCGAATATAGCAAGTCTGTGACGCTACGAGGTAATCAGCTAGGAACTGCGCCGTGAACAATGCATACAGAATCGAACCTTTCCATCGAGGGGGGGGGGACTGCTCGTAGACTGAGGGTTCGGGGATTTTTGTCAGAAATTTGCAGCCGCTCTAGTCAGGAGTTGCTCTAAGGCTGTCCAGCGAACCTTTGGAGTGCGCCGTGAGCAATGCATACAGAATCGAACCTTTCAATCGAGCGGGGCGACCGCTCGCAAATTGCACGCGCGGGCGTGTTTCGAAGCGCAATAGCTCTGCCAAGTTGGAACCTTTAAGGTTGCAGCTTGTGGGTCTTGTAAGCAGTGGAACGGTCTATTAGTATACTAAAGTAGAATGGCTTAGCTTAGGAGGGGCAATGTTACAGGGTGCGATAATGAAGGTGAGGCTTGCGTGACGCATTTTTTTTCGATTTCGGTGGACCACTGCGAGAAGACGCGGGGAGCTAACAGCCTCAAAATGCGTGCGCGAACGCTTAAGGTACTTTACGAGAACTTCTCAGCTTCCTGAACTGCCTAAGCCTCAGCTGCCGTTTTAGAGAGGCGGACTTGGCGGTTGAAGTTTACTACACTCCTACTCGCCCATATTTGGATTTTCGACACTCCCAATAACACCGTTTTGTTCATAACGAAAAGCACTATCGAGTGGTGTCACTCTCGACCAGTTTAAAAAATCGATTTTTTGACAATATCCCATTGAGGACGTGGGCGCCCTAGGCCAAGCTGCGCGGACGATGACGTCATCGAAAACCGGTATTTTCGAAATTGGCCAAATTTCCTCGTGCAAACTTCGTCCAAAATCGTCTAGGGGTTGTTTGGGGCGCTGATTACGAATCCAACATCCGTTTTTGAAAATTCCGCTGACTTCGGTAGGTTTTGGATTTTCTTCTGGATAATTGAGAGTGGTCGGGTCAGAATCATCGATTTTGCTCAAAATTCGTATAGAGTTGGGGACTTATTTGGGGTGCCGATCACGATGCCGAAGTACATTTGGACGATTACGGCAGGAGACCGCTCATACCTACAACTGAGGGTGATCGGTGATCCTGACCCGCCACCCTCAAACGGGAAGTAACCTGCTGAAGTCGGCGGAATTTTCAACAACTAACGTCGGATTCGTAATCAGCGCCCCAAATAACCCACAGATGATTTTGGACTAAGTTTGCACGAGGAAATTTGGCCAATTTCGAAAATACCGGTTTTCGATGACGTCATCGTCCTTCCACCGCGGCCTCGTCCTTGATGCGAAACAGCCAAAAAATTGATTTTTTCCAAAATCGGTTGAACTTGATAGCGTTCTATAGCGCTTTTCATGCTGAACGGAACGGTGCCACTGCGAGTGTCGAAGACTCAAATCTCGGCGAGTAGGAGCGCAAGAAACTCTAGTCGCTAACTTTCGCCGCTCTAAAACGGCAGCTGAGGCTAAGGCAGTTTAGGCAGCTGAGGAGCTATGAGCATGTATTCGTAAAGTACTTTAAGCGCTCTGTTCGCGTACGCATTTTAAGGCCGTTTGCTCGCCGCGTCTTCTCGCAATGGTCCACGGAAGTCGGAAATGCTTCACACAAGCCTCACCTGCATTTTCACACCCCTATAACATTGCCCCCTCTAAGATAAACCTACCTTGGCGTACCAACAGAACGCCCGACTGCCTACAAAACCTACAAGCTGCAACCTGAAAGTTTCCAAATTGAGAGAGCTATTGCGCTCCGAACACGCGCAATTTGCGAGCGGTCGCCCCCTCGATTGAAAGGTTCGATTCTGTATGCATTGTTCACTCCAAATTCTGTGTGCATCGTACACAGCGCACTCTCGGGGCATTCCTGGCATACAGAGCACTGGCAACGTACGCCATGCTTTGGGTGAGTTCTATTTGATTTGAAAAGTTTTAGGTTAGCTAAGAAGAGTGTCCAATTTTGTTGAAAAGCGTCCAATTCGACGAGAAAACGGTATATTATGTAACACCCACAGTAGTGTAACAGAGGATTTCTTTGGCTTGGGTAGGGCAATCAGATGTGAAAAAGGTGCAATGTGGAGCACCCCTCCCCTCTAGAACTGCACCACCAAAAATCACCTTTCGAGCTGCGCGCCAGTGGGTGTGATACTCAGTACAAGTATTGCTAACCAGGGAATATGGTCTCAGGCGCACGTCTGAACGGCAGCAACGAGACCACGGCGAGAATGTCTACCCTTCGAACACTAGATAGGTTTGTTTCATTTTTGCCGACTCCTTGAATCAACCGAATTGCAAGCCCTAAAATTTATAAGGAATCGCGCAATAGCACGGCTAAATACCTTCCATGGATCAAGAATGCAGAAAAAGAAAACTCTGAAATGCTGCCTTATATGTAGGAGCCGGCTCAGATGCTCGACTCCTTATCGTGCAGAATTTTTTATTCTTCTCTGCTCATCTGTAATTGATCTCCGGAAGGCACTTAGTTGTGCGATTGCGCAATTTCATGTAAGGGTTCAGGATCTCTAACCCGGTAGGTTCAAGAACCTTGCGAAAAGGGCACATCGTTCTCCACTATTTGGAGGGTGGAGACTCTCGCAGTGGTATTCGTTCTCGCCGTTCAGACCTACGCCTGATCGTGAGACCCTTTCCTGGTAAGCTTTTTCCGGTAGTAGTGGTTCTATAATCAAGTGGGATGTGGCCGATCCAACATCGCCGCTTGCATAAAAGCCAGGCGGCTTTGAGGCGGGTCCATGCCCTCCAACCGGCTAACTAAAACTGCCAACAAAGAGACGAACACGCACTGAGAACCTAAGGAGAACAGCGCAAGCATGGCCGGAAAGGAGCACACCGGCATTCCGCAGCAGCGAAGCCCCAATCGATAGCCGCGCTCGCGGTCGAGGCGGGCGTCTGTAGCAATCGAGTGGGGCACCAAGTACGCGGCACCGACGGCTGCCGCGACGGAGCTGTACCGACCATCCAGTGCTCTGAAGGAAAAAATGACGCAACACGTGGACGGGGGGGGGGGGGGGTGGGGTGAGGGCAGTCCTTGGCTTCGACCACAGTCGGGTTTGGTGACGTGGAATTGCCCCCATTGTACGCGTACGTACGTGTAGTGCAAGTTGCACCGAGAGGGGCTAGATCAAACTGGTAAAACCGTAACGTTTTCGAGTACCGAGGCGAAGTGGCGTTCTATCCCCGCCCTTTAAACAGAGGCGTGGCAAATGTCTGCGTCTCCACTATCTCCTAAGGCAGTCACTGGACCCTCGAGCAAGCCCAGGGGGTTGGGGGTGGGCGGGCCAGGGAGACGAGGGGGTAGAACGCTCGTCCCCCGAGTACCGATGGACTGCGGCGGAGAGTCGTTAGATACACCGCCCTCGAAAAGGGGCGGGGTGAGGGGCGCGCCGAGGACAAGATGTCCGGGTCGCTGCCTTCACATGGAGGCATCGCATTTCTGATCACTTCCCTTGGCTCTGCATCTCTATCCTGAACTGATTTCGTTCTTGAGACAAGAGTCAGAACCTTTTCACCATATTTGGGACAAAAGTGTTTTCAGCTGCAGCGCCAAGGCTTTCTTCAGGTCTCGCTAATGTAGAACTGACCGGAATCACCCATAGTGTCTAGTTGAGGCAAAAATCTAAAGAAATTTGGGGAAAATTGAAAGAATCTAGAGAGAAGAGCGACGTTCTCCTTTCCTCAACTGCCTCTATAACGGAACCGACTCGAAAATGACTTCAGAGTTCCCGAGATGCGCTTCCCAATCGTCCCCTATCAGTTGTTAGGTTTTTGGACGATGTCACGTCAATTAAGTACGGTTTTGAGCGCAGCAAACTTGTCCAAATAGGGCGGCGCCGGCAGGGCGGGAAGTGGGCACGGTGTACCGAACGACTGCCCCCCATGGACTGCCCCCTCCGTCCACTAGTTGCTCCGAAAAAATTGGCTGCGGGACATTATGTACGAATGGTCGCCGCGGGCGCGGCGAGTGCGGCGAAAGTCGCTGCAAATGTGCGCTTTAACGGTCAGTGGTCCACGGTACATGATCCATGATCCAAGACACAGGAACAACCTTCCTTTCTAGAAAACTCTTCACCATCATCTCGTCAGCACTGCAACTTATCGTTAGTAAGAACAGACCCGAAGGCCACTAAACCTCGCATTTCCATTCTCACAACACTGCTTTCTGGCATAGACCAGGGCATTGTTTGCCGATCGATGCGTGACAACCCTTTTTAAGAAAGCAAAACGTTCGGAACAGCAGAAAGGGGGAGGGGAGGAACGGATGGAACCGGAGTAGGGAACACCGGAATGGGAACAAAATTAAATCAAATTTTGTTTGAAAAACGGCCGAAATGGTGTGGAATGACTGTTGCCGCTTCTTATATACCTAAATAAAGCCCTCACAATAGGGATAAATTCTCAACAAGGCATATGTAATCGAGTAAAACATGCCTGTTTAACATCAGTAATTTATCTTCTGCAATGATAAGAACTTGGGTGCAAGTTTAGAGCGAGAGGTCCACCCTCTTCTTGCTCTCTCAACATCCGGAGAATTTTCTTGAAATCTTAATGAAAACGTCAAGCACGATTACAGAAGTATTATTACGGTAGAAACTCACTTATTGTTAGGGTTGTTGCGCTCAAGAAAAGCTGCCAGTTTACAAGGAGATACAGGATGAGCTCGGGTGGATGCAAATGCGCACGATTTTGGGGGCGGGAACAACGGCAGTGGCCGCCATTTGGGACAAGTTGTCGCCTTGTCTCGCGCCCTCCGCGCCAACCATGCTCTCCTCGCCGTCTGACACATTCTTTCATCGCCAACGTATACAACCATGCTACTCTAGTCGACAAGCCCCTCTTTCACATGTGTGCTCTCTCAAAACGTCGAATGAATGATAACAAATGACTGAAAAACTGAGGAACTCAACCGTTTTTGAAAAACCTGGCATTAAAACAATGCTATATTCGATTATGAGCCTTAAACATGTGTGAGACAAGCCCCGATCTCTTGACTCAATCAGCAAACGCGCTGGAATCACGTGGGCAACTCGCCGCGACTGCTCGTCCCCAGTGCTGGAGACCCAGCCCCCAAAATCGTGCGCATTCGTGCGCACCCGATGAGCTCTAATCTAGACTTGCATCAGAACTTGCACGCCATGTGTTAGCAAATGTATACGAAACCATTTAACTGCATAGTGTGTCACTTTTTCAGCTTTTCCTGAAGAAGCATCGTCTAAAAACAGATTGAGCATTAGAATGTTGTTTAGTTTGGTGTCTCGAACTCAATTTCTGAACCAGAGCATGTTTTCCCACAGCACCTGCAACAGCGGAAAGGGTTATCATCAACTCAAACCAAGCGTTGGTCCAACTGCTGCAGACAGGGACGGCTAGTGACGTCAGCGCGCGCTTCTTTGCTGCTTTACTGCATTGTCTGGTGCGACAGGAAAACTGCAAATATTACCAGAAACTATAATGAACTTTTGCAGACGTTTGGAAGACGGTTTCCTAAATTCTCTACACACTTTCCGGTCAATGACACATTAATCTGTAACCTTCCCTTTAATTTTACTCTTGCTCGTCACTTGGTCGTCACCGTTCTCCAGCTCGCTTGACGTAGTCTAAGAATCACACCACTTCTAAGCGTTAAGAAACGTTGGAGTATTTCTCCAATGTACAAGGTTAAACGAAGCACTCCACTGTTTTCCTTCTCTTGCACCAGCCGAGAAGGCGCAAACTAGCAGGCGGTGCACACCTTCGCGCTCTAGCGCCCCGCAGGGAGACGCGGCGATCGCGCGCGTATGACGTCACTAGCCGTCCCCGTCGGCAGCAGTCGGACCCCAAGCGTCTGCATCAGGTAATGAGCGACAACTCGTACGACCGCGGTAGAGCTCGTCGCGTACGCGACATTCGCCGTCGCGGGCGCGGCGACCATTCGTACATAAAGACCGCCCCTCGGAAAAATTTCGTAAAGGCGCATTTCGCCCTATTTGCGCCCCACTAATTTACTCTGTGGCGTGACTCACTGGCTAAAGTATTGCGAAATTCCGCCAAATGAGGACTCTTGCGGCAGCGAACTATAGATGCAAAGCGGCGCCACGAGGCGGTGCAAATCGATGTTGATGCCCGTCGTGGAGCAAGTTCGTTCTAAGCCATAAGGAACGGCAAGGTTGCGTCATAACTAATGACGGCGCAGTTTCAACGAACTTTGCACTTAAGTGATGATGCTTGGATCGTCACCTGAGATGGTTAGAGCTACAGGGAATGATGGACGCTGCGAAGTGGTTATTCGTCATCGACAGGACATATTTTGCCTCCACCCTAATTTTTGGCCCGTTTCCACGATATTTTTTCCTTCACTATGCATAGCGTGAGGGGTACGTTACTTTAGGCCTAAGATCCTGCTTATACTTCCGATGCCGAGCACGCGACGGCATGTAAAGTAGCCAAATTGATCGATCGCGTCGCTCAATCAATATGGCCACCATACATGGCGTAGCGTCGCTCGGCGTCGAAGTATAAACGGGGCCTAAATCCCTCTTCACACTTCGCGACGGCAGCGACAAGAGCGACGATAGCGCCCGGGAAGTATGAAAAGCGACGAGAGCGACAAGAACGACAGGAGCGACTGGGCGACGGTGCGACTAGTCTGATGTACGCAATTGCACCGTAACGGCTATTTTTTGTCAGTCTACTAAGGGCCTGTTCATACTTCGCGACAAGAGCGACTTGTCGCACGTGCAAAACATACATATCGATTAAAACCAGCTCGCGCCGCCGAAAAGTGTTCATACTCGAGCGCCGGCGCTGTCGCTGCAGTCGATCTTGTCGCTCTTGTCGCTGTTGTCGCCTGTTCATACTTCGCGACAAGAGCGACTTGTCGCACGTGCAAAACATACATATCGATTAAAACCAGCTCGCGCCGCCGAAAAGTGTTCATACTCGAGCGCCGGCGCTGTCGCTGCAGTCGATCTTGTCGCTCTTGTCGCTGTTGTCGCCTGTTCATACTTCCGCGCGCTGCGCTCTCGTCGATCCCGTCGACCGTACAAAACATGCATATCGATTAAAACCGAGCGCGCGCCGCCGAAAAGTGTTCATACTCGAGCGCCGGCGCTGTCGCTCCAGCCGCTCTTGTCGCTATAGTCGCTGTTGTCGCCTGTTCATACTTCCGCGCGCTGCGCTCTTCTCGCTGATGTCGCGAAGTATGAACAGGCCCTAGCCAATCAACACAGACACCAGCAAACAGTTATATTACCTACATCATCAATCTGTCACTGAAAAGAGGTATGATAACATGCCGTACCTTGACTGAAGAACGGCAGAATAGGAATCGTTTCCTTCGAACATACAGCCTGTTCATACTTCAAGCGAAAAGAGCGACTGGAGCGACTGGAACGACGGACGTAGTGTGGTGCACATGAATAATAACGTATTCCACACTACAATCGTCGCGGACGGAATGCGGAGTACGTAATTATTTACGTACACCACACTATGTCCGTGGGCCTAGTCGCTCTTGTCGCTCCAGTTGCTCTATTCGCCTTTGTCACTCTTGTCGCTCGAAGTATGAACAGGCTCCTAGTGCGCTATTGTGTAATTGCGTATTTCACACTCCATCCGTCGCCTCAGTAGCCAGCGCGAAGTATGAACAGGCGATAGCGGAAACGAGAGCCACGTAAGCGACTAGGGCGACAGGAGCGACATCGACAGTGCTCGAGTATGAACAGATTTTAATCGATTCGCGGCGATCGCTCGGTTTCAGTCGATTTGCATATTTTGCACGGGCGATGAGTCGCTCTCATCGCTAAGTATGAACAGGCCCTAAGGCCGGAAACCGAGTTTTGCGGCATGCCGCCATGTTGCGATGAACCTGCTGGCTTTTGACGCTGCGAGATGCCACAGGGTGATTAGCGTACGTGCTTTTTGGCGCGTGGAGTGCAGTAGGAGGACGCGCCGGCTGTAGCGTGCACCCGATACCATGTTCTTGGTTCGGATTTCCCGCCCAGGCCAACCAAACCTTCCATCCCTCCGGGGTCGGTGGATTGGTATCGGACTTGTCTGGGAAGGATAAAGCACTGACTTGTACATCGGCTGGCCACCGCAAGGAGGATTGAATACGCATCCCAAGGAGGATTGAATAACGCCGTCCTTTATCCTTTATCCTAATCCTTACTTTTTGGTGGAAGTTATGAAGAACTGCTCAAAGTCTTGTAGTCGTTCCATTGTGCAGCTTTCTTATTTGTGATCAAGCAGCTCTTCGTGTTCTCAGTTGGCGGCCTTTTCGCTTTCTTTTATACAGTTTTGCAAATCTATTGAAGGGAATCCACCCTTATTTCTCCCCACAACGTCCGGAAGAAATTTGTTCGAAAACCTTGAAATTAAAGAGAGTAAGCATGCAAATATGAGAGCAAAGTTAAAAATTACACAGAAATAACAAAAACATAAAAAATGAACAAAAAACGAACCCTAATTACAAACCCGCTTAAAAACACGAGAACCTACAAAGGAAAATGGTTCAAGACCCCCACGTAGCGCTTCCCACACAAGGGGATTCATGAATCATCATCATCATTTTCAATAGCGTTTGTCCCGCTTGGTGGCGGGGTCCGCTCTTCTGGTCTGGTGACGCCACTTCTCCCGATCAAACGCTTGGTCGGGATGGACACCAGCTAACTTCAAGTCCATATGCAACGTATCTAGCCAACGTTGTTTCGGACGTCCTCTGGGCCGTTTTTCAGGGACTTCAAGATTCAGGCCAATCTTACACACGGTGTCGTCGTTAGCGCGAAGGACGTGGCCATACCATCGTAGGCGTGCTTCGCGCAACTTGTCAGCTATCGAGGCGACACCGAACCTTTGTCGCATGGTTTCATTGCGAACGCGGTCCAATCGCGTTACTCCAGCCGTCCACCTTAGCATTTTCGTCTCCATTACACTGAGGCGGCTTTCGATTTCCTTAGTCACGGGCCAGCACTCAGCACCGTACGTCGCTACTGGGCGGACGACTGCTCTATACACCTTTGATTTGAGGTACTCAGGAATTGTCTTGTCGCAAAGCACCCCAGTCAAAGAACGCCATTTGGACCAGGCTGCACTCACACGTGCGTTCACCTCCAACGTTAGACTGCCATCGGACGTGACTGTTGATCCAAGATACTTGAAAGATGTAACTCGTGAGAGCTCAGTACCATTGATCTTAATGGATCCATGCTCATTCACATCCGTCGTCAAGTATTCCGTCTTTTTGACGTTTAGCTTGAGTCGAACAATGCTAAGCGATCGCACCACGCCTGTGCCTGTCGCTCGAGCTCTGCTTTGTCTTCGCATGCAAGCATGTCGTCATCGGCATACAGCAGCGTCCAAGGAGCTGCCCTTTGGAGATCGCGTGTAATTGCATCCATGACGATCACGAAGAGCAGTGGGGAGAGCGCAGATCCCTGGTGCACTCCGACAGATATTGGAAACTCCATCGAGGTGCCCGCTGGTGCTCGCACTCGGCTTATTGGGCACGAGTAGAGGATGCGCACCCACTCAGTAAGCTCTTCAGGGATACCATGTCGTCGCAACGCGTACCATATCACTTCCCGCGGAACGCGGTCGAAGGCCTTCTCCAAGTCCAGGAAGGCAAAATGCACCGGTTTCTGTTTCTCGCGGTGCTTCTCTAGCAGAAGACGAACGGCGTGAATGGCATCAACGGTGCCACAGCCAGATACGAAACCACACTGATTCGTGGAAAGCTGTACGACATCCCGGATACGTCCGTCGACAATTCGCTCAAAGATTTTCATGGTGTGCGAAAGAAGGCGAATTGGACGGTAACTAGCACAGTCTGCAGGACTGCCCTTCTTCTTCCAAATCGGAATAGTCGTGCTTTGCTGCCAACCCTCAGGCACTTTCTTCTCAGCAACAACCTGATTGAAAAACTCAGTCAGCCAGTCAGCAGGGCACCAGCCCTTCGACTTCCACAGGTCAGCTGGCAGGTCATCGGGACCAGTGGCTTTGCCTGACTTCATCTTCCTCAGGGCTGCTTCAATTTCGCTCACTGTGATCTTCTGAACGGGACCGTATACAGGTGATGCAAAAGGAACAGCAGGATGTTCAAATTCTACATTCGAGATTTCCTCGAAGTAGTCGTGCCATCGCTTCACAGCCCTCTTACGATGCTTCAGAAGATGACCGCTCTCGTCGTTAATGCCAAAGAACTTCTCAATGTCTTCTGCTTGGCGACAGCGAGCTTTGGCGAGGCGGTAAAGATAACGCTCGCCATCGCGCGTCTCCAGTTTTTCACTCACATCAGCGTAGTGTGCGGCTTTAGCACCGGCCACAGCCTTCTTTGCCGCTTTCTTCGCTTCTCGATAATTCCGCCAATTATCGACTGTTTTATCACCGATAAATACGTGATAGAGCCGTTTCTTTTCCCTGACCTTCTCTCTGACATCGTCAGTCCACAGCCAAGCCTGCTTGTCGACCCAACGCCGTCCAGGCTTCGTTGTGCCGAGTTCGAGACGCGCAGCCCGAGTTATCGCATCGGTAGCATCCTTCCAGGTTTCGTCGACAGTTGTTACCGTCGGCAACCGAATGCGAGAAATAACAGCTGCTTCCTTCTCTTTCAGTCGCCACCATTTGATTCTAGCCGTCCCGCATCGCTCAATACGTTTACACCTCGGAGGTGTGATCTTCAGCGAGCAGATAAGTGGACGGTGTTGCGTGGCAACCGTCTCATACGGCACGGTCTTCGCGTCTGTGACAAGACCTTGGTCGCGACGCCTAACAAGGACATAGTCAATCTGCGTTTTGGCGTTCCCGCTATAAAACGAGATGAGGTGGGAGTCACGCTTTCGAAACTTGGTGTTCACGATGATGAGGTCGTGTGAGTCTGCATACTCAAGTATACGCTCACCATCGGCGTTGCGTGACCCATAGCCAAAACCACCATGACAGCTGTAACCATCTTTCGCTGCTCCGACGTGACCATTAAGGTCACCTGCCACAACAATCATGTCTTGTGACGGCACTTCCGCTGTCTTCTCATCAAGCAGGGACCAGAACTCGTCCTTGGTTTGCTCGGAGCAACCTGTCTGCGAAGCATACGCGGAAAAGAAATGACATCGTCGCTCTTCTACGGCGACAACAATCTTCATTAAGCGGTCATCGAAACGTTCTACGCTTGCAATCGCGTCACGGAAACGCTCGGAGACGATCATACCGACACCACTGGTGGTCCTGGGACTTCCACATAGAACGACCTTGAAGCCACGTCCTATGTCCCTTGACTTGCTGCAGGACCACCTCGTCTCCTGCACCGCACAGAAATCTATCTTTCTTCGCTCCAGTGCTTCTACCAACTCGCACGAGCGGCCCGTCAACGTACCCACATTCAACGTTGCTACGCGGGTCTTGCCTACGTTACGGGACTTTCGGACTAGCTCAGTTGCCCCCCGATGCCGTCCTCGCATCAGGGACCCTCGCATACTTCTCACACCCGCCGGGCTTTGCGAGTGCGCGTCGGTTCCCGCGGACGCCGTAGCACTATCTCGAGAACTCTGAAACGTCATCGACCATATGATGTGACGCAGGATGTTCGTAGGCCGGCCTGTCACTAGGGCCTGTCGCCTGCATTCGATTGTCCGTGATTGGCTCGGCTCGCAAAAGCAAGCAGTTTCCAGTGGCACCACGTGGAGGAACGGACATCGCAACCAAGGGGATTCATGAATGCCGTCCTTTATCCGTTATCCCCTTTAACCGCTAAGTACGTGACCCCACAGACTGAAAATGGCGATGTGCTGGACGAGTGCATGGCGCGATCTCCTCTTGTAGCATAGTCAAAAATCACTGCTCTTCTGTATTTCAAAATAGGCTCTAAAACCATTATTTTTCTTAAAAACAAAAATGTTATAAGATTTCAAGCACTGTGTTCATATTTGGGTAGAGGAACTATAGATTTTCAAGGAAAGGAGTACATTTCCTGAAAACATGGACTTATTTTTGACCTTCTTAGAGACTATAGTTAATGCCTTCATTCCGATTTGGAGGAAATAATTTCAAAAGTGCCCAATTTGAAGTGAAAATGGAATGAACGTCGCCTCGTGCTGCTCAACGGGTAAAGCAAGCATTGAAAAATCGCCATCCTTCAATAAGCATAAAAGTCTCCCTTTTGCAAGGTCGTTAAACCAGTGGGGTCGGGGGTCGGATGTATTCCCTAAGGCTGCTAAAGGACTAGGGAAGGGAGGGGTCCTCATCGAAGACGTACAGTTCTTCTTGGGATTCTCGGTAGGACCATAATTAGTTCCTAAACACCAATCACCAATAGTATCAATCGAGGACGGTGCTATGTGTGTTGCAGAGCTACTTCCCATATTGAACCCTCAGCGGAGGGAACCAACAGGGAACGAACGCTCCACCTACATATTCATATACCATTTTCACATCGAATTTGAACACACCGAATTAAATAGGATACTTTTCCAGTTAAATTGGACACTTTTCACCTCAAATTGGACACTCTTCTAGGTCAGTTTAAGACTTCTGAAGTCAACGCGAACTCTTCCAAATCGAAATGAGCTTCTTCTACATTAGCCACTTACTTTCCAAAAAGGTTAGAATAATTTTTGGTACAAGGAAAATTTCAGTATGATTTCTCTGAAGTTTTAATTCACTTACCCAATAAGTGAAGGCGTTGTTTGCAATTGTATAAAATTCTCTTTTTTTGTAGAAAAATAATGTAAATAAATAATGTAAATAAATAATGTAAATAATGAAAAATGAAAATTTATGGCTTGTTTTAAAGAGCAGAAGGGCGACAATTTTTGGTGCCAAAGGAAAAGATTACGCCATGCTCAAGACGTCGCGATTTTTATTCGATAGATAGCAAAATTGCTATTTGCATGGGGCTTCACACCTGTAAAAGATACAGCAAAAGCAATTGCAAAAAACACATATTCTCACTTTGATGCTTCATGTAAGCACTGTAAGTGAAGTGTGCTTGAGCGTTCTATGACTCAGAGCGCTCCGATCAGCTGTTGTCATTTTCAGACGGCGGAGGCGCGGCGGGGCGGCGCGAGGAGAGAGGCGACGACGACGGCGACGGACGGCGGCGACGACGGAGTCCTGCGCTGGCCACGGAAGGACCCCACGACGACCGCATTCGACTACGACCCAGGACGACCGACCCTCCAGCCACGGACCACCCCCGACCTCCATCGACTTACCGACCTAACTCCTCTATCGTATTCGCTGCCAATAAATATTCGCGACTGTATTGGGTCCACGCACTTACTGGTAGCAGCGAGTGGCGTGGACCAATTCCCTGGAGGATCGCTCGCACTAGGTGAGTTGCTTTAGTCGGTTTTCGTCTTCGCATTTTCTTTTTTACCAGTAGTTGCGCCGGTCGCTTAGTATAGGTTTTCTTTTGTTTTCCACGAATGCTGACAACCCCGGGGTGGCTTGTTAAGCCAGCAGAACAGCATCGGCTCGAGCAGTTATGACAAGTGGGATGGATTGGGTCTCCCACGAGGTAGAATTCTGACTTACGCGCGGTAAGACTTAACGTTAAGGCGTTGCATAACGGCATATGCAGACGAGTAGGAAGAAGCCGAAGCACTGGCAGTAGTTTAGATCCGGATCCTAGTTCAGCGAGTTCAGGTTTTTAGTGACAGTTGGGTGTTCACCAGTTGCAGACGACGTACAGGTTTGGTCATGCTCCACACGGGAGTTGGTTGACTAGCGCTAGTCAGTGTAGGGCGATCAGGTTCATAAGTTAGTTGTCAGATCGCAGTATCCACGTGGTTTCCTTCACGAGTTGATTCTTCTTTTACTCCTATTTCTTTCCAGTGGTTTTTCTCTTTCCTTTTCTGTTGTCCGGTGGCTTGATAAGCCAGCAAACAAGCAGTGTGCTTAAAAACAAATGGCCATGACTTGAAGGGTACGTGAGCGGATACGTGAGTAAAAGCCGAAGTACAGGCATCACTCCAATTATTGTCTGTCTGTTTTCGCATTCGTAATGATGACGGTTCGTCAGCTTGGCGTAATATCGTTCACCATGGTCTTCCCACGAGTCAGCCTTCTTTTATTTTTCGCCTTGTTTCTCTCTACTCTTGCCCTCTTTTCCACTTTTTGCTTCTAGTATTACTGGATCCTCTGATACAGTGAGGCGTTGGGATATGGGTATTGCCGTAGGGCAAGCACATATGGAATTTACAAGTTTACGGATTCTTGACCTTCTCTTGCGCGACGGCTTTAGATGCAAGCCGCGATAACGCCTCGCGCGGCGATGTTTTTGTTCCGCCGCGCGGCTCCCGTGTTATCGACACCAACGATCTTGGGAACGGTCCCCGAGCACTGTCAACACTAGCTCGGCTTGACATGTCTCGGGAATTGCGGGGGTCGGCACAAACGTTTACATTCTTGGGAAGGAGGGGGAGTCTCCACCCTTCGGCAGATCCCTACTTAAGAGCCGGGGATCTCCCATTGTCATCTTCTGTCTACGTGACGGCTTCCACTTTCAACTCAGCGCTCATATTCTGCCCGACTAGTCATGGGACCCCCACTACCAGGTCCCAAACTAAGAAAGGTGAGAAGTGGGTCGAAGCAACCCAGCAAACCAGCCTTTTGGAGGATGAGGGTCTATCAGAGACCTCTGATTCGAAGTTCGGCGCTTCCGACTTGGCGGTGATCCCGCTCCCGCAGGTATTGCACGAGCTAGACGACACCGCTGTGGTGTTAGGACGTGACGCCAAGCGCCTTCGTGACTCCACGGTCGACGCTATTTCGGATGTACGCGTAGAGGCTCAATCCACGTCGGTTCGTCTGGCACAGGAGGTACGCGAAGGCAATTCCTCCTTGCTGGAAGGGCTGAATGCGTCGTTCAAGGCAGTCGACGATTGGATGCGGATGGTCCCAACAGTAGCAACCTTGGCGCCGGACGGGTCAGCTCCCAGGATCCCATTTTTCTCCGGGACAACAGACGGATTGCAATTGTCGGCTTGGCTTCGCCGCTTCGACGATATTGCGCGGACGAGGGTGGTTCCGCTCAATTCGGAGCAAAAGGCTAACTTACTCATCGCCTACTTGGAAGGGGTGGCTCGAGAGAAAATCGAAGAACTGTCGGAAGAGGACCGCAGATCGTTCGACGCGGTGGTCAATCACCTGCGATCCTTTTTCGAGGGTCCGCAACATCGCTATATGGCTCGGCAGATGCTCTCTTCTTGCAGGCAGGAGACCACTGAGCCTTCAGTGATTTTTGCGAACCGCCTTCTGGGCCTCGTTAGAAGAGCGGCCACGGCAGGGCAAGATCCCGCAGTCCAGAAGGAGCGGGTACTGGAAGAATTCGTGGCTCGTCTCCGGCCCGACATTCGATACCTTGTCAAATTGGACAACCCCGCATCATTCGAACAAGCCGTAAATAGGGCCCAGACGGTGGAACAACTCTCGCTGCCAATAAATATTCGCGACTGTATTGGGTCCACGCACTTACTGCACTAATAATCAAATAAAAATGGCGAAGAGTTTTCGAGTGCATGGCGCAATCTGATTTTTAATGCACTAAATGACTGCTGCCTTGTTGCGCTTTATAAGAAATTTCACTTATTTGATCTTAATAATTTCACAAAGTTATTATTCTCACTCGGATAGCTGTACTAAAACATTTCAAAGTCATGCCATATTTTGCTTAAACAAAAAATTATTCTTCCATCTTGGAGAGTCTTAGTTTGTCCTGTAAGGAGCTCGCTTCGATTCAAAAGACGCTCAGCTTGATTTCGAAATTCTTAGGCTACCATTGAAGTGCCCAATTTGATTTGAAAAGTGCCCAATTCGACGAGAAAATTGTATATATCGATTGCAAAGTCAACATGACCAAGATTTAGGGCCGGAGCTGGACAGGAGCGAGCGAGGAGCAAGGGAAACGAGCGGCTTGGGGAGCTTACAAGAGCGTCGAAGAAGTCGCGAAGAAGACAAAGAGCGTCCGACTCCGTGCCTACCTATTCGACTCCACCGTTCTTCCTGCCCTAACATACGCCTCAGAGACCTGGCCTATACGAAAGCGGGATGAACACGCGATCAGCGTCGCGCACGGTGGAATCGAGAGGACGATGCTCGGAGTGACACGACTCACGCAAGTGAGAGAAGGTCTCCGGAGTTTCCGACGTTCGAAGATCAGACGCTGTCCAAGTCGTCGAAAATTAGGTGGGCCGGCCACGTAATGCGCTTCGCAGACAGCCGCTGGACAAGAGCCATCACCGACTGGATTCCGCGGGATATCAAGAGAACACCAGGGCCGAATTCATCAACGACTAACCCGCGGGCATAGGGGGTAGAGATACCCATGATGAAGCCTGCGTCTTGGACTCTTGCCTTATCTCTACCTTTATATCCCGCATACCCACGGGTTTAATTATTGATGAATCCGGCCCTAGGCCCAATAACGCGTTGGTCAGACTTTTTGGTGAAAGCCTTGAACCGACGATATTACGCTCTTCGTGTCCCTCGAGCGAGGAAGATCCATTGGAGCACTTCGGCACGCGACAGGGACGAATGGAGACGCTGTTGCCGCCCGCGAATGGAGACGCTGTTGCCGCCCCCGAAGCCTCAGACGTCTTTTCGGTGTCACCTGAGGCTAGAACAAGATATGGTTTCCTAGGAGCCACCGACCCAGTTGCGAACAGCTAAAGCAAAATCCGGTCAAACTTTTTGGAACAGAATCATTCGAGTTTTTCGACCGCTGGTCAGAGATTGTGATTCAGATTCCCCTCAATCGATTTAAGAAATTTATTGATCAGGTATTGAAGAGTTCTGAATTTAGTTGTTTTCTTTCTATCTAATTGTTTGTTTTATTTTTCTACAGTCTTTCTTTGGATAGGTTAGCGTTGTCATGCCATTTCTAATGTGTACTGCAAGTGAATGTGATGTATGACATCGCGCGACAAATCGTGCCACAAAATAAAATGAAATGAAATAACTCTCAACAGAATGACTGACGTTCTTCGGGTCCCTTCATGGAGGCGTACCCTCTGAGGTAGTACTCTAAGCGATGAAAGCAGCGATTCGATGATCAAGCAGAGAAGTGACACAGGTGATTTGGCACGTGTACGCCTAGCTGGCCCGAGCGCACCAATACTGAAGAGAGCAATCATAAATAGTTCTTTGGAAACGAAGACTGTCTGCCTATGCAATTCACTAAAAAGTCCATTTCTGTTGTAGCGCTTTTTCTGAAACTACTACTATATTACCTATCGCCTTGATAAACACTGTAGCAGCTCTTCTGCCAAACAGCGATAGCGCTTTATTCATTAAAGTCGTCAACATCGAGAACCACATATATAAATCCCATATAATCTGTCGACCATGGTGTTGGATATGCGAGGTGGTCACTGATGGAAATCCTGCGGATTGCACCAGGACGACGAGCTCCATCAGAAACTTTCTGCAAGAATAGCAGCACTTCATAACGAGTCCTCGGACAACACGGATCTAGTGAGCTACAAACTAACGAAATCGGAAGACTTCACTGAAGCTGCAATTCTCAAAACAGAAGGACCAACCTCAAACTCGTATTCGAGTAGTTCCGGCCTAATCCAGCGCATACTCGTCCCTGGTGCGCCAAAATTCGTCTGTAAAGTTCACGTATGTAGGCACTCAGACCAGTTACTAACACAGATAATCACCAAAAATGAACAACCTCGACGAACGCATCTATCCAGTGCGCTAGTGGTGCAGAAGAGTCACCATCAATGTGTAACTGTACACGATCGAAGTCAATCAACGCAATGAGGTCACTTTCGAACGTCACAATATCACCGCTATATGTCAGTGACTTGAACGTCGTCAGGTAATCACGAGGAAGAAGCGGTTCCCTGGAAATATATTTCACCCTCATGAAGTTGAGCAACTCGTTACGATATAGACTACTGTAATGTTTGGTAGTTGCATATGAAATGGCCGATTTTGCCACTTCTACTTCTGGCCGATTTTCGTGGCTACGAATGTTCCCATATCAGGCACTGTATATAGTTTCTGAAAGCGCTTAACATCCGCTTTCTTACCGTTTATGCTTCTGTGGCATATTCGCCCCTTGCCGAGCTTTTGACGTCGTTTTTACAGCATGAGTCAACGTGATATTAGGGTGCTCTACTTATTTGAGTGGAAAAGTGGACACAATGCCGCGGCCGCAGCTCGTGACATCAACGCTACTGTCGCGAATGCGATACCTCGCTCCCTTCCATTCATACTCTCGCGGGCTACCATATCCGCTCGGGACCCCATGAGGCGCTCCCGAGACAACGTCTGCCCGCGCACGCTATCGATCGGCGGGCCGGTTATGCGCCGCCCCCGCTGAGTTCATTCCAAGCTTCCTTCGTCTCGTCAAGCGGCTGCGCGGGCGCGGCTCCGGGACGCCGCACTTGTGGCCCGCTTTCATCATCATTCCGGGGACCGCCTGAGTGGAGCCTTGCCGCTCCTCACGTCGCACTACAGCCGGCTGCAGTACAGGGAGGACAGCGCCTGGATGGGGCTCGCCTAACCTCGGATAGCCAATACAGTCCTTCCAGCCGGAGCGGTCCCATCAATCCTGTATTCCATACTATCTAGCGTCCACCTCTGGTATTACATTGATGTGGCTGTGTGATGTTGATATATGGAATGAACCGTGGTTATATATGTCTACTGCTGTCTACGCCGAGGAAGGTGGTGAGTCTCCTAGTAATGTCTCCATGGTATTGTTACGGGTATTGTTGTATATTTACTGTTGGGTCATATTATGCTGGGGGCTATTGCTATTGTGTTGTATAGGGTTCCGTGTAGTTATCGGGCAATGCAGGGGCCAGGTGTGCTCACTACAGTCCGGAGTCAATACATCACGCCCGTAGACACCCGCGACTGGCGTGTGGTGTGGGCGTGCGTCAATCCATGCGCTATTCAGCGCGAGAGGCCAGAAGTCACCACGCGGGGCCCGCGTCTGCCAGGGAAGGGGGCGTGGCTTTATCACACCATGGATTCCCCTAGTGTCAATCTTGGGTCTTGGGTCTCCTGGTACCCCGTAGCACCACGGGGCGAATGAGGGACCACGCTCAACAGGGGCATGTTCCCTCGCGAGTGGGGCCACCGACTCGCAACAGCTATATTTGGAGAGGATTTTGCTAAGGAGCGCATAATTCGTTTGAAAGGTTTCGGTCTGGAGATGAAAGTCTCGAAGATGAAGACTGAGGTAGGCCGCCATCACTCGACGACCAACTCAAAGACATGATGGAAGCGGATCCGGATGAGAGAGCTAGCACAGCATTTCGACGTTGACGGCAGCACTACCAGTCGCCGCTTGAATGCGATCGGGAAAGTAAAGAAATTGAATGAATGGACCCTGTACGGACTGGTAGCCGGACAGATGCTGAAGCGCCACGACTCCTGTTTCGTTAAGGCTGCGCAGTCCGAGGGAGCCTTTTTTGGAAAGGACGAAAATTGGCAATCTTCGTCGCTCTGCACAACGGCTGGACAGAAGTGAGAGCTCCAAGGAGGTGCCGAAGCCAAGTCGCCATCCAAAGAAGACCATGATGACTGTATGGTGGAAAATGCCTCGTATAGTCCATTACAATTCATGAAGACTGGACAGACTATTACAGCGGAGAATTCTGTGCCGAAATTGAAGTGATGCACCAGAAGTTGATTGAAAAACAGCCGGCTTTGGTCAATCGAAGAGGCCCAGTCCTACGCATGACAACGCCCGCCCACACGTCTCGAAAAACACGATGCGAAAATTAAACGAGTTATGTAGTTAAACTAGGAGATGAAGTTCTGCCTCACCCGCCACTCACCAGACCTTGCGCCAACCGACTACCACCTTTTCAAGAACTTTGAGAACTTCCTCGTTGGTAGAACTTTCGGAAATCAGGACCACGCAAAAATGACATGAAGAAAGTTATGACCGTTTGAACCAAACCAATCAAAACCGCCAGAAATTCCCGTCCAACCTTAATAATACTTATGGTTAATGCAAGGTGGAGCGAATTACTCCTGTGGTCCCAAAAGAAGATGTGGAGCGCTCTATCTGAGAAAGTATGGAAAGATCGACCAAGCAATCAGTTCGATCAATACTACCTGTCGAACCATAGGCTGGCTTTTGCTGCAAGGCCGACACTAGTGATCAGTTTCTAGTGGCTATTGACTCCGGACCCAACCCCATCTGACAGTACGTGAGGGTGCCAAGCCAAGGGCCCGGATTCATGAACTCGGCCGGAGGTAAATCCTACCCCGATTTTCCTCGACGGCCACTTACCCGCCACTTTCGGGATTTACCTCTGTTTCTGATTCATAACAGCCAAAGCAAGTGCTTTGCTCCTCTACCAAGAAAAAGAGTGGGTCAAAAATTAGCAGCGGAGCCAAACCCTTGCTTTGGCTGTCATGAATCAAAAACAGAGGTAAGTTCCCGGAAAGCGGCGGGCTGGGTCACATGAACAATTCGACTTTAGGTCCCTTGACGTGAGCTGCAGAAATCAAGCAGTATGTAGCTTGGAGAACAACGGACCGTTCATTAGCGATCTTCAATTTTCGAGTCAAGCCTACAGCCAGAATAACCCAGCCACTTTCATAATTAGAAACTAATCGCTGACAGAAGCAATTTTGAAAAGTAAGAATTGACTTGAATGAAGAGCTTACCCGGTTTTGTCTGCCGATGAGTAGACAAGATAAACAGTTCCTCCTGGACACAGAGTGATCGCTCGAAGCACTCTTCGAGCCACGTCTAGACTGCAGAATTCATAATCCAACGAGGATACTGTCACCTTCGACAGCAAATCGTACACTTCTTCCGGGAGAGAAGGCCGCTCGTCCTGAAATGCACTCAGTTTGTTGTGGCGACTGAGCCGCGTTCCCATCTAATCCGTCTCGATGTTTAGTTGATTGATAGTGTAAAGAGCAATTTACATGAAATTCCTCATTTGAGATTTGTTCGATTTTTACCTTTTATTCTTCTCTTCTAAACTTACATTTGAAGAAAAATTTACCACATTCTTGACACCACTAAAGTCCTGGTGGAAATTCATGAAAAGTTAAGTGTCCGAGCTCTTCTTCTTATGCCGTGAAGAAGCTTCGTGTATAGGCCTGGAGCAAATCTATCTAAACTCCCACCTGAGTGATCTCCAGCACGTCAACAGGAATTACGGTAAGAGGCAAGTACTTCCATGCGTATTCGGGTATCTTCCTCCAATCAATGCCGTCCGTCTTGTACTAAAAGGAATTAGTTGTGCATGCGATTTAGGATAAAAGGCAATGGCGGGAGTCCAATGAACCTCTATTGTGTCCGGCGGAAGCGAACCAGATACCATGCACCCATCCTCATCAGCGGCTCTGCCGAAGTTCTATAAAAGAACCTAATTCAAACAATATCAAGACTGTCAGCAACCAATCTGAAACCAGCTCGTTAGCTTATAAAGGCGACGACGCATTTAGATGTATATGCTCCTGGGCCCTGAAGTCCGAATTTTAGCAAAATGATAAAATGCAAATATTACGTTGGACAATAAGTTCCCGCCGTTTCATTAACATTCTGTTCTGAATTACATTGAAAGTGTTTGTATAACACTATATATCATTCGAAAGAGAGTGACTTGATTTCAAGAATGTGTTGGGTTTTTTGCTCATTTTGAGTTTCTTTAATTCTCAGGGCATTAAAGTGGAGTGTCCAGAAGACATCAATTCTTCATACCAACGCCTACTCTTTGGTAATTTTTAGACAGCGTTGTATGTCATTCGAAATAAAATGTTTTTCTCCGTCAAAGCAGTTGTTGCGATATTTGTTCATGCTGATTTTTTGTCAGTTTTTAACGGAAGGTTAAAAATGAGATGTCCGCGTCCGTGTTTCGCACAGTGTCATGCATTTAAAAGAGAATGTTTCCTTCTTTCAGACTATACGTTTTGTTCTTCGACCATTCCGAATTTTCCTAATTCCCGGGTCATCAGGTTCAGGTTTTCAAAAATTAACAAAAGAGTAGGGGTGTGTCTAAATGTATGTCTTCTGAATATTCCAATTTAATACCCTAAAAACTAAAAAAATTATAACGAACGAAAACATTCCACATCTCATATAGCAAATCATCCTCTTCTGAATACAGTAAAACGTTATGCAAAAAACTAAAACGGACAGACGGACAGGACGACAGAAGGAGCTGCCAGCGGACGTTGTTTCTTTCTTTTTCGACTTTCCACTTTAATTCCTTAAAACTGGCAAATTTTGGAACAAATCACGAATCTGACATCTGACTTCAAAATTTCGGTCGATTACGGTAGGTTACGTACGGGAGGTACGGCTGAGTAAGGTCGCCGGAACCATGGTCACCGATTTTGCCCGAACTTCGCCAATGGTCGTTAGGGGGACTGATCTCGGATCTGAAATTGGCTCTCGGAATCTCGGCCAATTACGGTAGGTACAGGTGAGCAAGGCTGTCTGAGTCATGATCTCGTAGACAAAGTTTGGAGCAAATCGGTGACGATGACTCCGACAATCATATTCAGCCGTACCTACGGTGACCTACCGCAATTGGCCGAAATTTCGAAAACGGATGTCAGATTCGTGATCACCTCCCAAAATATCCTCTTTGAGCAAAATTTGGCCAAAAACATTGACTTGAATTGCCTTGATTGTGGAATTGGTCTCCTACTTATAAAAAAAATTTAAATTCAATATATAAAATGCAGTGAATGTAACGACATTTTTCTTGCTTATTCCTGCTGGACATTCTCCTAGCACTGAACAGAAAAACATCTATAAGTAACCAACGACAGCAAAACAAAAAATAGCTCGAAGTTATGAGCCACCGGTGGCTCATATTGTCCCACGCGGACGGAGACGTATGAGCCACCGGTGGCTCATATTGTCGTCAATGTGCTAAGAGCGAAACGAAACAAATTGTGATGGAGCATATCACTTTTTCGAGTAGTATATAACATTATAGAAAGGTTTCCAGCGAAATTCATAATAAAAAGTTTAAAAACGGCAGAGACTTCGTTTCCAATGCAGTAATAAGAGGATATGATTGTAACCAGAGATTCAGGTTGAATAAAATGTCCCACTCTCACGTAGCTAGTGTTACTCCTACGCTGACTGCACATTCAAGGCCTTCAAATGTAGAGATTTTACGGTGTGCGATTCTCACATTTACACGTCCTAGTCAAATACCATACGCCAAAAAGGTTTATATGTTACAAATACTTTAGCCAGATATTTCCACACGAAGTGTCAGATCTGACCGATGTAGATGACTTCAATGACCTGCTTTCCATCTAACGATATGCATATGGTTAGATGAGGGTTCGTCGGTTTTGACAGAAAATTTCCTACGTGCATTCAATGAAAGGAAAACGGCTTGAGCTCACACTAACCACAGAGCCAATCCAAGAAAAGAACGCTGCGATGTTCTTACCAGCTTCAGTCTGAAGCACGTGATGGTGTTCTTCTTCAGGTAGTGATGCACTACAGCAGACCATTGAGGAAGTGCTGCCGCTAAACACGACAAGGAACCCAGGTCCATATAGGAACACAGGGTGTAGATGATGTCATCGTTCAACAAGTCTGCCATAAATCTAAATCAGATCTGTTTGCATTCATCTTCTGAACACGGCTACCAATGCAAACCGCAAAGGAGAACCATGGAGTTTATCAGTTATGAGGTCAGTAAGCTCCTTCATAAAGATAATAAGCTCATTACGTTCATGTGCAGACATGGTTCAACTCGTGTTTCATTCGACACCAAGCAATTCATCTATCCTCAACTCATTCCACGAACCGGCGCTCGGTATATCTGTGGAAAATCATACATCTTCAGGCAAACGAAAACGCTCAAAAGAAGTTGTCTCTAAGATCTCCTAAGAAATTGTAGCCTTAGATAATGGTGACGATCCTTCTCAACTATGTTCCTCACTCGTGTTTTGCAGAAAAGAAAGAATCACCGAATGATTCCATTTAGATAGACCTTTTTTGAAGATAGATTTTTCTAAACCACGGGCCGCGAAGGGATTCCATAGTTATAGGAAGGAATGCTTTTTTGCTGTAAGAAGCAGAAGGAAGGCGGAACGAAAAAGTCACAGGAAACCGAAGTGCGAAGCACGGAAACGCTGATGTGACTTTAAAGCCGTCTGCAAAATGGCTATAAATACTACATCTACAGCTCTATTTTTGCTTACTACAAAAACAGACCTAAGCAAAATTTTTCAGATGAATTGATTCATGATTCAGGTGAAGACGATGAATTTTCTTCAGATGCTTTCTCCCGCAGCGGTTGAATGGTTCGAATTCAATCACGAAGATGTCGAAGTACTGCGAGTAAAGAGGAGTGGGAAACAAGATCAGCCAGAGCCTGCGACGGACGAAGAACTGCCATCCGCATGTTGTCATGGAGCGCTTGACCCTCATGACTCATGACACCTCATGACCTGCACGATGTGTTCCGGTAGTCAACAGTGTTATGAAACTGCGAAGCGAAAAGGACAAAGCGGAGGCAACACTCCCTAAAGGGAGTGCAAGAAGTTCCTTGCACATTCTGAAAGGTGTGCACTCTGACTTGCAGATATTAAGATTGAAATACCAAAAGGAATTGAGCAACGTCGTTATCCTTTATCCTTAGTATCTGCGAAACTGTTGCTACTGAACTCTGCCGTAGTTAATGACCCTCTCCAAATCGTCTTGAGCTTTTATCTAGAGATGACATTCTGACTAAAAGGTTCGTGATGTCCGACAGAAAACGGTGTCTCCGCATTCAAAGTGCAAGCAGGTCGTTAAGAAACCAGATACCATAATATCTCAGAAAGCACATGACCCCCTAAATTCAAGTCTGAGAGTTTCAGACAGACTATAAGAAAGGATGTCATAGACAAACCAAGAACGTCTACGTCTATACAAAGGTAAACGCGTACAAGTCTAGAGTGTACGGCCACCCGGTAGCTGATCATATGTAACTGGTGGGTTTGCCTCTATCCGTAAGAAGCCTAGGTGTCCTTCTACAATTATGGAAGATGTACATACGTACAACCCCAATTAATATTGTTCTCATTCCCACAATTCTTATTCAAATCCCATGGATGCTATGAAGGAAAGTGCATCTCCGCTCTAGACTTGTATTAGGTTGGCCGGAATGTTCTGGCGGTCTTGACTGGTATACTTCAAACGATCACAACTTTCTTCATACGAATCGGATTCAGTCGAAGTAAGCACCATTCTAATCAGCACACCAATAATAAATGTACATACCCGTGTACCCGTTACAGTACGCTAGGACATAGAAATAGAACTCATAGGATTCATGAGGTAAAGAGTAACTAAACTTGGAATTGACACCCATTTTATTCGCTTCATTATTGATGATCTCTTCAGCTTAAAGAGTGGGAGCCTCTAGGCTGAAGGATAGGATTACTTGGATAATTACGCTTGATTTAACAGTGAATTGAGCTACCTAGGGTGTTTGCAAAAATAAGTGAAATATCTGTGGACGAGAAAGGGATTCAACGTATTAGATTAGTTTCCTAGGAGCGACGGATTAGGACTGCAGCCTTTATTGGTATATGGTGTCCATTGATCCATTTGTGATTGATTCGATCGCCGTTTTGCGAATAATGCCATACAGAGATTTAACTACCCATGTTTGGGGTTCGCGCTATCCGTACAGTGAACCGATCTGGCCGGTGAACAGTGCTCCTCGTGGCAGAGCCGAAATCTTCTCTCACCTCTACCGCCTGTCGTCACCATGTTGCTCGAACGGGCACCAGCACCGTCTCCATTCTTCCCTGTTGTGTACCAGAGTGCTCCAATAGATCCTGCAATGCCGCCCGCGGTCGCCGTCCGTCGCATTCTCATAATTCCTTTAATTTTAAGTTGTTTGGGAAACTGTTGGCACCGTTCGATTATTCCCTTCAAAATCTACAAAATCCTGTATAGAACTTTACCAGACCACCGCATTTTCGCCGTGGGTGGCCTAAAAAATAACTGCAGCTGGCTTTTGCGATTAGAGCACCTTATTTCTCAGGACGTGCATGTTTTCGGAGTATCTCAAGCAGGCGTACGTTGTCAGTGCTCTGTCATGCCTGGAATGCTCGGAGAGTGCGCCGGATCGAACGTATCAATCGTGTGAGAGAAAGCATGTTCACTCCGCTTCTATCTTCCCTTAATGGAATGTGTAAAGCCTTCAAGACTATTTCAAACCGTTGAAGAATTTTATCAAAAATTTCCATTCGCCCTACTCGGGAATTGCTCCAATCTGTCCCGGCGAGACTTAGGTGTGCGCAGTGTGCGATGCGTATAGAGATGAACCTATCAATCAATAATCGAATGGGTTCGACAACTGGTGGAGTGAGCGTTTGGGGACTTCTATCATAAATTTCCAGCCGCCCTACTATGGAGTTGTTCGAATTTTCGCGAAAAAATCCTCTTTAATGCGCATATTTGGCGCTCTCGCCTGGTCTTCGTAGAGGACTCAGCCACCTGAATCTTATATGGTAGGATGGGGCTATTTTTCTGGACGTCTGGAAATTTTTTCGCGAATTCTCGGGCTTTTCGGCGCGCAGACCCCAAACTTAAACTACCTAATCCGTAAGTTAATTCAGGCCGGCCGCGACCACAATAGCACTCAGGCGGAGGAGTGCGCGAGAGAAGCGAGCGCGTCCTCCGCACCGCAAAAGTGCATCGGTCGCGGCCGGCCGCGAATTAACTTCCTCTCAAGTAAGTTAATCTAGCTAGCCGCCTACATAATGGCCTTTTGTGGATGTACTTTACAAGATACGGGACTGAAACTCAAGCAGTATATGGAATCGGCTACGGCGAATCCACCTGTGAAGGTTTCGCGATTGGAGATTGAGCTTATCACCGCATTCAAAGCAGTTTTCGCCGGAAATTCGCCAATTTTGCGGTGGGTACCGCCAATGGACCCAGATTTTTGCTGGATTCAGGTATCGGACCGGAGGTACAACTTAAGTGCAACGGAACACGGCGCATCCTGCTGTTTGGATCTGGCGATTGGAGCTTGAGCTTTTCATCCTTTTTGAAGCGGCTTTTAGTGAAAATTCGCCAATTTTGCGGTGGGTGCCGCCAATGGACACCGATTTTTGCTGGATTCGGGTAGCAGATCGGGAATATTCATAGAACTTAAGTGCAATGGGGCACGGCGAATGCGCTGCTGAGTAAAATTTTGGTTTAAATTGAGCTTTTCGACCCTTATTAGCAGTTTACTCTATAAAATTGCCAATTTTGAGGTGGGTGCCGCCAACGGACCCCGCTTTTTACTGAATTCAGGAGTCGGGCCTGGAATATTCATAAAACTTTAGTGCAATGGAACACGATAAATGCAACGGTGTGTGAAGCTTGGGTTTAAATTGAGCTTTTCGATTCATATTAGCGGTTTTACTCTATAAAATCGTCAATTTTGCGGTTGATGCTGCTAAAGCACTACATTTTTTTGAAGGGTTCAGGTATCGGACAGCTCGTAAAATTTTATTGCACTGGACAAAGGAGAGTCGAACAGTCGGCGAAATTTGGGTGGAAAGTGAGTTTTTCATCAGTTTCAAAGCTATTTCTGGTTAAAGTGTGGGGCGCAGACGCGCCGTCGTAATGATCCGAATCTACCGTAATCGCCCCAGCCAATGAAGAACCGACCAGGCGCGCACTTTCCGCGCAACTGACGATGTTCAGCTCCACAGGTAGGTGAAACGAGGTAGGTGAACCGACCTGATATTGGCGTCGCTCTTTCTCCTGGCGCTGTCTCCTAGTCATCTAAATCTACCGCGCAATCTACTCGGTTGTAAAGTGTGAAAATAGGTTAGGGAAAATAGAAATTCTCAAGGGAACGGCTAAAGCGGGTTCTAACTTTGCTCCTTTGAGATCGAGACGCACACTGCAACTGCAAATGTAATTAGTAAATTTATCCAGAACATTCCCACATCAGTATGGGGCGAAATTAATTTGTTCGATGATATTTTAAGACGCTGATGCCTACATTCTGTATCACTCAATGAGCTTAGATGAGAGAAGTACGAATGGCTAAAACATAATTGCCAGCTCATTTGCTCCTTGACAAGAACTATTTGGAGCATTTTCAGCCGCAGCCGAAAGCAGTCATCGAGATCCCAGATGCGCTGTCTCCACCAAGTTGGCTAAGTTTCATAGGAGGAGGCACGCCGACGACAGCCAGTACCTTCGAAGGCGATTACGATGTCATCGGCATGAGCAACATGCCACTACGGGCACCACCGCCGCCACTCGGGTTTAATCCAGTTGGACGTGGGACATACCACGCTGTTCTTGTGCCGCCATTGTCTGTTTATATTGTAAGAAACTATACCGACCTTGTCATTTTGGTACGAAGTCAGCTGATTCGGGAAGCAAACAACGAGCGCGTAACCCTCTGTCCCGTAATCCAAACGCGTACACGTTTGTGACTCATCAAGCTACGCTACCGCTGCCAAGGCGAGAAAGTGTTAAAGGTGTCGGAGAGCTGGTGAAGGGCATTGTAAGTATACGTTAACATCGAAATCTACACTTGAAGTGCGAGCGGTTCTTTTTCGCTTTTTTTCTGCAGCAGTCAGTATGCCTGGCGGCAGGGCTGGCTACCAGCTGCGACTCCACCCATGAAGTGCATGATCGGTATGGCTTGGCTGACTGACTATGTCTGTTTGTTGTTGAGAGTCATTTTGGCTTCTTTACGTTTTCCACTGTTCATAAAATGATTTTATACTCTTATCGGTAAAGCTAATGGCGACGTCTAACCCGGGGCGAAATGAAAAGCCTTAGCCAATAAATTTCAGCCAACTACGCCTTTCAACCGTGAATTGGTACCGGACTTTTCTGGGAAGCATGAAGCACATATTTGTTTATCGGTTGGCCACGGCAAGTGATCCCATCGTATGTAGAGGCCGGACAGTCCTAAGTTGCCTCCACAACTTCTCATAGAAGTAGAATGCGTGGCGCGACTAAAAGACGGTTGACCGCCCCTTAACCTCTTATCCATTTAGGATCCTTTTATGATAAAAGGTTAAGGGGCGGTCACTGTCCTGCTGTTTGTGAAAGCTTGAAAGCTTAGAGATGCAATCCATTGCTACCATGATTGTCTATGTGTGCTTCAGTACAAGGCGAAACATCCTAGCAAACGAGGGATATGGCTTTCACATTGCACGTAAAGAAAAAGAGTATTGTTGATGTTCTCCAACTCCACCCGCTCACGTCTCCGTCTACGGATTATCGCTATCTTGTAGCCGTGTAGCTTACCGCCATACCTGAGTGGTAGTAAGCTTGAAAAATTTTAAGTGCGTGCATTCGTCAACAAATTCAGTCAGTATCTCGAAGAAAAGGGTGAGACACATCCCATTGTTAAGAGATATTAGGCTTACGTATAGTTAAACAGTAATTGAACGTATATTTCATTTTACCTAAGAACATGGCTGTTTGTGAGGAGTACGGTTATTAAAGTTTAAAGGACAGTGGATAAAGGACGTTGTTAATCAATCCCATTTGAGATGCGCGGCGCATTCTACATCTACGGGATGTCTTGGAGTCAATTTCAGTGTGTGTTTGATCTCCTCTGTGATGTGTGCCAGACATGTAAGTATCTTTCCCGTACGAATCTGGTACCCTGGAATGATGGAATTCTTGGCTCGCCTTGGCCGTGTCCCTTTCGACGTGCTAGCGGTAGGTGCCCGCGTGAAGAGGGCGGACGGCCGGCTTGGTGATTTCCAGGATGTTGTCATGGAGCACTTTGCGATGGTCCAGGTCCCCTCGAATGAGATGCCGTCGACACTGATGTGATAGGAGCATGGTTCGTCGCATAGTAGGCAAGGATGAACAGTTCTTGTGTGGACGATGTCAAAACGTCTCATCTCTCAGAGTTCCTGCCTCGGACAGCGCCATGCCGGAGAGGGATGGGCGTGTTCGCCTGAGCGCTGAAAGCAGGTCTGAGAGGCAGTATATCTAAGCTTTACATGTCAAAATGGCTCACCTCGAAGAGTTTCCTCTAACTATGTGACTGGAGGACCCGGATTTCTACAGTCAAGCAGGGTAGGGAGCCGTTTTGGTGCGATCCTTGTGAGCTACAGGAGCCGAGATGGTTGACACGTTGCGATCTTCCACATGATTAAGGAGGTGAACGTCGGTGAATGAGCCTCAGCCCGTGGACCCGTCCTAGGTACCCTGGAAATCAGACCAAATAGGTTCAAATCTGTACATAGAGCTCCACGTAGAGTGCCAGTTCTCGGGTTATCGCTAGAAAGTCGTCCTTGCAGTTGACCTGGAGTTCCTAGCCATGATTCAAAGCGCGTAGAAAGGCCCTACATACCGATATATCGATTTCTCGTGCTAAACTCGACACGAACACTTACAACATCGCGTCTTAATTGCATCAAACCTCGTGTTCTCTCAGTGTAAGGACGTATTCAATTGCTTTCATCTGGCAGCGCGACAGGAGGTACACCCGCCCCTGCTGGGGGGCGTGCCGTCAGGAGGTACACCGCTGTTCTGCGGACCGGAAACTTTTGTTTTGCGTGTCAAAGGTTTCGTAAGGCAGCCGTTAGACTCTTGATGAAGAGTCTAAGGGGGATCGCAGGCTCCCCAGCAGGGGCGGGTGGACCTCCTGATCGTCCCCCTCAGTGTTCCTGAGTCGCTGCTTCTTCGCACGCATAGAAGGACTTTCTGAAGGACATTGTTACTGGTGATGAAAGCTGGGTTCTTTATGTTGACCACACCCGCAAGAGCTAATGGCTCCCACGCGGAGAACCGGCTCCAGGACAACCGAAACGTAGACACCACGAAAGGAAGGTTCTTCTGTGTGGTGGGACTCCGAAAGCATGCTTTACTGGGAGTTGCTGGATAGTGAGGCCACAGTGAGGCCACAGTCTCTGCATCCGTCTACGCTACCCAGCTCCAGAGCTTGGCTGACGCCATGTGCCAAAAAGGTCCAGAAGGGGAAATGTCTAGCTGCTGCACGACAACGCGCGTCCTCACGTCGCAAAAGTGAGTCGCGAGAAGATCCAGAAGTTAGGCTGAAAACTTCTGCCCCATTCACTGTACTCTCCAGACCTCGCTCCTTCTGACTACAACTGTTCAGAGCTCTGGAGCAGCGTCTTCATAGTAGAGAGTTCGATGATCGACGTCAGCTGGAAATGGTTTCTGAATTCTTTTCCTCATGGCCCTCGGAAAGGAATTGAAAGACTGCTGAAAGAAAGGGCAGGATCTTATACTTGGATGGGGAATATATCGTTGACTGAGTTTTTGCATGTTGTATTGTATTGTACTGTATTGTAATATTGTTGTGCTAGAGTTGCAAGACTTTTCAGTCAAAACAATATTTAAAGTGAATCGCTTCTTAGCCATCTCAGGCTCTTAGAATGTGTTTAGATTAAAGCAAGGAGGTAAAGAACAATTGAGCATCTCTCTCCCAACCTTGCTACACAAAATTTGCTGCATATCGCCCATCTCACTTTGCTCACTCGCTAAAACTCGTACGAGGCAGCCTGAAAAGCAGATCTTTCTACCGTAATCGAAGGCGGCCGACCCCGTCACCGCTCTCGAGCAAGACATCTAGCATACGAACCCTGCCAGCACTCAGATAGCTGCTATGAGGTGAACGTGAAGACCATGGCGCGCGAAGATGAGATTCCTGTCTGCTGAATTCCCTCCCGAAATGATTTGTACTGCGGAGAGATTCCTACAGATCAATACGAAGGACGAATCGTGATTGTGGCCGAGGAGTTGTTAGCACCGCACATGCACTTATAGTAGCTTAGATCTCTGGATCGCGAGCTTTCAGGTCTCTATGGTGGGTGGTGGCAAGGGCAAGGACTCTAAACTCTGTCACTCATCGTTCATTCAAGGAGGACAACCACACATAAACGTCCTATTGCTACCCACTACACATTGGATCCGACGCCAATTCGGATAATTCAGATCCGTTATTTTTTCAAACCCCGGATGCGTGGATCGCTCGAACATTGGCATTTTTGAAAAGCCTTGATCATTTAGGACGATTTACATAACCGATTTTTCTTCCAATTGGATATCGGTCGGATTTCGAACCAAATAACCTACGTGAATCATCCGAAAATATGGTCTGCAGAAAGTAACCCTTATTCGAATCATTCTAATGGTAAGATGCAGGTTTTCCAAAGATGCCATAAGCCGAACGATCCATTTACCCGGCTTTCGAGAAAAATGAAGCATCCTAAATGTAGAAATCTGCGTTGTATTCAAGGTATAGTGCATACATATTTATGGGCCTGCAAGCAGGCATAAAATACATCCTTTTGAAACCTATGTTGCACAAACGGAAGTCATCCGAAGCAGTCTGGATATCCCCAATTGAACTGATGCGTTGCTTCTTCTTTAAGTCAACTCAAAATCTTTACAAGTCAATTCTCTAGAGATAATGCATGCTAAATTGAAGCTGTCGAAGTCTGGAGTCTAAAAATGGCGGCAACTAAATACTTCTCGCTGCACATGTTTCGATGATCGTCATGTAAAAGTTCGACTAGCCCTGGATTGAGCGTCGTCCTTACGCAATGTGTTCAGCACACCTAGCTCCAACTGATCACTTTCTTGTCGAACATTCCGATGCTTTCTTTGAGGAGCAAAATTTTGAAACAACTAGATGTCGAATTCACTCCAGAAATTTCAAACGCCGTAATTCAGCAGATTTTTGAAGGAAGTGGCACTTGTTAATATCTATCACATCGGCACATGAGCGGCCCATGTGAAGTATAAGGACAAAGGACGCCGTTACTCAATACCTTACGGAGTGTGCCACGCATACGTGATGTCATGGAGGCGATATGAATGCGTGTTTGGCCATACAATGACTTGCGGTGGCCAGCCGATGAACAAGTCAGCGCTTTATCCTTCCCAGACGAGTCCGATACCAATCCACCGACCCCGGAGGGATGGAAGGTTTGGTTGGCCTGGGCGGGAAATCCGAACCAAGAACATGGTATCGGGTGCACGCTACAGCTGACACCTCCGACTCGCCCAGCGGCGCATGTAGTCACTTTTAAATTGGATGAAAGGTGCTTTCTGGGCCAAGTTTCGGCTTTTCTACTATAAGCCTCGAAATCTGACATTACCTTCCTTACAACCCAATAGTAGCAAAATAATAGAATTACAGGAAATAATAGGAGAGATCGAAGTGTGAGAAAGCAGTCGAGCCTTCTCCACCACCTCCGTTCGTAGGCGAAGTCCACGAACCATACAAAGCTCGAGAGATGAGCACCTGCGGCGAACCCCATCGGGTGCACCCATCTATGTATAATATTTACGTTAACTACCAGGCTGTCCAATAATTCCTGTCCGAAAACTTTCAAAATTCTATAATTTTCCTTAGAAGTGTTATAATATCAGGCAAGGTAAAAACCTTCTAGAAGGTTCTCCAGAGTTCCACGCTAGGGGTATATAAGGCGCAGTCGCCGCGTCTAGCTACCAGTACAAGCTAAAATGGACCAAGGCCGAATTCGTACGTTCGTGTACTACGAGTGTCGCCCGCATCGCAAAGAGTTTCTCGAGGACCTGGTCACTGGGGATGAGAGCTGGGTCCTCTGCGACAACGTCGCCCGCCGTGCCGTCTGGATCCCGCGCGGAGAAGAGCCGCCGACGACGCCGAAAGCCGACCTGCACCCGCTGAAGATCATGCTCTGCTGCTGGTGGGACGCCAAGGGCATGCTGTACTTCGAGCTGCTCCCGCAAGGCAGGACGGTCACCGCCTCCATCTACACCAATCAGCTCGAGAAACTAGCCGCCGCCATCCGAGAAAAGCGTCCCCGACGGGCCTCGGTCCACCTGCTGCACGACAACGCGCGCCCCCACGTGGCGAAGGAGACCCAGCAGAAGTTGGCGACGCTCGGCTGGGAGACGGTTGCCCATCCGCCGTATTCGCCGGACCTCGCCCCATCCGACTACCACTTGTTCCGCTCGCCGAAGCACCATTTGGCCGGAAGAAAATTCACCAACTACGGCAACCTCAAATCCGACATCGCGGACTTCTTCGAGTCGCAGCCCCCGCCCGGAGTTCTGGGCGAAGGGCATCGGCGACCTGCCCAATCGATGGGCCACTGTTGTGGATAACTGTGGTGATTATATTGTTGATTAGACTTGTTTTTCAATAAAGTTGAAAAAAAATTAAAAATGGTGAAATTTTCGGACAAGAATTATTGAACAGCTTGGTACTTCCATAGTATCTTCGCCTTTCTGAGGTCGACTAGGTTTAGTCCACAGCCACCTTCATAGAGTCTTCTTCCCAGTGACGTTGTCTCACGTGGCAAACGCGCAGGCAGCAGTGAGTGGATCGCTTCCATCTGATTCTCACATTCCAATAATTTCAAAAGCTTCGCATATTATTTTCTGGCGCAATGAGGAGCAAAATCATGTCAACCATCTCATCGTGCGGTGGAAGATTTAGGAATTCCAGCAGAAACTGCCAATTTGTGTTAATATTGAAGCAGCGCTTCTAGCGTGCTTCATTTTCGCGCTCTCTTCGGATCTGCTCTCAGTTCTTAGACGCAGTTCTTATGGCTGAGCTGACAACTGAACCAGCGAAGAAATGGATTTACTTGCCAGATTCTCCATTCCAGCAATCTAGACTTCTCGGTGGATGCTCACGAATCCACATGCAGGAGCGCGTGGAAGTTTCTCAGGCAAAGGGCACTTGGCCTCTCTTTCGCAATCGTTCCAGTTTCGCAACACCGTCTGGCCCCGGTCAACAGTCACTGTCGGTCGTGTGCATGGTTGAGCGCTTGGTCCGGTGGTCACCATTAACTTCCCCATTACTTCCACCGCCTATCATTTCTTGGGAGCAGTTGGAGGAGTTGCTGACTGTTGCATTATCCCGATACCAGGTTCTGGTTCGGATTTCTCGCCCAGGCTAACCAATCCTGAAATGTGCAGCCTTGTCTGGGAAGATAGAGCACTGGTTTCTTCACTGGCTGGCAACCGCAAGTCATTGTATGGCCAGATGCGCATTCAAATCGCCTCCGAAGTAGAATGTGTTCCGCATCCCAGAACGGATTGAGTAATACCGTGTTTTATCCTTTACACCTTTATCATTCTTTGAAATAGTCTATGAATTATTCAGCATGACTTCTTTAGCCCTGCGCAACATCTCTCTTCTCCTAAAAATTGTTCCTGTTCAACGTCGATTTTGCTTTTAAGAAGGTATTTCCTGTGGCTGGATCAAATCAATGCAATGAAACAGTTCGCTGTCATTTTAAATCTACCGGCCGTCCTCACATCTCACCATCAGTTACCTCTAACTCAAGCATTCGAGGTCTTCAGAAGACTCCATACGTTGAGCCTACAATTGAATTTTAGACGTCCTATAGTTATCATAAGGATAGCGGTCAATGATCATTGTTTTTGGAGAATGCCTCTCATTCGTTTTTTTTTACTTCGACTCTACATTGACTTACGATGGGTTTGTTCGAATTACATTCCATCTTTCTGTTTGCATTTACCTGGTGGATGAGGTCGCCTTTAGACCAGCATCGCTCTACTTACCAGTATGTAGGGTAACCGTTGAAAGTAGAGATCATGTGAACGTGGTTACGGATGGAAGTGTTCTGCAACTAGTGTCGATCTGACAGGCAATATTAATTGATTTTATCGATTTTCCAGAGTTACTGCCTGAAGTGAGAGACAAATGGATATGTTGGCCGATGGACAGGCTCTACAAGGAGTAAAAATTATCGATCATACAGCATTATATTATACAGTTCTGAAGGCCCGCCGTTTTCTACATCTGCCTTCATAGATCATAAATTCATCTTCCTGTAGCAGTCACAAGGTAAAAGAGGTCTATTTCGCCTTATACTGACCTGGATAAACTCAGTACGCGTACAAAAAAGCTATAACAAATATGTCTGTAACAGAAGGCTGTTCAGCAACGCTAGGAGAACAATTATGAGAGATCATTATTGCAGCATTTCAACGGTCAACAACGATGCTCGTTACCTGGCGCGTCTTCTGACCGATCGGCAGAGGCAGTGGCGCCTCAGGTTCAGGATGACTTGGAGACGATCTACAACGAGCTTCAGCAGTAGATGCGCGTTGCCTCGGTTAACCACACGCAGTGGACTCATTTATTGTCTGTTGATGACCTTCTGCTTGCTACTCCTGCCTCTGAGGTTTTGGATACGGTTAGGCTTTTGAAGGGTGCTCTTTCAGTTAGGGAGGAGATTGCGCGTTTGGGAACCAGGTACTTCGTCACGAACCTGCTGTACAGGAATGCTACCCGTGGTCTGCCGATACCGCAGTCGGAGTTGGATGGAAAGGCCGAACGCGTAATTCACTTGATGGACGAGCAAACACAGAAGTTGAATGCCGACATCTTCCAGATGGAGGAGCTGCGCATTGCTGAGGATCTTCGAATCGGTCCTTGTTCTTCGAATTCAGAGCACTTCAATGCTCTTTTCCGAAGAGCCTTCGATACTCTGAACGCTAACGAGAAAGACAAATCGTATCAGAGGTTCCAGGAGCTGCTAGGAAAGATCGAAGCACAGGCTATGGAACTCGCGAACCTCAAACAACAAATTGAGGAGAAGGATCGCAACGAGAAGACCGAGCAGCTGGAACCTGTCGATGTCGTTATGGCAAAGGACAACCCCGTACGCGTAGAGGTGGACCTGAATGACGCTGTGTACTGGGATCGTATGGTGGAGTAAGTGAGAGAGCCAGAAGCCTCCCCCACCAGCACTAGCATCTGACGAGTCAGATGAGGACGAAGATGGCGACCTCGATCTGCGTTCGGTGGCGGATGAAGAGTAAGATGAAGCTGCACTCATCGATAGCTCAGGAGGAAGCTAGAGAAGCCGAACTCAGAAGGCGCGTAGAAGACCTCCAAAATTGGGGCGATAGGATGATGCGAGACTTCAGAGATTTCCCCTTTAGGAAGAGGGAAACACAATCACCAGGGATGTGTCCGATACTCAAGTGCGCGTTTTGTGAAGCTGGAGGAGAGCACTTCTCCGATTTATGCCCAGTCGTGAAAAATTGAGACGAAAGGTATCAGATAATTCCAGACCAAGGCGCGTACTATAAATGCATGGAATATTGTCCAGGTATGTGGCCGGATGACCAGCAAGACGAATACCAGCAGAAAAAGAAGAAATGTCCTAACAAAGACAAGGACTGTTACTACTGCAAGCGCGCAGAAGGGACCACCTTAGAGAACCTTATTCCGGACGATGGCGGTCATCACACAGCCCTGTGTAACATTCCGCAGAAGAAACTGATGTCGCGTGAGATATTCGAACGAAATGAGGACGAGCTGCGCGATCTGTTGGGAGAACTGGCTCGTCTGATGGCAAGGAGGAACGCAAGGCCTTAAGGCCCCAACTGACTCGGGGCGGAGTGACGACAAATCGTCTTGACCGCTCGCATGACCCTGGTTCCGGCGCCCCAATCGACCGGGGTTTCTATGCACTCTCGTCTAGCGCGTAATCTTCTGTCATGAGTATTTGCCTCGTTTCCGCCTTAGAAAGGGACTGAACCCCGGCGATATGTCATCATTTCACTCCGGGACTACTGTGCGTCGAGTTTTCATCCTCCTTGGGTTTGGTTTGCTCGCGAACTGTTACCGCGTATCGGGATTCTTGGTTTCCGGTTTGGGGGAGTCTGTGTTCCTCGGTGGGGAAGTATCTCGCGCAGGGTATTCCACTTGCCTAATTTGAGGATATCGTCATCTCACGTGTTTGCTCCCTCAAATGTGTATAGCTATACCTCATATTCGCTATTGCGGTTCCTTTGGTTGTTGCCTTCCTATGGGCGTCTCTCATTGCCAGTAGTATTGTCAGTATCTTATTCATATCAGTATTGTTGTAGTTCTTATTCGCGTTGTTGAATTACTCTATGTCGTTGTTAGCCATTTGAAGATATTCGCTCAATTTTGTAAGTGTTAGTGTTCCTTAAAATAAAGTTTAATTACCCAAGTTTGAGGTTTTTGGAGTGGTCTCCGCCCGAACTATCTCTAACCGCGTGGCATATCGTTTCGATATTTGGCAACAGATTGCGCGTTGACCACTTCACCATCTGTATTTCCTTATCCTCTTTAGATGAGACTAATTTTGAGTAATGAAAAATTACAAGAACCGAAGCACCTACATGCACTGATGCCAACAGTCAAAGCTATAGAATGTCTCAAAAACTCAGTAATGAGTTGTCTGATTGAAGTACACCTGAATTGTCTCCCAATGTTTTTCGCAATATACATAGACAAAGATGTGTGAATAGACAAGTCCATTTTATTCGTCTAAGTTTCCACAGCTATTTGGTTCACAACTGCAAGGCGCTGTTACACATCATTGGCGTAGTCCGCAGGATTCTTTCGGCAGACCTGGTAGTTCCTCTTCTTGGCCCAGTCGTACAGAAGATAGGCGCCAATTGTCTGAGGCAGGTAGTAGGCCACAGATCCCAGACGTACGCCTTGAACACCTGAAGCAAGGATATCCGTAATCCTATTATATAGACTATTCAGTGTTTCTACTGTGGCGGAGTGTTGGGGATAGTAGCAGAATGTCAGCACCGGAGCGTGATAGTTTAAATAGTTCAAATGGAGAAAGTTTAACACAAAACACGAAGCTGCAACGAACAAAAACTGCGTTTAAAAAGGATTTTTCCCAATATTGAATTGGGATACTGATTATTTTCGACAACCAGCCTTCTAACGAACAACAATGCTATTGATTTTCTGTAAATGCAGAACTTTAGTAAACTCTTGTTGTGTAGCAAACACGACTTTAAAGACGATCCCATGAAAACGCAGAACTTCGCAAACTAATGAAGCCTTGTACACATAAAACGAGTCCACCACCTGAAGGATCGCCTCGCCCCGGCATTGCAAGGCTATCAAGGAAGATGACTAGCTATGGCTCTTCAAGTGTTAGTATTGTGCCAAAATATGGCCCGTTTTGGCACAATACTAACACTTGAAGAACTTGAAATGCCGAGGTTTTACGAAGGTAGCAGCTTTGATTTAATACAAGCTTTACTACCTATAGCCCCACCCCCCCCCCCGATTATCCGGCTCAAGAGTTATGCAAGATGAGGGAGGCTCAAGAGCCTCCCTCATCTTGCATAACACAGACTTAGGTTCGTAGTAGTGCTGTTATATTTCCGTCGCAGATTTTGGCGTTGTCTGGCCGGGCCCCTCATACTCCCTTACCTCTGCATGTGCCACTGCCGCACAGATGTGGAACTTCTGGTTCAATTCCTGGAAATTTTACGGAACACCACGCTCTGGTTGTTCTGTATTTGAGTCCTCGTCTCCAATCATGCAGAGCTTTTACCGACGACTCCCAGCCGTGTGAGGTGTGGACTGAGAGTACTTACCACGGTGCAGTGGAAAAGGATGCGGTGAAATAGAACACGGGAACTCGAAGCACCTCGAGGCAGAAACTAGTGAATGCCTATGAGTTCACCCCTAGGCGTAACGGATAATCTCGAGTTCTGCCACTTCTTATGCGGAAATTTTCAAAAATACGAGCACATCTTCGAGATTTGAAAATATTGTTATCAAAAAATCAAAAATGTTGACAGTGAGAAAATTTCCGTTCTACAATTGTAAAGCTCGACCTACTCCTTCATTGACGTTTCGGATTTAAAGCCCTTCTTCAGCTATGATAGAAGCGTTGCCTACCGCACATAATAACATACGTGTACGTATATTCAATACAGATTACATAAATAAGATCTATAGGGAAAAAGGAACGCGACCAAGGACATTCGGAGTGACCTGACCTGGTTGCGAATGTCAGACAATGATATTTGGGGATCCTATATATCTTGGAGGGTAGTGACCGCTCTCTTGTCTGGTCTGGTGGCTCTCAAAGCTACCCAGACAAACCATTCAGGAAGCACGGCACCCTAACGCATACCACGATCTAGTACCGCGCCTGCGAGTCTCCATACTCCACAGCAATCTGGCAGAGCCGCTGGATCAAGTGCTGGAGGTAATCGCTGGTGGACACCAATCAATGGCACGAGGAAAATGTATGCAATGAGGCTTATTACCCTATAGGAGCACACGGTATGAGCGACTGACAACGATGACGACATGGAGATATGAGAGAACATTTAAGACCTCCCCCCCCCCTTCCACTCTCAGAGGCCATTGCATTTCACTTCCATTTATTGTGGGTGTCAGAGCCGACGCAAAAAAAAAACACAAAACAACAGTCACGTACAGAAAGACAGGCAAGCACAGTTGCAGAGATCTCGGACGGATGAAAAAACTTAACTTTAAACAATAGACTTGCCAGGGAAGGGTAGGTCTGAACGGGGAAAATGGATAGTACTACGAGAATCTCCAGCCTTCACATAGTAGGAAATCATGTTTCGTTTTTGCTGAGTCCTTGAACCAAAAGAGCTACGGGCCCTCGAAATTGGGGGTACAGTATTGCACCGTCACCCGTACCCACCATAACTTACCGTAATCGGCCGAAATTTGAGAAACCGGTGTCAGATTCGTGATCAGCACCTCAAATAACCTCCCTGGGCAAGGTTTGGGCAAAAAAAAATTCGACCTCTACTCGACCTTTGGAGTCGTGAAAGTAGTGTCGTGAAGGTCGGCACGACATGGCAGTCTAAATCAGTTTACTTCCTACACATCTCCTACACATTTATTTCACTCTAAATTGTCAAATAAAGGTTTCTGTGAGCGGTGCTTCACTCACTTTTATCAGTCTCTGAATTATACAATGTTTTGTGTTTTTCAGCAAATGTTAAACAGTGACCTTACCACAGGTACGGGTTACAGCAGGTACGGGTGACGGGCTGTCGAGGTCATAATCACCGATTTCGCCCCAACTTATCCAGGGGGATTATTTGGGATGGTGATCACGAATCTGAAATCCGTATTCCGAACCACATTCACACCTTGGAGTATGCTAAATTATAGTAGGTAAATGTGATTAATGGTAAGGCCATGGTAACCGTGCTTGTCCAAACTTCTCACTGAGTTCGAATCTGATCCTTGTTTGACAATGTAGATTGAAATAAATATAGGAGATGTGTAGGAAGCAAATTGGTAAAGAAGGCGGCAATCATGAAAAAATACAGAAATACTGCATAGCACGCGAGTCGAACACCAGACCTAGCACCTGCGAAGTAGTCCCCTCCCTGCTGAGCCACCGACTCGCTTGCCGCAGGGCCTTTCCCATACAACAGCGCGCGCACGCATGCACGTCGGTATGTGCTGACTGTGCGCTACTGTACGCCCCCCCCCCCCCCTCGGGGGCCCGTAGCTTTTTTGATTCAAGGACTCAGCAAAAACGAAACATGTTTTTCTACTGTATGAAGGGTGGAGATTCTCGCAGTACTATCCATTTCTCCCGTTCAGACCTACGCCTAAGACCCTTCCCTGGTTAGTAACAGCTTCTTAGGTTCAAGGTGAATTAGGTCAATGACCAATCAGAAGAGCGAAGAACACGATTAAAGGTGGTACGAGTTCTAGAACTAAAAAAACTTTGACCTGAGCAACGTTATAGCCAATGCAGTTGTAAGTTTCACATCATCACCTCTTGTGTGAAAGGAAGTGGGGATGAAGGAACCAGAAATCCTTTGTTTGTTTATGCCTTTAAGCCTTTTATAAGCATAAGCACTTTAAGAGGTCGAATTTTTTTCTTCTCCATTTCAAAGAGAGACCAAGTGATTTGTTTCCGACACAGAAGTTATTTCATTTCAATAACAACAAAAGAACGTCACTGAATTTCCTTGTCTGCACTCCTCCTTCCTCATCAGTCATAGGTGTGTTCGTTCATGAGTATATGTTGTTGAACATGATCGGCAACACTTTTGTTTCTAGAGATCAGGAAGACCTTAAAGGGCAAAACGTTGCCAACAAAAGACTGACTAACGGAGGAGTTGTCTCAACGATACGCCAGAACAGCAGAAGCAAATAATGAAGCAAGAATATCTATCTTCTACGTAACTAAAGCGTGTGTTGATTCTGCCGAATCCTTGAAACAAACAAGTACGTAGTGCTCAAACTTTCCTATTTACTTACTTATTTAACTGCGTCTCAAGGGCGCGCACTAAATGTTCGAACAGCAATGGTAGGGCGTGGATTAACTAACCAAAAGTAAAAGAACGAAAACCTATCGCGACGCCGGTGACGCCTCGCTACGCATCGGTGGGCGAAGGCGTCACCCTGCGCCGTGAACGTGGGCTTGGCTACGTATGTGTCCCGGCTCGCTACGAGCTCGCCTATGGCCACGACCACCTGCTACGATACCAAAAGGCCCTGCGGGCCCACAGTCCCGTTATACGAAAGCTAAGGGGCGCTTATCCCTACGCAGCTACGCTTGCCCGCTTTCTGCGGCCCCGTCCGCGTGGACTAGTTGTTCACATTCACTGCGTTTCCGATAGACTGAAGCTTTCCTAGGCACAGCTCCCGTCTGCGGGATTGCATGGCCATTCACTTCTGTGGATCGATCGATCAATAATGCACACACACACACGTTGAAGATGTTGTCGAATAAACCGTATATCATCTTCGATATAGCGCACGATACTGTTATATAAGTGTATTCGATATATACAAAATAGCAAGTGAGGTAAAATTCCCTACATGTCAAAGGGAGAGCCACATCCAGTTCCTACGGTGAAGCAGAACCTCAGAACGACCCGCGCGGCGGACTATCACAGTGGACTGCTACGTGTGTGGACAGCCCTAACTGCGATAGGAGCCGTGGCGCAGTTACCTGACGGCGCCCGCTACGGCCGATTACTCGCGGGGGCTGCGACGATCCCTAGTCCTGCGGCTGACGGTGATCGATGGACGAGGCAGGTGACGGACGGTCCTGGCCTTCGTTGCGAGTAGAGCCGACGAGGAGGAACGACGCAGTGAATAGCAATCGAGTAGTGAATAGTCGGCGTAGCGGGCCGAGGGTAGATGGCGGCGAAGTAGTCCTGAGGGACTACGGCTGGCGACGACGTTGCTGCGGCTGAAGATGATGACGACCAGCTACGGCTGGACTGGCGGCTGCGGCGACCGAAGACGACCACGACTGGCAGGCCTCGGGGGCAAGGGGGCACGCACCCCTGCGGCCTGGCGCGCGATCACGCGTGACCCCAATAGTCGTACGCAAGTCACGACACTCGTACTGCATTGAGCTTTCATGACGAAATCCTATCTGCACGTTGCGCTATGAGCTTTTTACTATTCCTTGCTGTGATGAGACTTCGTGATTCTCTACCCACTCCCAAACATTTAAAACACCACAAATTATAAGTCCTTCAGACCAACTTGTCAATGTTGGCGAGGTAATTGCTATCATAACGTGACCACAGCGCAGAACTGCTGTGTTATCTCCACCTGTAGAGCTGACTGCGTTTGCAGGATACAAACTTGAGACTGCCTGACTCATTGTCCAGATTACTTCGGAAACCCAAGGTCAGCGACATTCTCGAAAGACTTAAAACCATTGGAGGAATCGAGCGATGAAGAAGCTGTTGGCGTCACTCGTTGCCCACACTGTGAACAGCAGTAATGATTTACGTACCTTGTACATATGTACCACTGGTTTTGAAGGTGTTTCATGAATATTCAAAAACGTCGTGTTTCAAACATTTGGAATATTGGAAATGAATCACGAAGTGCAGAAAAAGGGGAGTGTAAAAAATCATAGCATAGAAAGTTCCAAAGAAAGTGCAGATGGGATTTCTCTATGGGAGCTCGGTGGAAGAGCAAAGATGCAAGATAGTCGCACAGGGTTGGAATCAGACTACGGACGCCACATTCATAAAGCAACAATCCTACCGCTGCTCCACTCAAGCCGCGCAGCCGGTTCGCGTGCACAAGGACGCGATCATTGTTAACCATAGCGAAGTTGGAGTGCTTCTTACTCGTTTTCCCCAAGGACACAGCAAGAGTAAATCATGCTTTGTGACTACTTAGAGGATGAGGATTGTAGACAATTATAAACTGCGGATATCAAGACCGGCTCACCGTAACCGCAGTGCGGGTCGCGGCGAGACTTTTGCTGTCTGCGCCCTCCTAGCTTAAAGAATGCGCGGCGGCGTCCACGTTGCGACGTCCTATCGATGTCTTGTGCGATCTCGATGGCACCGTGGGCAAGTGGGTCGTGGTGCAGTAGATAGAGCGTTTGCTTCATGCGAGGATGTCGAGGGTTCGGTTCCCGTGCGTCGCGGCGTTCTTGTATTTCAGCTGAGTATCTGAGATAGGGGAGGTTTCGACGTCTACAAGACGTCGCGCGTTTTTTAAGCATTGCTTCAGCCGTATGCACTTCGCCGCCCGAAGAGCGCAGAACCCAGCATCGAACTCCCTCTGAGCGAAGCAATCAGTCTCCATACAAGGAGCTTGTAAGGCACATACCCTGAAGTCCCTTCCCTATGTTGGCTCTGCGCTCGAAGAGCGCAGAACCCTATCGCGGACTCCCCCTGAGCGACGAAAGCAGTCTCCGCTTGCAGCTTGTATGGCACCACGGAGTCTATTCCCTAGTCTTGTTCTGCGACTGCACAATGGACGTCTCACCCGACGGCTAAGGTTACGGTGAGCCGGCCCCGATATCCGCCGTTTATAATCCAGTGAGGATTCTTCCTATATTCATTTCTGACGTCGCGACGTACCGTTGAGACATTTTCCTGATAAGTCGAGGTTCATTGTTGCAAAAACTAAGATTTAACCATGAATCTTAATGAACCATCACATTCGACGCACGTTTAAAAATTGCCTCATTTTATTCTGGTTTTCTGAAGAAAAATCTCTCGAAATGATTTGGAAGGAAAGGCTTTTAGCACCGAAGTTTATTACTTAGTACAGCTCACATTATCTAGCTTTGACTGATTGCTAACGGCGTTCACATGAAACACTCGTAAGCGGCTTGGTTTAGATGGAACGTGGTTCACGAAGACCGAATGGTCCAAACTCAAAACCTCAAAGAGAGAAAACCCCAACACCAACACGTTTAATTACCTTAACGATGGCTTGATCAAAGAATCCTTTGAAGGCTTTCTGCTCGTTTGGTGCCAGAGCGAACCGATACTCTCCATACATCTGCAACATACCTTATGAGCCACTTGAGTTCAATACGTGGTCTAACTCGAAACAAAAAGCGGCTTCGAAATACCTTGCCGAGCATTCCGAAATGCTTACTCATGCTTATGGCGGAGGCACGCATCCTGACCTGTAGAAGAAGCAAATACTAGTACATGACCGAATATAGCAAGTCTGTGACGCTACGAGGTAATCAGCTAGGAACTGCGCCGTGAACAATGCATACAGAATCGAACCTTTCCATCGAGGGGGCGACCGCTCGCAAATTGCACGCGCGGGCGTGTTCGGAGCACAATAGCTCTGCCAAGTTGGAACCTTTCAGGTTGCAACTTGTGGGTCTTGTAGGCAGTAGAACGGTCTATTAGTATACTAAAGTAGGATGGCTTAGCTTAGGAGGGGGCAATGTTACTTGGTGCGAAAATGCAGGTGAGGCTTTCGTGACGAATTTTTTTCCGATTTCGGTAGACCACTGCGAGAAGACGCGGTGAGCCAACGGCCTCAAAATGCGTACGCGAACAGAACGCTTAAGGTACTTTACGAGGACGTGCTCGAAACTTCTCAGCTTCCTGAACTGCCTTAGCCTCAGCTGCCGTTTTAGAGAGGCGGACTTGGCAGTTGAAGTTTCCTGCACTCTTACTCGCCCATATTTGGGTTTTCGACACTCCCAATAACACCGTTTTGTTCATAACGAAAAGCACTATCGAGTGGTGTCACTCTCGACCAATTTAAAAAATCGATTGTTTGACAATATCCCATCGAGGACGTGGGCGCCCTAGGCCGAGCTGCGCGGATGATGACGTCATCGAAAACCGGTATTTTCGAAATTGGCCAAATTTCCTCGTGCAAACTTCGTCCAAAATCGTCTAGGGGTTGCTTGGGGCGCTGATTACGAATCCGACATCCGTTTTTGAAAATTTCGCTGACTTCGGTAGATTTTGGATTTTCTTCTGGATAATTGAGTGTGGTCGGGTCAGGATCATCGATTTTGCTCAAAATTCGTATAGGGTTGGGGACTTATTCGGGGTGCCGATCACGATGCCGAAGTACATTTGGACGATTACGGCAGGAGACCGCTCATACCTACAACTGAGGGTGATCGGTGATCCTGACCCGCCACCCTCAAACAGGAAGTAACCTGTTGAAGTCGGCGGAATTTTCAAAAACGAACGCCGGATTCGTAATCAGCCCCCCCAAATAGCCCATAGATGATTTTGGATGAAGTTTGCACGAGGAAATTTGGCCAATTTCGAAAATACCGGTTTTCGATGACGTCATCGTCCTTCCGTCGCGGCCTCGTCCTCGATGCGAAACAGTCAAAAAATCGATTTTTCCAAAATCGATTGAAATAGATACCGCTCGATAGCGCTTTTCATGCTGAACGGAATGGTGCCATTGCGAGTGTTGAAGACTCAAATTTCGGCGAGTAGGAGCGCAAGAAACTCTAATCGCTAGCTTTCGCCGCTCTAAAACGGCAGCTGAGGCTAGGCAGTTTGGGCAGCTGAGGAGCTATGAGCACGTCGTCGTAAAGTACCTTAAGCGCTCTGTTCGCGTACGCATTTTAAGGCCGTTTGCTCGCCGCGTCTTCTCGCAATGGTCCACGGAAGTCGGAAATGCTTCACACAAGCCTCACCTGCATTTTCACACCCCTATAACATTGCCCCCTCCTAGGATAAACCTACCTTGGCGTACCAACAGAACGCCCGACTGCCTACAAAACCTACAAGCTGCAACCTGAAAGTTTCCAAATTGACAGAGCTATTGCGCTCCGAACACGCGCAATTTGCGAGCGGTCGCCCCCTCGATTGAAAGGTTCGATTCTGTATGCATTGTTCACGGCGCACTCCAAAGGCTCTCTGGACAGCCTTAGAGCAACTCCTGAGTAGGGCGGCAAGAAATTTCTGACAAAACTCCGCAAACGCTCAGTCTACAAGCTGCCCCCCCCCCTCGATTGAAAGGTTCGATTCTGTGTGCATCGTACACAGCGCACTCTCGGGGCATTCCTGGCATACAGAGCACTGGCAACGTACGCCATGCTTTGGGAGAGTTCTATTTGATTTGAAAAGTCTTAGGTTGGCTTAGAAGAGTGTCCAATATGACGTGAAAAGTGTTCAATTTTGTTGAAAAGCGTCCAATTCGACGAGAAAACTGTATATTATGTAACACCCGCAGTAGTGTAATAGAGGATTTCTTTGGCTTGGGTAGGGCAATCAGATGCGAAAAAGGTGCAATGTGGAGCACCCCTCCCCTCTAGAACTGCACCACCAAAAATCACCTTTTGAGCTGCGCGCCAATGGGTGTGATACTCAGTACAAGTGCTGCTAAGGCCTATGTTATACTTCGGCGACGCGTCGCCGACGTCGGCGACGCTGTGCTGCTGTAGGGGCTGCTACGCACTGCGTAGCAGCCCGCACATCACAGCGTCGCCGGCGACGTCGCCGAGAGCTCCGCAGGGGGTGTTATACTTCCGCCGCCGACGTCGGCGACGCCGGTGTCGCCGACGTCGCCACAGACGCGTCACCGATGTCGCCGACGTCGTCACAGGCGGCCGACGACGTCAGCGTCACCGACGTCGCCGACGTCATCCAAGGGTGGCAGAAAATGCGCTCCGATGGAGTGTTATGATTGTCGGTTGGTTATTCTTTCCCGAAACTGCCATCATTACCACCGTACTTCGAATTACTAAATCGAGAAGTGCAAAAGACGCCGTCTTGCGAACACAAAAAGTGCAATTCACTAGAACACTAAGTGTTTGGGAGGGAGTGGGACCCTAAACCTTAGCTCCCTTCACTTTGTCACTTTTCTTCCTTTTTGTCTCCTTCTCAGCCGTTCTGTTCGCATTTTCTAGGCTTATTTGCTTCCTTGTAGAGCAAGTAACACTAAATAGAACTGTGTAGAAAATAAGTAGTGTTTCCTCGCTTTCTCAAATGGTAATGCAAACCTAGAAGTTAAATTTTCCTTTGAACTTCGAGAATTCAGCGTAAAATTAATTTAAATACGATTTAACGAAAAACGTCTTTGCTAAACCGAAAATGCTGGTAAAATCGTTAAGTTGGTAAATCAATAGTCGTTAAATGCCCAACACTATCCCGTACTTCTATTGTTATCGGGATAGACTGCGCGATGCACTCGTCTGTTATTTTGCATTTTACAATCTACTGATAGTGTTTCGCTTGAATTCTTGCTATAATCTGTTTACAAAGTAACCGTATCGATTGATTTGTGCTTCTTTTAAAGTTTAAAACCTAAAAACACACTATGTCTTGCGAAAAATACAGGGCATCCTAAAAAATAAAGGTACTGCTTGAATGGTTCTAACATTGCTGCTAGTGAAGCCTTTGAAGACGTTTGAGACTCATATGAAAGCACAGGTAAGGAGATTTATGTAACGTGTAAATAGCCCCGTCTGAAACCTTGCATTTCAGACTTGTTTGATTGTGCATGGTTTGAATGCTTACAATCTTGTTACTGCTTGGCCACATTAATTTATGATGTGTTTTTTTTTATGTTTAGAACTTGACAGTGACGTGAAAGACACGTGGCATGCGAGTGATGACATTGAAAACGCGCTCCGATGCTCTCCTGTCAACGACGTCCCTGACACCGCCACAGAATCTGTTGACGACGTCGCCGACGTCGACCACGCGTCTGTGGCGACGTCGGTGACGGGCTGTCGGTGACGGGTCGCAGCGTCGGCGACGCTTCGCCGAAGTATAACATATGCCTAACCATGGAATATGGTCTCAAGCGTACGTCTGAACGGCGGCAATGAGTATCGCGGCGAGAATGTCTACCCTTCCAACACTAGATAGGTTTGTTTCATTTTTGCCGAGTCCTTGAATCCACCGAATTACAAGCCCTAAAATTCATATGGAATCGCGCAATAGCACGGCTAAATACCTTCCATAGATCAAGAATGCAGAAAAAGAAAACTCTGAAATGCTGCCTAGTATGTAGGAGCCGGCTCAGATGTTCGACTCCTTATCGCGCAGAATTTTTGATTTTTCTCTGCTCATCTGTAATTGATCTCCGGAAGGTATTATACTTAGTTGCACGATTGCGCGATTTCATATAAAGGTTCAGGATCACTAACCCGGTAGGTTCAAGAACCTTGCGAAGAAGGCACATCGTTTTCCGCTATTTGGAGGGTGGAGACTCTCGCAGTGGTATTCGTTCTCGCCGTTCAGACCTACGCCTGAGACCCTTTCCTAGCAAGCTTTATCCGGTAGTAGTAGTTCTATGATCAAGTGGGATGTGGCCGATCCAACCCCGCCGCTTGCTGAAATGCCCAGTGGCTTTGAGTCGGGCCCATGCCCTCCAACCGGCTAATCAAAACTGCTAACGAAGAAACGAACACGCATTGAGAGCCTAAGGAGAACAGCGCAAGCATGGCCGGAAAGGATCACACCGGCATTGCGCGGTGACGAAGCCCCAATCGATAGCCGCGCTCACGGTCGAGGCGGGCGTCTGTAGCAATCGAACGGGGCCCCGAGTACGCGGCACCGGCAGCTGCCGCGACGCAGCCGCACCGCGATATGGCTCGGATGTTTCGATTGCATGAGAACTGGTCCATGACTCATTCCGCCAGGCGCGTGTGACGTGAGTCAGATAGAAAGAGTGAGCCTCTGCGTCTCATCTCCCTGCGAGAGCCCCGTCATCCACCGCCTCATCGAGCAGCAGAATCACGTGTATAGAACGTGAACACGGTCGGAACCGTAGGGAGGGTTGGTGATGTCGCATAGAATCGACAATTTAACGAGTATTGGTTGTGTTACAACTGTTTTATTGATATGCAGAAGAAAAAAGGGAATTGAGGTGATTTAGTCCGAGGCTCGCGTGCGGGATGCGCTTGGTTTTTCCCAATTTTAAGTCTGCAATGACCCGCTTATCACATAAAGTTTATCTTCAACGTCACAGTGGTAATCCAATAATACCATGAGCGGGAATATAAAAACAAAACAAATATTGCCCGTGCTAACGGAGCGGCAAGTACATCGAGGTAGTGTCACGGTATAGTGGCCAACGCCTCTGTAACACACGCCCCTACATGGGTTGAGAGGTTGGGATTCTCCCTAACTGCATTCCTTGGTGTATGGTTGTCGTATAGAAAATAGACTGATAATAAAGGTTTGTAAAACCTCACTCCCATCTCAGGCAGAAGCATGCCAGGGCGGAGAGTCGTTGGATACACCGCCCTCAGAAAGGGGCAGGGCGAGGGACGCGCCGAGGACAAGATGTCCGGGTCCCTGCCATCACATAGAGGCATCGCATTTCTAATCACTTTCCTTGGCCCTGCAGCTCTATCCTGAATTTATCCCGTTCTTGAGACAAGAGTCAGTATCTTGCTCACCATATTTGCAGGAAAAGAGTTTTCAACTGCAGCGCCAAGGCTTCCTTCAGGTCTCGCCACATTGCTCAGTATTATGACGTCGTCCGCATTTTCCGACTACTATAACAACATCTTAGCTAGATATTTCATGACAACAACGCAACCATTCACTAGAAAGTTCTTTAATACAATAGGAAAGTCGGTGGGTTTCCACACTACAATGAGAAATGTTTGAGTCTTTAAAATGAGAGGACAGCGGGCCGGTTTTGCGCATAATTTCAGCTTCGCCTTCAATGTAGAGACCACCGACCTCTGACCGAAACCACTCATAGCCCCTAGTTGTGGCGAAAATTTAAAGAATCCACCTCCTTCCCTCAACTGTCTCCGCAACGGAACTGACTGAAAAATGACTTCGGAATTTTCAATGAGACGCGGTCCCCAATCGTCTCCTATCGGATGTTAAGTTTTTGGACGAACCCGCAAACCGCTGCTCGGTTTCGCGCGCCGCAAACTTGTCCAAATGGGGCGGCGCGGGCAGGGCGGGAAGTGGGCGGCGGGCAACACGGTGTACCGAACGACAGCCCCCCGCATGACAGTAGACCCTGCATTCTCTTGTAGTGGGCGGCCGCTCTGCGGTTCTCAGAAATTGATGGAACTTCCAGAGCTCGGTGAGCGCTTCCACTCGTCGCTGCTCCCCATCAGTCCTAATGTGTCGTGGTGCAACTTCACCTTGACGAAGTTTTATGCCTAATCCTAATACTATAAGATGGTGTGCGCTATGATTTAGCAATCAGCTGGACTTGACTGCCCTCACACACAGCATTCGTCTCGTAGGAATGTGGTGAGATAGCAGGGTTGATTTCCAAAACGCTGCTTGGATTAGCAATTTCATCCTGCTTGGTCGTTTTGTAACATGCAACTGCAAGGTCTGAAGCGCCTGCCATACTTCCCTTGAGAGCGCAGTGGCGCTGTGTTAAAGCTATGCATTAGTTTCCATTCAACTAGTCTCACTGCAGTCTCCACAGAGGTGTAATGGGGCTCCGAAAATATGCAACTACATTAGATGTCCCCAATGTTTATTACAGCTGTTTATGCTGATTAGATCAATCGGTCCACTGCTTATAAGATCTATTACTAGGCGCCCTGGTCTCTCAGCTGTTGTCGCTATTTGACTATGCTCATTCCGTCTTTGAATCTTCTCTACTACGGTATTCTTGCACCCAACCTGCACGCACGTGGCCCAGTGGGAGAGTTGTAGAGAGTGCGCTCATGAGTGAGAGGCCTGTCGATTAGCCAGAAATCGAGGTACATGTTAGGTGTGAGAAGCGGCAGACGCTAAAGACACGAGAGAGATGTATGCGAGGCGGAGGGTGCTAGACATGGCCGCAGAAAACCCGCGCGCCGCGTTGACACCTTGCCCATGGACCAGTTCTCCGGCAACGGGATGTTTCGTGCGTCCGATCCACCGAGCAGGCAGTGCTCTGAAGGAAAAAATGGCGCAACACGTGGACGAGGGGGGGGGGCAGTCCTTGCTTCGACCGCCTTGAGCATAGCAGTCGGGTTTGGTGACGTGGAATCTCCACCATTGTACGCGTACGTACGTGTAATGCAAGTTGCACCGAGAGCGGCCTAGGTCAAACTGGTAAAAACCCGTAACTTTTCCGAGTACTGATGGAATGCCCCTCCGCCCACTAGTTGCGCCGAAAAAATTTCGTAAAGGCGCATTTTGCTCTATTTGCGCCGCACGAATTTATTCTGTGGTGTGACTCACTGGCTAAGGTATTTCGAAATTCCGCCAAATGAGGACTCTTGCGGCAGCGAACTATAGATGCGATGCGGCGCCACGAGGCGGTGCAAATCGATGTTGATGCCCGTCGTGGAGCAAGCTCCTACTAAGCCATAAGGAACGGCAAGGTTGCGCCATAACTAATGACGGCGCAGTTTCAACGAACTTTGCCCTTAAATGATGATGATGCTTGGATCGTCACCCGAAATGGTTAGAGCTACAGGGAATGGTGGGCGCTGCGAAGTGCTTCTTCGTCATCGACAGGACATATTTTGCCTCCACCCTAATTTTTGGCCCGTTTCCACGATACTTTTTCCTTCACTATGTATAGCGTGAGGGGTACGTTGCTTTAGGCCTAAGGTCCTGCCTATACTTCCGATGCCGAGCACGCGACGGCTTGTAAAGTGGTCAAATTGATCGATCGCGTCGCTCAACCAATATGGCCACCATACATGGCGTAGCGTAGCTCGGCGTCGAAGTATAAACGGGGCCTAAGGCCCTCTTCACACTTCGCGACGGCAGCGACAAGAGCGACGATAGCGCCCGGAAAGTATGAAAAAGCGACGAGAGCGACAAGAACGACAGGAGCGACTGGACGACGGAGCGACTAGTGTGATGTACGCAATTGCACCATGACGGCTATTTTTTGTCAGTCTACTGAGGGCCTGTTCATACTGCGCTCTCGTCGCTCCCGTCGCCCGTGCAAAACATGCGAATCGATTAAAACAGAGCGCGCGCCACCGAGAAGTGTTCATACTCGAGCGCCGACGTTGTCGCTCCAGTCGCTCTTGTCGCTATAGTCGCTGTTGTCGCCTGTTCATACTTCCGCGCGCTGCGCTCTTCTCGCTGCTGTCGCGAAGTATGAACTGGCCCTAACCAGTCAACACAGACACCAGCAAACAGTTATATTACTTACATCATCAATCTGGCACTCAAAAGAGGTATGATAACATGCCTGACCTTGACCTGAAGAACGGCAGAATAGGAATCGTTTCCTTTGAGCATAGGGCCTGTTCATACTTCGAGCGACAAGAGCGACTGGAGTGACGGACGTAGTGTGGTGTACATGAATAATTACGTATTCCACACTACAATCGTCGCGGATGGAATGCAGAGTACGTAATTATTTACGTACACCACACTATGTCCGTCGGCCTAGTCGCTCTTGTCGCTCCAGTTGCTCCATTCGCCTTTGTCACTCTTGTCGCTCGAAGTATGATCAGGCTCCTAGTGCGCTATGGTGTAATTGCGTATTTCACACTCCATCCGTCGCCTCAGTAGCCAGCGCGAAGTATGAACAGGCGATAGCGGCGACGAGAGCTACGGAAGCGACTATAGCGACGGGAGCGACATCGAGTATGAACAGATTTTAATCGATTCGCGGCGATCGCTCGGTTTCAATCGATTTGCATGTTTTGCTCGGGCGATGAGTCGCTCTCATCGCTAAGTATGAACAGGCCCAAAGGCCGGAAACCGAGTTTTGCGGCATGCCGCCATGCTGCGATGAACCTGCTGGCTATTGACGCTGCGAGATGCCGCAGGGTGATTACCGTACGTGCTTCTTGGCGAGAGGTTGGAAGAACTGCACAACGTCTTGCAGTCGTTTTTCCATCGTGCGGTTCTCTTATTTGTAATCAAACTGCTCTTCGTGTTCCCAGTTCGCTAGCTTTTCGCTGTTCTTCTGAATAGTGGTGCATACCTAATCAGGGGAATCCAATCTTATTTTTCTCCACAAAGTCCAGGAAATTTGTTCGAAATTTTTTAAAATAAAGAGGGTAAGCACGAAAATACGCAAGAAAAGTTAAAAATCACATACAAAAAAAAACACAAAAAAATATCGAACCCTTACTAAAAACCTAAGCCACACAAGGGAAAATGGCTCAAAAACCCGACGCGGCGCCTCCCACACAAAAGGATTCATAAACGCCGTCCTTTATCCGTTATCCCTTTTACCGCTAATGCGCGATCCACAGAATGAAAATGGCGATGTGCTGGACGAGTGCATGGCGCGATCTCCTCTTGTAGCATAGTCAAAAATCACTGCTCTTCTGTATTTCAAAATAAGCCTTAAGGCATCATTTTTCTTAAAAACAAAAACGTTATAAGATTTCAAGCACTGTATCTACTTTTGGGTGGAGGAACTATAGATTTTCAAAGAGAGCAGTATATTTTCAAAAATAAAGACTTATTTTGACTTTCTTAGAGAGTCTGGTTAAATGTCTTTGTTCTGATTTGGAAGAAATAAAGTTTCAAAAGTGCCCAATTTGAAGTGAAAATGGAATGAACGTCGCCTCGTGCTGCTCAACGGGTAAAGCGAGCATTGAAAAATCGCCATCCTTCAACAAGCATAAAAGTCTCCCTTTTGCAAGGTCGTTAAACCAGTGGGGTCGGGGGTCGGATGTGTTCCCTAAGGCTGCTAAAGGACTAGGGAAGGGAGGGGTCCTCATCGGAAACGTACAGTTCTTCTTGGGATTCTCGGTAGGACCATAATTAGTTCCTAAACACCAATCACCAATAGTATCAATAGAGGACGGTGCTATGTGTGTTGCAGAGCTACTTCCCATATTGAACACTGCGGAGGGAATCAATAGGGAACGAACGTTCCACCTACGTAGGCACCATTTTCACGTCGAATTGAACACTTTTCAAATTAAATTGGACACTCTTCTAGGCTAGTTTAAGATTCTGAAGTCGAAGGGGAGTCTTCCAAATTGAAGTGAGCTTCTTCTGTATTAAACTAGAGAAAAGGTTTTTATTCCAAAAAGGTTGGAATAATTTTTTGTGCAAGAAAAATTTTAGTATGATTTCTCTGAAGTTTTAATTCACATACCCAGAAAGTGAGCGCATTGTTTGAAATTTTATGAAATTCTCATTTTTTGTAGAAAAATAATGGTTTATGGTTTTTTAAAGAGCAGAAGGGCGACAATTTTTGGGGCCAAAAGGAAAGATTACGCCACGCACACGTCCAAGATGTCGCGATTTTTATTCGATAGATAGCAAAATTGCTGGGGCTTCACACCTGTAAAAGATACAGCAAAAGCAATTGCAAAAAACACACATATTCTCACTTTGATGCTTCATGTAAGCGCTAGCAATCAAATATTCGCGAAGAGTTTTTCGAGTGCACGGCGCAATCTGATTTTTAATGCACTAAGTGACTGCTGCCTTGTTGCGCTTTATAAGAAAGTTAACTTATTATTTGATCTTAATAATTTTGTAAAGTTATTATACTCATTCGGATAGCTGTACTAAAACATTTCAAAAAGTCATGCCATATTTTGCTTAAACAAAAAATTATTCTTCCATCTTGGAGAGTCTTAGTTTGTCATGTAAGAAGCTCGCTTCGATTTAAAAGATGCTCAGCTTGATTTCGAAATTCTTAGGCTACCGTTGAAGTGCCCAATTTGGTTTGAAAAGTGCCCAATTTGACGTGAAAATGGTATATATCGATTGCAAAGTCAACATGACCAAGATTTAGGGCCGGAGCTGGACAGGAGGAGCTAGCGAGGAGCAAGGGAAACGAGCGGCTTGGGGAGCTTACAAGAGCGTCGAAGAATTCGCGAAGAAGACGAAGAACGTCCGACTCCGTGCCCACCTATTCGACTCCACCGTTCTTCCTGCCCTAACATACGCCTCGGAGACCTGGGCTATACCAAAGCAGGAGGAACACGCGATCAACGTCGCACACGGTGAAATCGAGAGGACGATGCTCGGAGTGACACGACTCATGCAAGTGAGAGAAGGCCTCTGGAGTTCCGAGCTTCGCCGACGTTCGAAGATCAGACGCTGTCCAAGTCGTCGAAAATTAGGTGGGCTAGCCACGTAATGCGCTTCGCAGACAGCCGCTGGGCAAGCGCCATCACCGACTGGATTCCGCGGGATATCAAGAGAACACCAGGGCCGAATTCATCAACGACTAACCCGCGGGTATAGGGGGTAGAGATACCCATGATGAAGCCTGCGACTCGGACTCTTGCCTTACCTCTATCTTTATACGCCGCATACCCGTGGGTTTAATTATTGATGAATCGGGCCCTAGGCCCAGTAACGCGTTGGTCAGACTTTTTGGTGAAAGCCTTGAACCGACGATATCACGCTCTTCGTGTCTCTCGAGCGAGGAAGATCCATTGGAGCACTTCGGCACGCGACAGGGACGAATGGAGACGCTGTTGCCGCCCGCTCGACCAAGTCGATGATCAACGGGACGACAGATGATACAGATGATCATTTTTCATCATATTCGTTTCATTCGCTGGATAAGAACCGTCACCGACTGTATTCTGCCCGGTGCAAGTGCCAGGATGCTTAACGACACATCGCTCGGGTCTCTTCATGAGAACTCTCAACAGAATGTCTGACGTTTTTCAGGTCCCTCAGCGAGGCGTATCCACAGACTTCACATTCTATACGAGGAAATCGGCGATTCGATGATCAAAGAGAGAAGTGACACAGGTGACTTGGCCTACAGCATGTACGCCTAAGCCTAAGCCGAGCGTACCAATAATGGAAAGAGCAATTATAAATAGTTCTTTGGAATTAAAGATTGTCTGCCTATGCAGTTCAATAAAAATTCAATTTCTGCTGCATCGCGTTTTGTGAAACCACCACTGTATTACTATCAACTAGATGAACCTTGTAGCAGCTATTCAGTCAAATAGCGACAGCTTTACTCAATACAGTCGTCAACATCGAGAACCACATAGATAAATCCCATATAATCTGTCGACCATGTAGTTGGATATGCGAGATGGTCGCTGATGGAAATCCTACGGATTGCACCAGGTCGGTTGGCTGCACTTCCATCAGGAACTTTCTGCAATGATAGCAACACTTCATAACGAATCCTCGGGCAAAAACGGTCCTAGTCAGCTGCGTACTATAGTTGCGCCCAAATGAATATTCGAACATTCGAATTCGAATGATTCTATTCGAAATTGGATATTCGTATTCGAACGTTCTAATGTGTTCGAATCATTGATTTTCTAATGTATCCGAATTCGAGTGCTCGAAAATCGTCGCTATTCGAATATAGTCGGTTAAACGAAGTTTTTGGGAGAGCACAACTATACAATGTACTAGCATATCGAAAGACTTGACTGAAGCTGCAAATCTCAAAGCAGAAGGACCAACCTCAAACTCATATTCGAGTCGTTCCCACTTAATGCAGCGCATACTTGTCGCTGGTGTGTCAAAATTCGCCTGTAAGGTTCACGTATGTAAGCACTCAGATCAGTTACTGACACTGATAGTCATCGAAAAATGAGCAACCTCGACGAATACACCCATCCAGCACGCTAGTGGTGCAGAAATGTCACCATCAATGTGTAGCTCAACACGATCGAAGTCCATCATCGCAAAGAGGTCACGTTCGAACGTCACAATATCACCACTGTATCTCAGTGACTTGAACTTCGTCAAGTAATCACGAGGAAGAAGCGGTTCACTGGAAATGTACATTACCCTCATGAAGTTGGGCAATTCGTTACGCTGTACGCTACTATACACTTGGCTATTACTATCCGACGGGAACGACTTGTTACTGTGGTCCCAAAGGAAGAGTCAGAAGCGTCTATTTGACAATGAATCAGTGTGAGACGATTGACTTAACAATCAGTTCAATCAATTATTATCGATCCTCGCTGTCAGAACATAGGCTGGATTTCGCTGCAAGACAGGCACCAGTGACCAGTTTCTATTTACTAGGGTGTGCAAAAAGTTTTGCAAGAATTTACTGGTTTTATTCAACAAGCGATAACAACAACAGAAACGATGGATCACTATTCGCAGCAGTTGCCATCTGTGGCCACGACCTTCATCCAACGTTCAGGTAGAGCGACGGTCCCGTCTCTCCAGAACCAAGAACCAAGAACCAAGAAGAACGAGAAGCGATTCATTCTTCCACTGACACGCGCTTGACGTCGTTACGATCGTTGAAGTTCTTGCCTGCGCGGAAAGCTTGGAGGCTCCTGAAGGTACGATAATCATACAGGCTAAGGTCTGAAGAGTACGGCGGTTATGGTAGCCATGCTCAGAACGGGAGTTGTTGGGTCGTGTCCCGGAGCCGCGATCTGCCCAGCTACGACCCAAGATCTGCCCAGCTACGGCTTAAAAATGCAAAAGTAGGCGGACCCACCTACCCTGCTCGCAGCACTTGGTCATCTCGAGCTCAGCAGCACATGCTGCTGCACACCACCCACGACCTGCTATCTACAGGAAGCTACTGCAGCTTGCATTCAAGATCCTCGTATGATATCCTTTCTCCATCCTGTGCAATAACGGACTTTGTCCACGCCGTCGTTCTTTCACGATTGACAAGATCCCAACACACCTTTACTCACCTTGGACGATCATAACGACGTCGAGCGCGCGGTGGAGCATTGGATCGCCTCACGTTCCTCTAGCTGCTAGAGAGGCGGGATCGCCGCTCCACCTGATCGTTGGAGGAAGATCGTGGCTACAGATGGCGACTACTGCCAATAATGATTCATCGTTTCTATTGTTGTTATTGCTTGTTGAATAAAATCACTCAATCCTTGCAAAACTTTCTGCACACCATAGCAGTGACTGTTGACTCCAGAGTTCGGAGCCAACCCCAACTGGAACTCGGTGCGGGTGCCGAACTGGTGCCTCTACGTAGAGCTTCAGATAGGGACCTCTCCACTTTCTTTTTGGGGTCACACGAACCATTCGCTTACTGCTCCCGTGTCGTGGGCTGCATAGATCAAATAGTAGCTTGTGGAATAACGAAGAGTTTATTAGCGATCTTCAATTTTCGAGCCGAGCCGTAAGCCGGAATAACCCGACCACTATAAAATTAGAAGCTAATCGCTGAAAGTGTCAATTTTGCGAAGTATATCGAATTAATTTGAATGAAGAGCTTACCCGCTTTCGTCTGCGGATGAGTAGCCAAGATCAACAGATCCTCCTGGACATAGAGTGACCTCTTGAAGTACTCTTTGAGCCACGTCTAGTCTGCAGAATTCATATTCCAACGAGGATACTGTCACCTTCGAGAGCAAATCGTACACGTCTTCGGGGAGAGAAGGCCGCTCATCCTGAAATGCAATCTCTTTGTTTTGGCGATTGAGCCGCGTCCTCATCCAGTGTGTCTCGATGTTTGCTTGGCTCATGGAGGGGGATTTACATGAAGTTGCTCATATGAGACGTGTTCGACTTTTACCCCTTACTCTTCTAAATCTCCATTTGGGGCGAGATTTTTGACTGCCTCAGAGTTCTTATGAACATCGAAATTTTGACACCAGAATGCATTCGTACACTCCCAAAAATGTACCACATTCTTGGCACCATGTCTCCCACAATTACTACAGTTCCAGCCCCTTATATTAAGGAGTAGTGGGATTCCATTTGAAGTGACCGACTGTCTTCTTTCGATCTTCGCTGGAGCACTGTCATTCTTAAGTGGCTACATCTCAGAAGAGTGGTTGGTGAACATACAGTAATTACGGTGAACGTTCATTATTACGTGTAAGCACTTCAGGGCCTTCTTCGGCGAGAACATGAATGGATCTGAGCCGAAACTGAAGAATTGTTTTCGGGTTAAAAGAAGACTGTCAAAAACCTTTGTCCGACAGACGCAGCAATATAAAGCCATCTTTTCCGAACTCAACTCCCCTATCTAGGAGCAAAACGCTCATTCCGGTTCTAACAGCGGCGACGACATTTACAGATTAAAATTGCACGACGAGTTTGGTTTCATAGTCGGTAGACCTCCCAAGAAGAACCTAACTGCTGTATTCTTACAAGGAAAGGTTCCAACTCAAGGTGAGCTTTTGCTATGCTATTTTGACAGGATGTAGGGCCGTATGAGTAGAGTCCAGAATTACAGTTAATTTTTGCTAAGACCTGAAAGGCCTTTAAAGGCCTGGTGTGAAAACGTGTGTCCAACACTCATAAACCCCTATGACACCCCACGAGATGTGCTTTGGTGGCGCAGTCGGTGGGAGTGCCGCCTCATAGAAGCACATCGGCGGGTTTTTGAGTTCGAGTCCGCGTGCTGTCAATATTCTTGCACATATTAGTTTGTTGTTATTATGCTTTCTCATGATCACAAGAGTCAGTCTTAGACCATCAATGCTTACAACAAACCAAGGCTGTATTTTGCGCCTTCATATGTGCTAGTAATAACAACAAGCTAATATGTGCAAAAATGTTGACAGTGCGCGGACTCGAACTCAAAAGCCCGCCGGTGTGCTTCTGTGAGGCGGCACTCCCATCGAGTGCGCCACTGACGCATATCTCGTGGGGTGTCATAGGGGTTGATGAGTGTTGCGCACACGTTTTCACACCTCTTTTTCAGGCCTTTAAAGGCCTTTCAGGTATTAGCAAAAACTAACCGTAATTCTGGACTCTGCTCACACGGCCATACATCCTGTCAGAATAGCACGCCAAAGCTAACCTTGAGAAGGGAGCATTTCCTTGTTAATAAATGCGATGCTGAAAGAAGATACGTTGTAGACAGAGAGATATCGAGGTACTATAGCTCTAGTAAAATTTGTAGTAATTAAGGTCAACGGTCTTCTACCGGCTCTCCGAGCAATATCATTGAGGACCAGCTGGTCCCAGAGAAACGAAAAAATCTGCAGCAAGACGTCAACGCACGCCACTGGACGAGCAACTTGAAGTATTGTGTGATGAAATGTATTCTTGGTGAACATTAGTTTCCGTATACTATCTACTCCGTCTTACAAGGAAGGTCAACGAGGTGACCGCGGAGATTCCCAAAGCGACCTATATAGGGTTGAATGGCGTTGGCTGGGAAGCACTTCAGTGGTTTCCAAATTTCCTGCGGACCTCTGGGTAGGTCAAGAGTGGCAAAAAACTGTAGCGATCACGCAAGAGGTTAAAAGAAGATTGAAACGCGAACACTGAACCCTGCCGAGGCAAAAATAAACTCTACATTGATAAAAATGCAAAAGAACGCTACTAGCAATGCACAGACCCCACCCCAGAACCGATCCCTTAACCTCCCTTCCGCAAGTCCCCGCGCTATCCACTTGCCCATCCAGTCCCTGCTCCATTGCAGGTGGATGCCTCCCGTAAATATCCCTTCTCGCTTCTACTAGGACCTCGCGTTCTAGTGATGATTAAAGCTCCAAACCTTTTTCAGCATTATTTCTGAGCACGAGAAGGGTATTCCAGGCATCAGTTTTGCGTTATCGGTCTGCACTGAAGCGCTACTGGAAATCACTACGGTGCTTCCGAGACAACACCCTACAATCCTATGTAAGTCGCTTCGAGAATCTCCACGGTCACCTCTTTGACCTTCCTCGTTAGTATTCAAAGGTATCATGCTGTGCATTATAAAATTTCATCGAAAAATCAGAGCTGCGCAATATTTAGATTATTTTGAAACTAGTGCATTTACGATTCTGTTAAAAGGCCTCTCGTCTATCAGATCTTCGTGCCATTTCGGTCTGGAAATATGCCTTACAGTCCTGATATAAATAAAAACTGATATTTAACGAAAAACAAAGCGCCTGAAAATTCGACTAAACGGTTGTCGTGCAGGATTCTTTTATGGCTCATTCGATAGAGCTCGAAATTCTACTGCAGGAAGTGGTAGAACTCCACCGAATCTTTGGACTGCCACTCCCAGATCTCTCTCGGCATTGCACCAAACATGGTCGACCACTAGGCTCCGTGATTGGTTGGGTCATCGTCGCCTCCGCGGCGAGAGCTGCATTGGCCCATCGCAAAGCGGCGCTAATGGCTCCGCCCGCAGCCAATTAGCGCAGCTTGGGGAAGGGTGAAGGCAGCTCGACGCTAATTGGCTCCGTAAGCACTGTCCGCATTGTCTCTCCTCGCCGCCTTGAGGCAAATCGTCTCTCACCCCAGAAGAGCTAAGGCAGAGGTCGAGCCAAAGGTTATCTTGTGTGTGAATAAAATAGCTGTTGTGTTTGTAATCTACGTTAAATGTGTGAATAAAATTAAGCCTTTGAGAATTTGAGCACGTACTTCTGGTTCATACTGTGCTTAGCTGGACGGCTCATCAATAGAAATAAATTTCACAGTAAAATGATGCCAATGAAACGTCAACACGTACAACATCTCGGTGGTTGATTTTCCATGGATGTTTTCACTCGCAGATCTGAACGGAACTAAACATTTTGTTGCGAAGTGTAGCCTTTGAGCAGATAAATCAATCAGTACGTGCAGAGTTCGATGCTATGTGGCTATGGACCCGAGATTCGACCGCATTCAAATTGCGATCTTCACACTGTGATTGCCAGACCACGTGTTCCAGTCAATTGGAGCTAATATCCTGCTGGATGTTTTTCAAAAAGTGAATTCTCCGAACTCTTGTTTCTTTAGAGAAGGAAAGGCCTAAGCCAAGGGCAAGGAGGCAGATCTAAAAAAAAACCCCCACCTGAGTTATCTCCAGCGCGTAAACAGGAATTACGGTGAGAGGCAAGTACTTCCAAGCGTATTCGGGGATCTTCTTCCAACCGGAGCGGTCCGTCTTGTATTATAAAAGAATTAGTTGTCTGCGTAGTTTAGGATAGAAACCAATGGTGGAATTCCAATGAACCTCTATTGTGCCCGGCGAAAACGAGCCAGTCACCGTGCACTCCACATCAGCGGCTCTGCTGAAGTTCTGTAAAACACCTAATTTAAACAATGTCAAGGGTGTCAGTAAACAATCTGAAACCAGCTCGTTATAATGGAGATGAAGCGGATAGATGCACTTCTCAGCCCTTAAATCCGAAATTTTTACCACATTGGTAAGATGAAAATCTTACGTTGGAAAATATGTCTTCGCCGTTTTTTGAACATTTTATTTTGAATTTCGCTGAACCTGTTTTGCGTAATGTTATATATCGTTCGAAAGAGAATAACTTGTTCTAAAGAACTTGTTTGGATTTTTTCGTTCATTTTGATTTTCGCTTATTTTCCGGGTATTGTAGTCGAGTGTCCAGAAGGCATTATTTTTTACCAGCAGCTTCTACTTTTAGTTAACTTTTTTTTGGTCAGCGTCAACCAAACTTTGCCAGCAAAGTTATTCGGACCGGTCTTGTCGGTCTAGACTGAAGATTTCCTACGTGTACCACACGAAGGAAGAGAACGGTTTGAGCTTACTGTTAGCACGGAACCATTTCAAAAAATACTGCGATGTGCCTACCAGCTTCAGAGAGAAGCGCATAGTGGTGTTCTTCAGGTAGTGGCGCACTACAGTAGAGCATCGAGGATGTGCTGCCGCTAAGCATGACAAGGAGACCACGTCCAGATAGGAGCACAGGGTATAGATGATGTCATTGTTCATCCAATTCGCCATAAATCTGAATCAGATTTGCTAGCACTCATCTTCTGAACACAGCCACCAGTTTACACCGTAAGCAAGAATCGTGGAACTTATCAGTACTGAGGTCAGTAAGCTTATTCGAAAATATAGTGCACCTTCAAGCACCTCAGCATCCCCAATTTATTCCAAGAACTGCACATTTGTAAAAAAAAACTACACATTTGCAGGCAAAGAACGCCTAAAAGAAGATGCCTCTAAGAACTTTAAAGAGCCTTAGATAGCGATGACTATCCTCCTTTCTCAGCTATGTTCCTCACTTCTGTATTGCAGGGAAAAGAATTTCCAAACGATTCAACGATTTTACATAGATGGCCGTTTTTGGATCGATTTTTCTAAAACAAGTACCGCGAAGGGATTCCACAGTTATAGGTAGGATGCTTTTTTATGTAAAAAGCTTAAGGGAGGCGGAGCGAAAAAGAGGCAGAAAACCGAAGTGCGAAGCACGGAAACGTCGACCTACCTTTGAAAATGTCTACGAAACTACCCTTACAGCTCTATTTTTGCTTCCTACAAAAACAGACCTAGCAAAACCTTTCCATCACGTTGTCGGCTTCTAATTCCAAATGATCATATCTTCGATCACAACCATTTTAACCGACAGGATTGACTGGTGGCGCTCGCGGAAGGGTCGTAAATCAATTAGCGAGCGTTTGAGGGGAAGAGCTCCACAACTAAGTCAAGAGTTTGCAATTCCACAGTCCATCCAGATAGTTGGATTGATAGCAGGGAGTTGAATCCAATGGTGCAATTAGTTTTCATACAATTAAATTTGAACGAAGGTACGGAAAAATCTGTCGCAAATCGTCGATTGTACACGAATCGCTGCCAATGAAAGCTCCTAAACGGGAATAAATAGACACCCGAATACGGTAGCGGAAACCATGCAGTACCCTGGCTATAGGGCTCTACAACCCCACCCTCAGAGTTAGTTTTGTATAGCTGAACTGCGGCGCACCCGGAAATCGCCCAAATTTTCTTCTCCAGAGCCGCTGGTGGCCAGTATGCCTGACCGTTAGACTTTTTCGAATGAACGAACAAATAAAATCGATTTTCGAGTTGTCGAACAACATTTAAGCAACGGTTCGTTTCGAAATTTGAACAACGTGTAAAAAACGAACTTCGTCGCTATGTTCGGCTTCGGGAAATTCCAACTGAAAATTTGGCAGAACTTCAAAATAGTGAAGCCATATAAGTGTGATAACGGAATGGGAGATTTTAGATGCGTCACGCATTCTACTTCTACGTGTGGGTGATTTGAATGCGTATTTGGTCATAGGATGACTTGAAAAGGTATGGAAAAGAACAATCAGTTAACAAGGAAAGATTTCTGCAGTGTTCGACCTCGGGTAGTAAAACCTTAGGTGTCCCCTGAATAGCCATTACTATGATCATCGTTTTCACTCATCGTCATTGTTAATTTCCTTCAAGAAAGTTAATTTCTTTTAAGTGGACATATAGCTAAGGTGTTGCTATAGTATGCTGGTAGAACGGTTTAAAGAACTCTAGGTTTGCAAATTTCTTTAAAACAGGAGATTTCCCAAATGGCCATGCACCATGGCGCTGTGAGAATTTTGTGACAATTTTTGGATTTTATTCATATGTTGCACGTATGGCAAGGAGCCCTCGCAGACAACGGCCTGCGGCTGAACGTGAGGAAGACGAAGTTCATCAGCTCCGAGCAGTGCACCGAACCGATGATCCTAGACTGCCATGGGGAGAAGATCGAAAGAGTGGAAGAATTCCGCTACCTCGGAAGTGACCTATCCGAGGAAGGAAGTGTGGACCAGGCGGTCAGGGGACGGATAAACGCAGTCTGGCTCAAGTGGAGGGAGTCCAGAGGAATTCCCTGCGACCGTAGGTGCTCCAGGAGGGTCAAAGGCAAGCTCTATAGAACAGTAGTGAGGCCTGCCCTCCTCTATGGCTGTGAGTGCTGGGCCCTGGGTAGAGCACAGGAGCGGCAACTGCACGCCGCGGAAATGAGGATGCTCAGATGGGTATGTGGATGGACCCGTCAAGACAGAGTGCAAAATGAGGATGTTAGGACAGTGATGAAGACAGCTCCGATCCAGCTGAATATGAGGGATCAGTGCCTTAGGTGGTACGGACACATCCTCAGAAGACAAGAGGACCATCCCGCAAAGCTGGCCCTGAATTTTGAGGCACCCGGAAAGCGTCCGAGAGGAGCCCCAAGGAAAAGGTGTAGGGACGTCAAGAGAGATCTCGCCGAAATCGGCGCTGCGCCAGATGACGCCCTTGATGGAATGAGGTGGCGACGGATCACAAAAGCAGCGGACCATGCGACTGCGCGGGACTAAACGCTCAGGAGGAGAAGAAGAAGATTCATATGTTGCACGTGAGTACCCACTACAGAACTATTCTATTTGGAATTAACAGTGGAAAAAATGGCAAAACGAGATGTGCAGGACGAGAAGAAACAGAAACGTACATATGCTGGGTTGGGCTCACTTCCCTACCGTAATCCATGCTGTTGACGGTGCGCACGGAGGCGTGACCGGCGGATACACCACTGTCGGGAGAGGTCGTCTCCAGCCCCACCGTCTTCCACTATTTTATTCGCATTCAGCCACCCTCTAGCGTATGGATGCGAATATAAGCAGCGGATTCGAGAACAAGGATCTCACACACGACTGTCTACAGCAGCTCCACTGTTTGCCTCACCATTTATTTGTGTCCGCCACGAACTTGCTCTCTAAATTGTGCGCCTCGTACCACAGAATAGTTATCGGCCAGTCTCCCCCTCGAACTGGGAATACCAGTAGCTAAGTTGAGCGTCAATGGAGCCATTGAGCAGCCACACATATGCATCATAGGAAATTAGTCATCCTAATGAATCATACCTTAAAGCACTTATCAAGGAGCATCTTAACCATAAGTTGCGAAATGGTGTTTGGCAGAACAATTTTTTGTGTAAAATTTTAGGAAACCCGAACGACGCTATCCCAGTTGGGTGGGTGCAGATTTTGGGACAGGTTCGCCTAGGATGTGACTGAGCGCAGAATAGGTGAACCATTGAAATTCAACTCACTTTCTTTAAGCCTTATTTGGCTGGTACCGAGGATGTAAGCTGTTGCAAAGACGTTTTGTTGAAATCGAAACTTCTAGCGCTAGGCGGGACTCGAACCCGCACCTCCCTCTGACCGCGCGGGAATGCTCAACGCCATTACACCACCGGCGCTGTTTGATCGCAACATCCACACCTCGTGGAACCCATCAGCCCTTCTTACCCGTATATCGGGATGAGCTGGCCGCTGATATCAGCATGGAACCAGTTAAGCCGTAGGTCTTGATAGAAATGATTCTTTCAGTTGGTGTGTAAAGGCGTAGAGCACTCCCGCCCGGTTAGAGGAAGGTGCTGGTTCGAGTCCCGCCTAGCGCTAGAAGTTTTGATCGCAACAAAATATCGTTGTAACAGCCATTAAAATTCTCTGCAACCACCGAACTGAGATAGCGTCATCCAAACCAGCTCTTTGAGTAGGTCGCAGTCGAGACCTTGCCTTAGGAAAACGACTTCTGCTCCTGCAGCTACGAGTGTTGGAAGAGGACGATGTGTGAAGCATGAGAGGTAAACGCACTTTCGCGGGCAAATCGTTTCTTTTTCTGCGAAGTAATAAAGTAGAAAGTTTAAGGTTTTCCTCGATTGATGCCGTTCTCGGAGCCTTCGAGTGGGACTATCCTGCACCGCTTCTAACCTGGCTTAGCTGCGCTTGGAAGTATAGATGGACTGAACACTGTAGCGCTAAGTGGCTTGGGAGGGGTGGGTCACCTTGCACGGCAGGCCTATACGACGTTCTGTATTGCACAACAATGAAAAATTTACACATGACTGGCGTGTTCTACACTAGTAGTAAAATGAAGTAGGCCACTTCTGATGTAATTTGGCAATTATGTGTGTTCCTACCAAGGCAGATAATCACTCAGTACAAGATGGCCATCCCCCCCCCCCTTTGCGCCTCAGACTCGAGTATGGGACGGACATAAGGAAAGGTGAGTGAAGAAAGTTAAGGTTAAGACAGCCCTATACGATTCTGTCTTGCATGAAATTAACAAAAATGCATGCGGCACTGGTGTGTTCTACCCCAGTGGTGAACTCAACTAGGCTGATGTGATTGGGCCTTTATGTGTGGGCAACAGGGGTGTGCGTAAATGAAATTGGAAATTTCGTAAATCGTAAATCGTAATTACGAAAAAACCGTCGTAAATCGTAAACCGTAAATCGTAAGAGTCACCTTACTTCTAGTGTAGTACAATTAATTTCCAGAGGGATTTTTTCTGCCAATGTTAACCAGATGTGATTCAGTATTTATTTGTCGCGTTACTCTCAGCTCACGCTGAGCGATTTTCTTACCAAACTACTTTCCTTTTTCACGTCTTACTAGTATGACATCTTTCAAATTCAATTTCACACGTTCCAAAACAGCCGAAAAAATTGTAGATTCAAAGACTTTACTTTAGCCTATGCATGATGTATCAACAACACCCTGTGTCGTATTAATATTCATTAAATTCCTAACTTACCATCAATTTTGTTAGCTTGCGTATTAATCTATAACAGCGAGAAGTGGCTATCAACATTTAATTAAAGGATAACTTCATCACTGACCAATGCGGAGAAGACAGCAACTGTGCATGCAGTAATCAAATACATATTGAGTCATACGACTGGATTGCGCCATGCATTCAGAGCGAACGCATGGCGCAATCCCATTGTGTAACGCACCAAAAGTTCTCAGCTTTTCTACATTTTGAAATTAGTCCATGAGCGTTCCCATAGCAGGCGGATAAGAGGGTTTTGGCCGCCAAAACAGTATGAACTTTGGTCAGTGGTGAAATGACCATATTTCTTGGACAACTTTTGTAGAAAAAAAAATAAAATGGCAAGGTCAACTATTCCTTAAGGTAACCTTTTTAAGGCATTCTCAGTTTGATTCCATAGACAAGACAATTTTTATTTAGAAAGTATCTAGTAGGATTTAAATCGTAATCTTAAATAATTTAAATCGTAAATTGTAATCCTATTTGATCTGTTAGTTGGGAAGAAAGCGGACGAGGTTGAAACAGGATCAGTTTGAGCTTGCAGACGTTCATTTTAAACGCAGCAAGTGAAATAGACCGCCGCAGGAAGGTAGTGGCACAGAAGGTTCCAAGAAATAACCTCAGCGCAGTATTCAAATACAGAAGCTCTGTTAATTGTAGGCATTTCATAATTTTAAAAGTGCTCACAACTTCTGAACCATCGATCGACAATATCAACTATCTGGGCGGGGGAAGGGGGTAGCCTAAACCTACCTAGAGCTCTGGATTTCTACGCAAGTTTGTCTGCACTTGTCCGATTTTGAAAACTACTGAAATACTGCACTACAATTTAGTAATTCTCTGCACTCGCTCGGGCTTCTCTTCATAAGTTCTGTAACGAACGTTTGCTCCGAAAGTCTGCACCATCGTATCAGATAGGGTGAATACGACAAACTCAACCACATCACCGAAAAGGGGATCAAAACTGTCAAAACCAGTTCGAGCGTTTCTTGAAATGCTACGCGCTTGGTTTTACCGCACTTTGTATATCAGTAAGCTCCGCCCTATAAAGTACAATGGAAACCAATGGAAACGTTAGTGGTTTATCTTTCCCACACGAGTGTAACAATTTTCTAGACCCGAAGCCAATCACGAATGTTGTTCAATAGTGGATTTGCGTCAATTCTATTAGTTAGGTTTGGCATGAATATATTATAATCAAATGGATTAAATCTCGCTACCAAACAGGACGTGGATCTAGAATATTCATCCCTTTTTCTCTAGGGAACTGATAGTCGGATTCGAGAATCCTGTGCACAGGACGGTGTCTTCTACCACAGTAGCACATTTGAATATCAAAAAACAAATCTGAAGGGGAGTTGTCGTGACTTCCGTAGGACTTTACGGTCGTCGCGGGGGTCAACAGGTCAAAACCCGTCGATCGACACGTCGAAGCCTGCGCCAACGTGTCTCCCGCGCAGGGAAGCTTCTGGAAGCGGCTAGAGACGCAGGGGGAGCGTGCCCCTGGGCGCTCTAACCGGTCCACCGGTCAGTCGTCGTCTCCCCGCTCCCAATGAGCGGTCGTCTCCTGGTCCCCGCGGTTCGCCAACGCCAGTCAACGTCGAGGAGGGCTACGCCTTAGCCCGGAGTCGCCGGAACCGTCCACCTAAGACGTCGGGGAGCTGCCATCGTCTCGGAGTGTCCGCCAGCCATCGTGCCAGTCGTCTCCAGCCCTCGACGCCTCGTCCGCCGTCCGGGACCCGCAAGTAACGCCGGTCCTCTGACCGGCCCCGTCGCCCCTGACTTGGCATACGCCACAGGGGCAGGGCCGGCCATGGCCGGCGGGTTGTCGGCTTTGCTTGGCCCTGGTAGTTGTGGGTGCGGTCTTTCCCTTAACTCGTAGGTATTTTGTAATTGTCATGTATCCTTAATCATAGTAGCTTAGAGTATCATAAACATATAACCCTATTGGTTTAATTGCTTAACCAAACTGGTCTGTCGGTTCCATGTCTGGTCGAAGTGTGCAGGAGTGTGAGCCAGTCTAATTCCAGGGGGACCACCTGGGGTTGTGGCCACGACCGAGGGGGGTACCCCCGGGGGCAAGTGTCAAGTCCAGAGCTCACTGCAGGGTGTTGCATGGAAGTGTGCTGGAATGGGTTCATGTCTTAACATCTGGCATCTTGGATCCGCATAGGGCCTATGGGCAATAATACCGCGTGGTCTAAAGGCGGGCAACCTTAGCGAGCGGCGGATCCGGAAGGACTCCAAGCCGGGGCGTGGGTGGCGTCCCCCCTCTCCGCCGATGCTTCGACGGGGGGTCGGCCACCCGCGTCACGACAGGAGTGGTAAAGAGCTATATCATTCCCTTCATATCATTCCCTTCATATCATTCCCTTCATTTTTTGTTGTATAGCCAACCATTGCTTTGCTACGTGTTTCGCTTGTCGACTTTGTTGTTTGTTGTTGGCTTTAATAAACACAACATAACATATAAGAGGGGACCATTAGGGTGGGCACATCTTCATAACCCGGACCACATAAATTTGGACGTCAGTTGGTTGTTGATCAAGGACCACATTTACGAAAATTTACGATTTACGACCCAAAATGTCGTAAATCGTAAATCGTAAAAAATTCGGCAAAAATAGCCGTAAATCGTAAAATCGTAAATCGTAAATCGTAATTACGCACACCCCTGGTGGGCAAGGCGGATAACCACTTTATGCAAGATGACGACCCCCCTCCCCGAACAGCTTGCCTCGTTGAATTTTCCTCAGATGTTTCCCCTACAGTGGTCGAACGGCGCGTGTAGCGCAGTCGCAAGAAGGTGACGGCTGTCGCGTGCACTGGATACCAGGTTCCTGGTTCGGATTTTCCACCCAGGCCATCCAAGCCATCCTTCCCTCCGGGGTCGGTGAATTGGTACCAGCCTTGTCTGGGAGAGATAAAGCGCTGACTTGTTCATCGGCTGGCCACCGCAAGTCATTACATGACCAAATACGCATTCAGATCGCCTCCAAGGCATGCAATAGAAGTAAAATGCGTGGCGCATCCCTAAAAAGATGCATGATGGAGCGGCTTATCAAGGCTTGTTGATTAGCCGCGCTATCAGGGATTTCAACAGTATTTTATCCGTTGAATTGCTGTAAGCTGCTGATGCACCACCGGTTTGAAAGCAACACAACCACGGATGGGTGACGCATATTTAATTTATTTCTTCAGCTTTCGTTCAGGAAGGGAATAAGGTCAATAAATGACAAGTCATCATTTCCGTTATTCCGGCCCAGAAGAGAAAACGAAAGACTAAAAACGGCCAGAAACCGGAATCCGGAACACGGAGACAGAATTTCCGCACATCCCTAATCTTCTTCTTGTTCTCCTGAGCGTTTAGTCCCGCACAGTCGCAGGTTCGCTGTTCTTGTGATCTGTCGCCACCTCATCCTATCAAGGGCGTCATCTGCCGTGGCGCCGACTTCGGCGAGATCTCTCTTGATGACGTCCTTCCACCTTTTGTTCGGGGCTCCTCCCGGACGCTTTCCTGGTGCTTTGAAATTTAGGGCCAACTTCGTGGGACGATTCTCTGGTCTTCTGAGGATGTGTCCGTACCACCTTAGGCGCTGATCCCTCATCTTAAGCTGGATCGGAGCTGTCTTCACCACTGCTCTAACATCCTCGTTTCACACTCTGTCCCGGCGGGTCCATCCACATGCCCATCTGAGCATCCGCATTTCCGCAGCGTGCAGTTGCCGCTCCTGCGCTATACGTAGGGCCCAGCACTCACAGCCATAGAGGAGGGCCTGACTCACTACTGTTCTATATAGCTTGCCTTTGAGTGTCCTGGAGCACCTACGGTCGCAGAGGATTCCTGTGCACTCTCCACTTGAGGCATGCTGCGCTTATCCGTCCCCGATCGCCTGTTCCATTCTTCCTTCCTCGGATAAATCGCTTCCGAGGTAGCGGAATTCTTCCACCTTTCTGCACATCCCTAATCATGCGTGATCTATTATATTACGCAGGTGCAAAGGAGTGCAGCTTTTTGTTTGTGTTTATGTTTATGTTCAACACTATTTTTTAAGATACACTAAGAATTTTTCATAAGGTGTTATACAGTGTTGGAAGTTTATTATTATACATGCGCTTTCTAAAAATGTATATGGAATCTAATTCATGCTGCTAATTTAAAAAAATTTATTTGGCTCTTATTCTCAAATGTCTAAACACGATTCTCGCCAAATTTTCCTGCTTTGTATGATGTCGGGGAGCTTCTTTTTGGTTCAGCCATTAGGCGAACGTCGCCTGTTCTCGTAGAGTATCCATTTCTCATCGCAAGTCAGAATCCGTTCGAGAAATGAAACGTTTGTATTGCGCAAAAGATGGTCGACGATATCTTGAAACGATGATTTTTCTGACTTTCGGTCGATTTAGCTTCTTGGACTGCCCCATTTTGCTTCAAATGACGATCAACTGTAGTGTGATCAACGTGGAGATAATCGGCAATCCAGCATTGATTTGCTCTGATCGGCTTCGATTGACGTCTTCAATGGATCATTATCAAATGTTGGTAGACGGCTGCCATGTGGTTCGTCTTCGAGGTTGGTGTTGCCAGAAGACGAACTACATGGCACTTTTGGAACCAACGCTGTACTCTGCATTCGTTGATACTTCTCTGACCCCATACGTCATTGATTCTATTGAGCGGTTTGAGCGAAAGTCCGGCCCGGTTTCAACTCGTAGATGTAAATTTGACGCAAATCGCGTTTAGACATCTGAAGATAAAATCCGAATTATTTTTTGGATAACTTTGATCTCCATATAAATACTTAGAAAGCGCAAACAATGACCGTTCCAACAAAGCATAATAGCTTATGAAAAACTCATACTTTATTTAAAAAATAGTGGTAAAACAAATAAAACAAAAACCTGCATTTCTCTTGCACCAACCTAACAGAATGGGAGAGCACAGCAATGCACTGTTCAGCTGCCCTTGGGCTGAATCTACGAAGACGATGTTCAAGGAGAATGGACGATGTGTTTGTGTGCCAAATTCTCATCTACGGAATGAACGTCAACGATTGTTCCAGGTAGACGGTGTATTATTTTCGACTATCGGTCGCAGCGTCTGAACCCACAACGACACAGTGCAATAAAATCCTTTTATTCAGTCAACTGTGAATATCAAAGAACGTACGCGTCAACATATAAGGATACACATCAGTACAACATACGAATCGTAACGAAGAGGGCCTCATCAAGCAGGCAAATTTCGTCGCAAACTTGAGGGATCTATCCTAGTGGGAGGAGGGTATGTAGTGATTTGCATCTCTAATCCCTTGTTTAGATTTCTACGAAATCCTGAGCTGCTCTTCTATGTGGTTGTGCGCCACAGTATGACGCAAGCTTAGAACACTTTACGGTTGCCCTCCCGACTAGGGTAGATCCAACTTTAAAAAACACCCAAAAATGTGTACACTGTTTCAAAGGTGACAACTTCGCTTACAGTAAAGGCGCTGAAGAAGTTAAGAGCTCATATGAAACCTTAAAAAATAGAAATTTTCTGAAATATGACCGATATGGTATACGCCATGCACCCTCTGAAGTTTTCATTTTACACTCGATTGATTGTGTTTCGCTTGAATACTTGTTTTAATTTCTTCACAAAGTAACCGTTGCACTTCATTTCTGCGTCTTGAAATGTTTAAAATTTTAAAACAACCCATGGCTTGCGATAAATCTTGAGTGTCCTAAAAATGCCGGTACTGTTTGAAAGGTTTTAACATTGCTGAAGTGAAGTTTTTGAAGACGTTTGAGGACCATATGAAAGCACATGGTAACGAGAATTCTGCGACCTGCAGATAATCAAGGTTGCACCCGTCTTAATCCTTGCATTTTTGACTCGTTTGATTGTGAATGGGCTGAATGCTTGTTATAATCTTGCTACTACTTGGTCGGATCAGCCTGTGCTGTGCTCCTTTTAACGTTTTCCGTCGCCCAGAGGCTGTAATTATGCCGATTAACCTCTCCCTTCAGCTTGAATGTTGCTTCTGTTGCTGTTGCTGTTCTGTTGCTGAATGTTGCCAGAGTGCGTGACCCCTAACTGTGTAGTTTGCCCTTGGGGAAAATCGGGTGACTGCAGCAAGAGTGGGACCATCTACTTAGTTTCGTGCTGCGCCTGTGGCGACCAATACGTTGGAGAGACGGCGCGACCCCTCTACATTCGAATCAACGAACACCTGCAGGGCAAATCCAAGTCGCGGCTCTCCACCCCACTGGGCACCCATCGGGTTGAAAGGCATGCAGGTGAAGACTTCGAAATTTCGGTGAAAATTCTGGGTCTGGAATCCGACATTACTGCGCGTAAGACACTGGAGGCCTTTTGGATCCATTCTAAAAGCCCAAAAGTTAACCGGAAAGAAGAATGTCTCGCTATCACCAGCAAACTTTCCCCGTTTTTGGGACTCTGTGGGCTGACCTAGGCTTGGGCCACGGTCTGACCTAGGTCAGTGCGAGGGCTGTCACTGCCCTATAAACCAATACCTCCAAACACAGGCACGACTTAAATACCGACTGCCTAGCTTGTGGTCTCACAACCATCCACTTCTGTGGATCTACCATAGGTCGGTTCTTTGCACTTGATCTCTTTGGTTTGCTGAGTAGTACTTCATCAACTTTCCTGTAAGGTTTTGTCGAGGGATTTGGTCGTACAACTTTGTGAATGTTCTGTCTCATTCAGGCCCTTGAAGAAGGCGATTTTGCCGAAACGTCGGCCAATAAACGGATTTCCCAATCTCGAGTGGCTAATCAGTATCAACAAACAACAAGCACCGATGCCGAGATTCAATGATAGTCGGACCTGGAGAATGTTGCTTCTACGAAATCCGTCTTAGAAAATGGGGCCCCTGCCTACATTTAAATTGTGCAATCAATAATCTCCCATGTCACTGTCTCTCACGTGATTGACGAATTCTAAACGTTGAAAGAAGCACAGCATAGGTTAGTTTGGCCAAGTAGTTACGAGATTGTAACAAGCATTCAGCACATGCACAATCAGTCGAGTGTAAAGAGCAAAGATTTGGACGGGTGCAAGGCGCAGTCTTTGTTATTTACAGGTCACTGAGTTTTCGTCATCTTGTGCTCTCATATGAGTTTCAAAAATCTTCAAAAGCTTCACTAGCAGCAATGTTAGAAAATAGTATAGTAATATGTAGTATAATAGTACAGCGTGCGTAAAAAGTATTGATGCACTAAACGTAAACGTTAGAAATAACAACACATCATAAAATTTGACAGGTTTATATACAAAATGTCAACAATGATCTAGCGAACAAAACAGCATCACTTGTATTTTATATGGGCTCCTTTGCTGCGAATGCAGGGGCGAAGACGCCGAGGAAGGGCATCGACGGCGCACCGCAGGTAGTCCACGTCGATTTCGTTCCATGCTTTGACCAGATCACCCTTCACTGACTTCATACTTTTTTGGGAAGTGGCGGAAGCCTTGTTCTCCAAAAGGTCGTTCCTCCGCTGAAATGAAGTCCTTCAAGTTGGCGCGGTACCAGTCCTGAACAATCCTCGACTCTGCGCAAGAGTCTAATCCTGCTGGAAGACACACGGCTTACTCTCGAGGTGAGATTCGAGCCAAGAAACAGTTGCTTCCATAGAACATCAATACAGATAGTTCTACTGATTTATCTTCACTCCTGTATCGAAGAAAACGAGAGGCGCTTGTGATGAATGCACAAACAATGATACTGGCCGGATGCGCCTCCTTTGCAGCGAGGCTTTCGTCAGAATTAGCACTCCGGAGGTCCTTGAGAGTATGCAACACTTTACCAGTTGAATGCAGAAAAGCATCAAGTCACTGAAGGTGAAAGCATAGAACGAAATCGACGTCGGCTACCTGCGCACCGCCGATGCCTTTCCTCGTCGTCTTCGCCTCTGCATTCGCAGCAAAGAGACCCATATACAATCTAGGTGATGCTATTCTGTTCGCTAGATCATTGTCTACATTTTGTATATAAACTTGTTAAATTTTACGGAGTGTTGTTATTTCTAACGCTTACGTTTAGTGCGTCAACACTTTTTACGCACCCTGTACTTATCTGTTTTTTTTTAAAGACACCCTGCAATTTTCGCAAGCTCTAGTGTTCTTAAACTTTAACCTCAAAAAAAAGGCACAAACCAATTGAATCGGCCACTTTGTGAAGAAATTAGAACAAGTATTCATGCGAGACACAATCTATCGAGTGTCGAATGCAAAGTCTCGGGCGAGTGCGTGGCGCATTCCATACGGCTCATATATAAGACAACTCGTTGGGAAACAAAGATGGATGTAACAATCTCCGTAAAGCTGAGCAGTGAACCATTTCCAATTTTTCACAATCCAAAATGAACGCTGAAGTGTCCACCAAGATCTTGCTGCAGGACTCGTTTAGTTCGAATAGGTGGCATAACAATGAATTACGTTACTTCAATCAAGTTTGCGGTTACTTGCGGTTTTCTACAATAACTTGGACTCTAGGCTTATTTCTTGGAACCGTTAATGATGCCTGGCAGACGAGTATCACTCGCAACTGATTAGTTCGCCCAGGTGCATGCCTGTCGACGTTCTGAAATAGAGCACCTTCTCGTCAAGTTGCTGGTGCAGCACATCAAGCCAACCACTGACGCAACCGTTTCACAATGGGCTGCAGCCTTGTGTCGGAATGACTGACCTCGAACTCATATTTATCAAATCGTGTCATTCCATGCGCTTTCACAAAGGTGCAATGCACTCTTCCGGCTTGTTCCTCCGAATAGCTCTGGAAAATTGTACTAATTCGCTGCACAGTATAGCAAAAGTAACGATAACTCCAGCCCAACCTTGACTACCTTCTTCACTAGACTCATTAAAGGGTTAGGACGTCCTACGAATAAAGTAATATAATCTGCTTTCAACATCGTCTTGAGCTCCATCCATAGCTTGCTCCTATCCCCTTCGTACGCCAGCCTCCTGCTGTTGGCCACAACACTAGGCTGAAGAGTGGAGTACCTGGAAACACTCACTCATCGCCTTTGGAACCGATGTGCGGCTGTAATAAATCACGCATCTTGTTCTATCACTTTGTGAATGAAACCGAGGTAAATCAAGGATAGCAACTACGACAGTAACGAAAATAAAGAAAAAGAATAAAGAAAAGATCTCACTCGCTTAGGGTTGCCGACTTGTCGACTACGGTAACGGAGGAGTCCGGTCGCAAACGGATCATTCCCAACACCCTACGGGCTGTGCTGCACCTGTCAAACTTCATCATGAGCTCACCTGTTGTGACCCTGGCCAGCATGTCGAACAGCTCATCTGAGAAGGGAATCGCCCAATCCTGAAACACACTAGACAGCACGGGATTCGACAAAAGTTCTTCGGCTCTCCTGTGCCGGGTTCGTTATATAGAGCCAGCCATCAGAGCGGCCTAGCGGCCGCACTGACGACTTCTTAACGACTTCGCCATTATCTTCTCATCATCAAGTGTAGATGCCATCTATGTTATGGTTTTGACAGGAAGATCACCTTAACTACATCGAGTGGGGCAAGTTAGAAAGGGTCACGGAGAAAGGCTGCTTTTCTAAAATATTGATTATTACTCAGAAAAGATTGAGCCCACCAACTATAAATCTACACGTAATTGTTTCGCTAATATACAGCACCACGCATGTCCTTTGGTCATTGCAGAAAGAACGCTTTGGAGCGTTCCGAAGCGGTGTTTCTAAATAACTTTTTAAAACCAAGCACTGGTGAAAAGACATATAAGAGCTCAGCAGCTCGAGCTCTATCTTTTGACATATAAATCTCAGTAGAGTTGAACAATGCATATAGAATCGAACCTATCAATCGAGTGGGCGCTACGCTCGCAAAATTGCACGCGCAGGCGTGTTAAGAGCGCAATAACTCTGTCAGATGCGAATCTTTCCAGATGCAACTCAGCACAAGACAGACACAGTTTTGTAGACAGCACAAGTTTCTTAAAGCGTACTTAAGGACAACGGTGTAGCTCATGAAGGGACTGAGTTACAGCGGTGCGAACATACAGATGAGGCTTGCGCGGCCTAATTTTTTTCCGATTTCGGTCGACTACTGCTAGAAGATGCGACGATCTAACGGCCTACAATGCGTAGGCGAGCAGACCAGTTTGACACTTTATGATGGAGTGATCACAATTCCCCAGCTGCCTGAATTGCGTTAGCCCCATCTGCCATCCTAGGGTGGGGAGCTAAGCGGTGAAGTTTCTTCCGCCCTTACTCGTCCATATTTGATTTCCCACACTCGCAATGGTACCGCTGTTCAGCTCAAAGAGATCTATCGAATAGTGTCACTCACGACCGATTTCAGAAAAATCGATTTTTTGACATTTCCCATGAGGCCGTTCTAGGTCGCGGCAGACGGACGATGACGTTATCGAAGACCTATAGACCTTTGGCCAAGTATGATACCAGGCTGTCCAATAATTCCTTCCCGAAAATTTTCAAAATTCTATAATTTTCCTTAGAAGTGTTGTAATACCAGGGCTCCAGGACGTAACTCCAACGCGACGCCGCGCGCTAGCCGCATGCGCCGTCGCGGCGCTGAAACGCGGACGTGCGCTTGGTGACGCGTGGTTAGCCGCGGAGCAGGAGATTTTGCCAGTGTTTGAGCTCCACGACTAGTTTTTTTTTACCACAGGGAGCACCAAATGAAATGGAAGAGGAACTCCCTTGGTGGAGGCGCTTGGAAGAAAAAAGAAGCAGTAAAATACCTCTGCCTCTGCTTGTAGATTGGAGAAATAAGGGGGTGCTTGCCAACAGCATTACACGTGAACTATGACAAGTGAGTTGATGACGTTCAAGTGTAGCGTAAAGTTAGAATTAAGGGAAAAGTTGTGGATTAGTGTGCTCATCCCCCCCCCCCCCAATAGAAACTTACAAACATTGCTTCTAGTTAGTAATCCCGTCCCAGTTCTTGTTCCGATTTTTCCTCACCAGATCCTTGACCATTTCCTTTTCATTTGAAATGGGTTGAGTCTGACTCCTCCCGAACTCTGTTAACAGTTACTCCCACTTCCCTACCATTAGACATCAAACTTGTCTCATCCTCAACTCCTTTCTCCTTCCTTCTTCGACCTCGTCGGCGCGCACTCTAGCGCGAGTCACTAGCCGTCCCTGTCGGAGGCGGTCGGACCGTGACAACTGGTCCAATTTCGTCGCGCAGCGTGCGTGATGCCAGTGGAGTTCGTGCGGCGTTGGAGTTATGTCTGCCCCCGTAATATCAGGCACGTGTAAAGACCTTCTAGAAGGTTCTCCAGAGTTCCACGCTAGGGGTATATAAGGCGCAGTCGCCGCGTCTAGCTACCAGTACAAGCTAAAATGGACCAAAGTCGAATTCGTACGTTCGTGTACTACAAGTGGCTGCTGGGCAACGACACGGGCACCGCGGTCGCCAACATCTGCAGAGCGTGCAAGAAGGATGCAGTGTCCCAACGCACAGTCAGGAGCTGGTTCAATCGTTTCGAGAGCGGCGACACGAGCCTCGAGGACAGGGAACACCCGCTGAAGATCATGCTCTTCTGCTGGTGAGACGCCAAGGGCATGCTGTACTTCGAGCTGCTCCCGCAAGGCAGGACGGTCACCGCCTCCATCTACACCGATCAGCTCGAGAAACTAGCCACCGCCATCCGAGAAAAGCGTCTCCGACGGGCCTCGGTCCACCTGCTGCACGACAACGCGCGCCCCCACGTGGCGAAGGAGACCCAGCAGAAGTTGGCGACGCTCGGCTGGGAGACGGTTGCCCATCCGCCGTATTCCCCGGACCTCGCCCCCCTCCGATTACCACTTGTTCCGCCCGCTGAAGCGTCATTTGGCCGGAAGAAAATTCACCAACTACGACAACCTCAAATCCGACATCGCGGACTTCTTCGAGTCGCAGCCCCCGGAGTTCTGGGCGAAGGGCATTGTTGGTTAGACTTGTTTTCAATGAAGTTGAAAAAATTAGAAATGGTGAAATTTTCGGACAAGAATTATTGGACAGCCTGGTACCATTCAATAGATTTTTTCATGGTGAATTAAATGGTGCTGCTGGTAGTATCGAGCACTGTGATCTGGGCGAGTAAGAGCGCGGACGATATCGCCCGTTGTTGTGCCAAATTGGACGGACGGGCGTGTTCGGAGCGCAACAACTCTCCGAGATCGAGTCGATCTGGCTGCAACTACTCATTCCACCAGGTGTACCCACCACGGGCGGCGGCGCTGTTGTCGTTGCTTCGCTGCTTCCTACCTGTTGCCTTTCTCTGCCTTACAAAACTTCTTTAATACCATCTTCTCCTCTCCACTATTGGCCAGTTGATTGACCTGCTTTCACTAATTTTAGATTTTGCCGTTATTTCGTTATCGCTCGCTCTTTACGCCTTGATAAGTGACTGTTGTTTTATTGGATTTTTGAGATCAATATAATGATGACCCGCTCGAATCGCCGTAGGACTGCAGGCAGTGTCATGGAGCCTTCTATCTCGGATAATGCTCATAACCATCAGGCAGATGGCACTCAGGAGTCAGAACTAAGAATGCTATCTGTGGAGGGTCTCCTTAAAAGAATATCTGAACGTGTGACTGACCCTCTCACACTACAAATGTTAAACATTCTTAGCGAGAAAATTTCTAATGACTTTGCAGATCATGCCGAGGCGGAGAAGAGGGCCAGAAGCATAGTTATTACCGGTGTTGAGGAACCTGCGCAGGATCTGTCACCTTCCCAGCGAAGAGCGGAACTGAAAACCAAGGTTCTAAGTATCCTTGACGTTTTACAGGTTGACTGCGATCCCACCGAGGTATACAGGATGGGAAGATCGAGTGCCTCAAAGCCGCCATTAATCAAAGTTGTACCTTCGTCTAAATACTACTGGCGGAAAGCTCTGGCTAATGCACGCCACCTTCGCGGCACGGGATACGCCGATGTTTTCGTGCGCAAAAGCATGACTGCTGAGGAGAGGAAGAACGAGTATGAGCTAAGGCAACAAGCCAGGGAGAAGAATAAAGGTAAAGCAGCGAGAGAGTGGGTGGTCTATCGTGGTCAGCTCAGACATATTTCCGAACTTACTAGTGGGGGCTCGGGAAACGTCTGACTGGGCACGGAGAACCTCCCCCTCTCTCCTGCTACATGATGAACGCGCGAAGTGTTGTTAACAAACTCTTTCACCTTCATCAGTTTCTCTCCACAGTGAAGCCAGACATGATTTTCATTACGGAAACCTGGCTTTCTAGTAAGATAAAGGATTCTGAAGTACTAAGCAATTTGCCTTATAATATCTATCGCATTGACCGGTGCAATGCTCGAGGTGGAGGCGTTTGCTGTATTTTTCGAAATACAATAAATTCTTGCATGTTAAACCACTTTTCCCCTCTCAAAGCCGATGTTCTTTGTTTTGAAACTGCCTCTTCCATAGAAACTGACCTAAGCCGAGTCAGATTTATCGTTATCTACCGCCCTCCCAATTCAACAAAAAATGATGATGAGAGCTTGCTAGATCTCCTCTCTTCTTTAGTAGCTTCCAGAAACGAAACTATAATTTTGGGTGATTTGAATCTAGCTATAGATTGGAAAAATCTTGCTTCTTTAAGCCATGCTTCATCAGACTTTCTCACATTTTTCAAAGACAGCGGCTTCAAGCAAGTCGTCACTGAGCCTACGCATCAAGGAAAAGTTTTGGATGTCATACTGTCAACATCTCCTTTGGTCTCTAACGTACGTGTTTTACCGCCATTTGCCACCTCGGACCACTGCACCGTTCAATTTAGCTTGCACTCCATGTCCTATTCCCAAATGTCGTTACCCATGCCTGATTTTATGAATGCAGATTTCGAATCTCTCAGGCAGAGTCTTGTTGATGTAGACTAGGTGCAAGCTTTTAGCTGCTATTCATCAGCTGATGACCTTTATCAAAGGTTTTGTGGTGTCCTTTATGAAAAATTGGCTATGTCCGTTCCTTTTAGGACAAGACAATCCATTCTAACAAATTATCCTCGCCATATCCGTAATTTGCTCGCCCAAAAGAACCGGGTTTTTCGAACTGTTCCTGATCCCCTAAACAACGTTTATTACAAAACCATCTGCATCAACATCGATTACCACTTGAAAAGGTTTTGGGCTTACCGTGAGCGCAAGCTTGCAAAACACTGCTCGTTGAGGAAGCTGCACCTACATCTACGTAGCAAGATTAGAGTGTCTGGTACCCTTCAAACTTTGCAGATATTGATGGTAGAATTTGCGCTTGTGACAGCAGCAAAGCTGCAGCTTTGGGAGATTACTTCGCTAGCGTTTTTTGCGACCAAACAACCGATGTTTCAGGAGTTGTAGATTTCAACTTTAATGCAGGTGTGTCTCCAAAGCTGTTTCCTTTAAGCAACATATACTTTTATCCAACGGAAGTTTACAAACTCCTTAAAACCTCAAGCCATCCGTCACAGAACCTTGTGATGGAATCCCTCCCATTTCAAGAAATGTGCTTACGAATTACGCAGACCCCTTGCAGATATTTTTAATATCTCTATGATGCTGGGAGAAGTACCCCGAATATGGAAGCACGCGCTAGTTACAGCAATCCCTAAAGTTGCATCTGCGCAATCTGTTATGCAGTTTCGCCCAATTAGTATAGTACCAGCCCCAATTATGGTAATGGAAAGCGTTATAAGGAAAAAGTTCCTAGATTGGCTACATCGCCTTAGTGCTGCTCCGCGAGAACAGCACGGCTTTCTTCCGGGACTATCTACTACGACTAATCTTGTGGACAGTGTGTATGATTGGAGGGTTGCACTTAATATGGGAAAAATGGTAGATGTTGTTTATATCGATTTATCTAAGGCCTTCGATAAAGTTTCTCACGCGCAGTTACTTTGTTCTTTAAGAAGCCTAGGTGTTGATGGACCTCTTTTGATGTGGTTCTCGTCTTATTTGAACGACAGGATGATGACGGTTCGAGTGGGGCATGTGTTTTCCGAAAAATATCACTGTAAAAGCGGTGTCCCGCAGGGTGAGGTGCTGTCACCTCTACTTTTTCTGTTGTACACTGCAGGGATTTCCGAGTTCATTAATGTTCCCAAGAATATCAAACTTCAGATTTACGCTGATGATATCAAAATATACGGTGCTTATGATGAGGAAACACGGACTGAGATAAGTCTAGCTGTTAACAATACTTTAAAACGACTATGTAGCTGGGCATTTAAGTTGGGATTAACTGTCAATGCAGAAAAATGCTCCACATTACACATTGTGATAGGCCTCTCTCAGAATACTCTATCTACGACATAACTCTAAAGAGAAGCGATACTGTCAGAGATCTTGGCGTAGTCATAGACTCAAACTTGACTTTTCTGAACATATTGAGAAAGCTATTCGGAAGGCTTACAGTGCACTTTATTTTATCATTCGTAATATATGCATTGACGATCCAGACGTTCTTGTCAAACTGTATAAGTCATATGTTATCCCTCACTTAGAATACTGCTCCCAAGTTTGGAACCCGACCGCCAAGAATCTCATTCTAAGACTCGAAAAGGTTCAAAGGACCTTCACAAGACTCGTCTATGGTCGTCTGCACAAAGGTGTCTCTTTAGGAAATCTACCAAGCTATGGTGAGCGTCTACAAATGTTAGGCATAAAAACATTGTTTTACAGAAGAGCTGTCTCTGACCTTGTGTTTTGTTTCAAAGTACTTCGAGGAGAAATCAAACTACGTGCGAGTAAATATTGGATCTTCAGACCTTGCGGGCTAATGACAGGTGGCTTCAACCTTCATTACCCCTCCATTCAAAAGAAAAATTACACCCAATTGTTCAATTTTCTATTTTACCGAGGGGCAAGATGGTTTAGGCACCTACCTGCTGAAGTTGTTCTGAATTCGGAAAATGGCAGAATATTTAAAGATCGGCTGAATAAAATTGATGTTTTGCAGGTTTTAAAACTTTCCGACTCTACCTGAGACGTTTGGGTACACTATGCGACAATATGCCTACAGCTCTTCAGATGCTTTTCAGGTGTTCTACTGACGAATCTCACAGAAACTGGTTTCCCTACAGAATTTCTCAGATATTGTTTTCCTTTTGCTGATGTTGGTGATTTGGATAATCTTCGCGTTATACTCTTCTCTTTACCTTGAGGGGCGGTACTCCTTGGTAGCTAACCTTCTAACTCTTCTGTAACGAAGTGGGTTGTGCTTAGCAAATGTTGTGCAATTTGTGTCCTACTATCGAAATGAAATCGATTCTTTTAAACTTCACTTGTGAAAGGCTGCTTGTCCTAGATACCAGTTCCACGGGGCGGCCAGCGTACCCGTGTGCCGAAGCTCTGGTATCTACCGCAGGGCATCATAGCTGGCTGATGTGGACACGCAGCCTTTGTTGAAAACGATTATTCCTACAAGATAAGCAAAACTTGTAATTATTGTTTTTACTTCCAACTAATTGCTTCCGTTTTTCGTTTCTGGATTTACTGCAAGTTATGCCTTACTATCTATCAAAACCGTATGAAGCTCTACAACCCACCGGTTTAGTGTTTTGATTTTCTTCCTATAGTTAGTTACCACCGGGTGTCGCCGCTGCCTGTTAATTCGTTAATTCCTTATTCTGGTGTTGACTTTGTTTCGTTTCTCTTTTTTCTTCTGAATTGTTTGATTTCTGCTCTGACTCATGTTCCAATGTGAATGGCACGTCATTTTTGACGTAAATAAATAAATAAATAAATAAATAAATAAACTACTGGATTTTGTAATGAGTAAAACGTTCTAGTATGCGCCGAAAAAAATCGATGTAGCTTATGAATGGACAAAGTAACAGCGGTGCGAGAATGTAGGTTAGGCTTCTGTGACACGATTATTTCTAAATTCAGTGGACCCCTGCAGGAAGACACAGAGAGCAAACGGCCTACAAATGCATAGACGAGCAGAAATTTAAAAACCTTAACTGTGCTTTAAGGCGACCTGCTCGTAACTCCAACTGCCTAAACTGCCTTAGCCCCAGGGGCTATTTTAGGGCGGCGGACCTAGCGGTTGGAGTTTCCTGCGCTCTTACTCGTCCAGATTGCAATTCTCGCTACTCTCAGAAACACAGTTAAATTCAGTATGAAAAGTTCTATCGAACAGTATCAAACTTGACCAATTTCGAAAATGTCAATTTTCGATGACGTCGTCGTCCGTCCGCCGCGGCCTAAAGCGGCCTCATGGGAAATGGCAAAAAATCGATACTCCCAGAATTGGTTGTGATTGACACCATTCGATAGAGCTTTTTGAGCTGAACAGAGAAGTACCATTGCGAGTGTCGAATACTCAAATGTAATCGAGTAAGGGCGGGAGAAACTTCACGCTGAGCTCGCCACCCTAAAATAGCAGATGGGGCTAAAGCAGTTGAGGCGGCTGGAGAGTTGCAGCACTTCATCATAAAGTACCTTACCGCGCCCACTCGATTGATAGGTTCGATTCTGTATGCATTGTTCACAGCGCACTCCAAAGGCAAGCTGGACAGCCTTAGAGCAATTCCTGAGTAAGGCGGCTGCGAATTTGTGATAAAACTCTCAAATGCTCGTCCTACAGGATGTCGCGCCTGCTCGATTGCTCGATTGAAAGGTTCGAGTCTATATGCATTTTCAACTCTTCTTCTTCTTCTCCTGAGCGTTTAGTCCCGCGCAGTCGCAGGGGCCGCTGTTCTTGTGATCTGTCGCTACCTCTTCCTATCAAGGGCGTCATCTGCAGTGGCGCCGACTTCGGCGAGATCTCTCTTGATGACGTCCTTCCATCTTTTCCTTGGGGCTCCTCTCGGACGCTTTCCGGGTGCCTCGAAATCTAGGGCCAACCTTGTGGGGTGATCCTCTGGTCTTCTGAGGACGTGTCCATACCACCTCAGGCGCTGCTCTCTCATCTTCAGCTGGATCGGAGCTGTCTTCATCACTGCCCTAACATCCTCGTTTCGCGCCCTGTTCCGACGGGTCCATCCACATGCCCACCTCAGCATCTGCACTTCTGCAGCGTGCAGTTGCCGCTCCTGCGCCTTACCCAGGGCCCAGCACTCACTGCCGTAGAGGAGGGCAGGCCTGACAACTGTTCCATAGAACTTGCCTTTGAGCGTCTTGGAGCATCTACGGTCGCAGAGGATCCCTGTGGACTCCCTCCACTTGAGCCAGGCTATCCGTCTCCTTACCGCCTGGTCCACACTTCCTTCCTCTGATAGGTCACTTCCGAGGTAGCGGAATTCTTGCACCTTCTCGATCGCTTCCCCTTGGCAGTCTAGGATCGATCCTGCGCACTGCTCAGAGCTGATGAACTTCGTCTTCTTCACGTTCAGCCATAGGCCGTTGTCTGCGAGGGCTCTCTGCCACAGCTGCACCTTCTCCTTCAGTTCCTCCTGGTTGTCCGCTACTAGGGCGATGTCGTCCGCGTAGAGGATGGTCCTGAGAGGGCCTTCCTCAAGGTGACTCATTATAGAGTCAAGCGTCAGCAGGAAGAGGAACGGGTTCAGAGCCGACCCTTGGTGTACCCCCACTGTGATGTCCACTTTTCTTGTCACCCCGTGTGGAGTTGGTATCGCCGCATTCGAGCCTTCGTACATGTCCCTTATGACCGTGATCAGATGCACCCCTCCCTCGAAGGGCTTTCCGGAGTACGGCCCGGGATAGCCTGTCGGGGCCTTCTCCAGGTCCAGAAATGCCAGGTAGCAGGGTTTTCGTTTCTCCCGATATTTCTTCACCACCTGACGAGCGATGAAGATGGCGTCTGTGGTGGACCTCTCGGGCATAAAGCCCCACTGCACCTGGGATCTCCCTCAGCCTTGAGTCGACCAGTCGTTCGTAGATCTCATCGTGTGTGAGATCAGTTTGATCCCTCGGTAATTGGAGCATTCGCAAGCGTCTCCCATCTGCTTGAAGATGGAAACTATGGTGCTGTTCCTCCAGTCATCCGGCATCTTACCTTTTTGTGATTTTGTTGAGGAACCGCGTTAGTCAGCTGATTCCGAGGTCCTTCCAAGTCTCTACTGGCACACCGTCAGGCCCTGCTGCCTTTCCAAGTTTCATCTTCCCTATGGCCTTGCGAACCTCTTCATGCGTCCAGGGTGGGATGGGTCCTTCCGTTGGTTGTTCTTCCTCGGCCTCCCGACGAGGGAACTCCTCGTTCAGAAGTTCTTTGAAGTACTCCTCCCATCTCCCTCTGACCTCGACCGGCTTCCGTAGTATCCTACCGTCAGCACTCTTCACAGTCTTCACTACTCGAATGTCGAGGCTAGCTCTATAACGCGCCTTGGCCAGGCAGATGGCGAACTTCTCTCCCTCTGGCCCGTCTAGTTTCTCGTTCAGGGCATCCATTTCCGCGTTCTTTGCCTTCGCTACAGCTGTTTTTGCCAGCCTCTTCAGCTTCCTGTAGGCTGTGAGATGCTCGGGTGCCCTCGTCTTCTGCCACAGCTTGTAGGCCTCCTTCTTCCTCTTCACCGCAGCCTGCACCTCTTCGTTCCAGAACCATGCCGATTTATCCCCTCTGGTTCCTCCCTTAGTTTCTTCCAGGGTTTCCTTGGCACATCTCAGGATTGTTTGGGCTACCCTCCTCCAGGTCTCGTTCACGGGACCAGCTGGATCTGGAAGGCCTGCTTCGAGCACTGCTCTTCGCAGTTCGTTCCGCTTTGGACCCCGCAGTCTCCACCATCGGATCCTGTGTTCTGTACTCACTTTGGGTTTAATGGGTAGAGGTATGCTGAGGTCGGCTACCAAGGGTCTATGCTGTGATGCCACGTCTTCTCCCGGAATGATCTTCACATCCCGGACTGTTTTCAGGGCAGCCCTTCGAACCAGGATGTGGTCGACTTCCGTCCTTCTTCCTCCGCTAGCATAGGTCATCTTCTGGCTCTCCCTCTTCGCGAAGGTGCTAGAGACAGCCAGGTCGTGGGCGATAGCCAGATCCAGAATTCGTTCTCCATCCGGGTTTATCAGACCGATCCCTTTACCTCCATGAACCCTTTCCACTCCTCTTCTGCCACTCCCCACATGCCCGTTCATGTCCCCTGTATGGAGAGGTAGTCGCCTTCTGGTTCGGACCTTATGGCTTTCTCGAGCGAGAGGTAGAAGTCATCCTTGTCGTGCTCGGAGCATCCGGTCTGCGGAGCGTAGACAGACATGATGGTCCAGCAACCCTCCTGCGTGTCCAGCCGCAGTGACATGATGCGGTCGTTTATTCTTTGGACAGCAGCTACTGAATCTTTGAGGGACTCCATTACCTTCCTCTGGTGAATGTTCGCCTTGAGGTTGTGGTTCTCCTTGAGGGAGCCACTGGGCCTACCGAGTATGGTTAACGAGGAAGACCCAGGATTCATATCCCGTGACGACATTCTCGAGAAAGTACTTATTACGGAAAAGAAAAGGAGAGACCGAGCGATAGTCAGTCGCGAAGCCTTGTCCGAGTCACGGAGTCAGTCACACTTCATTACAGTTGTAGTATTTATATGCCCTCAAAAGCAAATTGCCATGTATGCGAAATATTCTAGAATTTTCACCAACCTAATACAAAGGAGGAGCCGACCGATAGAGACGTCTTTCGAAACCTCGACATATGGACGTTCTTTGGTCACTACCCGTCCAGCAGTTGGCTGTCGGCAGTGAACAACAAGAATGCTAACATCGGACGGAAAACCCTTCTCCCCTATATATAGGGCGACGGGGTAAAACCGCTGCTCAATGACAAACCAAGTTGAGATCGTGCCTAAAGACTCACCTTCGACTCACAGTGCTGGATGATCTCCATGCTTGAAACCTTAAGCACCTCGAAGGGCACATATTTCCAGTAGGATACGGGGATATCCTCCAATTCCACGCGCTCTGCTTTTAGCTGAAATCCGTGGTAATCATAGAGTGTTTGAGATGACGTCTAAGAGGCTTAAACTGACCTTCACTGTGCCAGTTATAGACAGCCGAATTACTGGATGAAATCTGCCACTCGTCGAAGCAAATTCCTTCAATAGGATGCAATTGTGGAAGCGAACCGCCAATATACTGTATTGGCGATGTTCACACGAAGAGTACAAACGCAGTCCGTGATGTTGTGGAGGCGATTTGAAGGCGTACTTGGCCAGGCAATTACCTACGGTGGCAGGCCAACGAATAAATGAGTGGATTACCCTTCCCCCGACGTCTGGAACTAATTCACCGACCCCGGAGGGACGGAAGGATAGGTTGGCTTGGGTGGGGAATCCGAACCAAGAACCTGGCGTAGGGTGTCGGCGACAGAAGGTATTTCCTCCAACTACGCTCCATGTGCCCCATGGCTCTACACGGTATGGAAAACGGCGCGCTACGGAAATAAGGGTGTGGTAATTCGAGTCTGTTCTATCCAGTTTGCCCTCCAGCCCTCCCCTACCTTCTCGCTTCGTTCTTTACTGGTTTCACTACTTCATTGAAGAAAATTGAAAAATCAGCAGAATAAAAATCAAAAGTTGACCGTGACGGACTAAAGAAGGGTGTGGATGCCTTTAACACGACCACAGTGACCACGAAAATCGTTGTTTCAGACTCCATTTATACTTCAACACGGACGACGCGATGCCATCTATAGTGGCAAAATTGGCCGAACAACGCAACCGATGGCGCCAGATGCAATGGGCCAAGGGGTTGAGTGCGACTGGAGTGGACAAGTTGTTGCGTGATACGTGATAGGAGCCCCGCTCGATCGGACGGTTGAGCCCTTTAAGTATAAGGGCTGGGCTCCTGCAGAGGCTGTTGGGTGAGTTTTTTCCAATAATCTTTTTCCTTTATTCGATGTTTTCCGCCACTGGTTTCCCATTTTCGATCCACCCAGAGTACGCTGTCACATCTTACAAGGGAAGGATACTAGGTGACCATGGGACTATGAGATGAGATGCATATCACTGGATGCGGCTTCAAACGCTGATTCCAAATATGTGTTCCGTTTCTGCTGCATGTATCTGTGAACGGAGTTATGGACCATTTTCAGCGTGGCTACGAGCTCAAGTAGTCTGGAAACGCCCTGCCGACCGAGCAGTGGTGGCGCAGATGGTGGAGGAGCGACGTGGTGAGACCGGATAGTCTATGGTTCGAATTCCCTGTGATGCAGGATTTTTGCATTTCCTAAAAAGGATCTGCCGAAATCAACCAGAGCGCTTTATGTCAAATCGTAACGGAAAACGTCACCAGAAAGGAGTAGTCTTCATACTGACAACTTCAGACTGGCACGGAGATCCAATTTATTATGAAATGTTGCTAAAAACATGGCGAAACAAGCAACAAAACACACTGATACCTTCTTCACCATCTACCTCGATGCTCCCGCATTGCTCATCTCGCAAGATTGATGCGAAACTGCTGGCCACCCTCTCTTGCCTTGTAGGAAAGCGAGAAGTATCGGAAGGACCGAACTCCTCCAAAACACACGTCAGCAGACAATACTGCCGACTTATCTAGTTTGAAAGATTAGTCGGCAGTATTGTCCTTACCGATCCCGTGTCTAAAAAAATTCGGCCAGGGCACTGTTTAAGGCACTGATCACCCACATGTAAGTATGGGTGGTCTTCCGTTGCGATTTGACATAGAGAGCTTTGGTTGATTTGGCAGTTCTTTTTTAGGAAGAGCAAAAATCCTGCACCGCAGGGTATTCGAACCATAAACCAGTCCGTCAGTCCGTCTCACCACGCCGCTCCTCTACCCTCTGCGCCACCACTGCTCGCCTCGCGGGGCAGTTTCTAGGCTACTTGAGCTAGGAGCCACGCTGAAAATGGTTCATAACTCCTTCAGAGATGCGCCCAGCAGAAACGGAGCACATATTTGGAATCAGCGTTCAAAGCTGCATCCAGTGATATGCATCACATCTCAAAATCCCATGGTCACCTAGTATCCTTCCCTTGTTAGTTGGTTCGTCCGAAATTACTGCACGCCCTATTCCCGTTTTGCGCCTACAAACTCGTCTTTTTCTGCGGCAAACTGGCCGCTACTTCGATAGATTTGGCCGCGAGTCCTGATATGAATCTCGTCAATTGTTTCAGACGTCTACACATATCGACCCCCTTCGAATGTCCCTCATTTCTGGGCGTTGTTATGGTTAGTAATGCCTTGTAGTTTTTTCTTTCATAAGTAATCCTGCCTTGTCTGTCGGCCTCAACTCCTCTATCATAAAAGCAAAAACAAAAATAAAACTACGATTTTGAGCACAGAGACGGAATCTGCATCTATCATATCGTATTTGAAATACTAAATTACTTACCAGCCTCAGTTGTAATTTCCAGGATTTCTTCTTCATGTAGTCTTGAACTACACTGGACCATTCAGGATACGCTGCGGACAGGCAGGATAAGGATCTCATGTCCAGGTAGGGGCACAGGTTGTAAATGATGATGGGGTTCATGTTGCAGCGTTCTGAAGCACTAGCATTTACGACTGACATAGTAAAATTCTCGGCTAGAAGGACGAGGAACTGAAGAACGAAAAGAAGATTTCGACTACGCATTGTGCATTCGCAGTTGAAAAACACTAAAAAAGTATGGACGAGATTGCCGTGCTAGAGTTAAGGCCCCCGCACACTTTTGCGGCTAGCGACGGGAGACGGGCGGCAGAAGTCGTAAACCGCGCCGCTCACGCATTCACGGGGATTCCTGGTGGCAAGCGGCAGAGGGCAGGCTGACTCGCTCTAGTGGGGACCATACAGTTGCTATTCTCTTCCCAGCCTTCTGTCTGTGCTTTACCCGATCCCTGCCGCGGCAGGCTAGAGTGCAGGCAGACAGAACGCTGCGGCGACAGCAACGCCGCTGCCGCCATCGCCGAACATCTTGTCGCAGAAGTGTGCAGATGGTGCATGGCACCACTCGCCGCTGTTCACCGCCGGCGGCAAGCCCTCCGTCCTTGCCCTGTGATTAAGGATAGGGCCGCCGTGTTACCGCAAAAGTGTGCGGAGGCCCTAAACCGACGCGGGCGATTTTTGATCCGCCGTGCGCGGACCTTCAGTGCGGGCCTCTTTACCTTCCCGCCTATCCCAACAATGGCTCTGAACGGCGGGAGTGATGTATATGAACAGAAGCGGATCTTGCTCAGAAAAGCGGTAATGCAAGTATCCACCGTTCGCCAGCGCCTGGGACAAGCAAGACCCTAACTGCGAGGGCACCCAAACTTTAGTCGACTGGAACTTGGTTCTTTGCGCGCGTCGAGATACTTGCACTCATTTTTCTGATGCAGCGACGCTTCTGTCCATATACACCACTACCTTCGCCCGGACCAGGGGGTGCACGCTAAACTACGCACGTGAAATTTTTCGCAAAATTTTTTTCGATAAATTTTCGGTGAACCTTCTGTTAGGAAATACAGTTGTGCACCGAACAACTGTTGCACACTATGGATCCCTTTAGAAATCCTAAAACAAATTTTCGATATGAATGATATTCGATGTGAACTATGACTTTCTTGAAAATTTATAGTTCGGTGGCCCCAAAACGTGAATAGGTTGTTTGAATGTGTTCCATAGTACTCCCTAAATTTGAAGAAAACGTGAGGCTTTGCAATAAAGACATCAAAAATGCGATGGGTTGAGGCACCCCAGGATTGAAACATCGAGCAGAGCCAGGCCGGAGCACTCGCGTGGTCCTGTAACGATTAGCAGTGTTTCACGCAGAAAACTCGACCGCACTTCCTTTGGTGTACGTCTAACGATTCGTCGCGTTGTGCTCCAGCCCGCTGTCAGCCGAGTTCGTGAAGTGGCAGCGGTTCGCCAAGTGCAGGTCTACAAGTCGGCCGGGGTGAAACCTCGTCTCAGTCACAAGCCGCGATAGAGTTAGTGTTAAGACTAAGACGTCAACCGAAGGAGGAAAGAGAATCACATGAGATTCGCAGACAGTATCGGAGAGCCTACGAGGGCCGAGCGACGTCCGTTACGGGGATTTTATACTCCCGCAGCGCGGACACGATAAAGGTTGAACTGCGGCTGCCACCTGAATTCGCAAAAGGGCGCGAAATCTACACGCGCGGTCGAAGCATAACAGGACAGCTATCCGGCTGATGGAGAAAAACAGAAACGGATTTTGTGGGTGGCAGCCGATGCACTTCTAAATGCTCTTGAGAAAGGCGTACCTCCTACGGTCTTCCGACTGTCATGGATACCCTTGTAGCAACAAAGAAAGGAACCAAGGAAAGAATACGACATGGCTTTGGAATGAAGAGCCTACCGGACTCATGAGGCGGAAGAAGGCCGCCACAGCAAAGATAAAGAACGTCGAGATGAATGCCCTATGAAGAAACGGTACGGGTGAAAGTTCAGTCGAGCACTGTCTACAGTACTCAAATCGGTGAAGGGTGCGACAACAGTACGCGAGAAGTATGTACACTTCAGAAGATTCCTAATGGCAGGAAGCAGAGAAACTGTTTGATAAATGCAGATCCTCGACAGTGTCCGACAACAATTTGGGAAATGACTAGGACACCTGGTATCCTCACAAGGTGTTCTGCCATATGCCAGTATCCGACGTGAAGATTCCGAAGTGAACAAGATATTGGGTCTGTCTATAAGGGAAAACAGCTGCAAGAAAGCAACCATGCGGACAAGAGCTACGATACAGAAGAGTGCTGAAGGGCCAGGGCTGCGAAAGACAGGAGAAGTCCTAAAGTGTGCTCCCGCGCCACGTCCGTAGCCAGGTGTAGGGTTCTGGCACGATTGCTGAATCGTGCTGGGACCCAATACATTTCCACACGTCGCAGCCTGCAACGCGCTCCGTCCGTGGCGACGATTATCGACATGATTCGGGCACTAATCGGGTCGGGACCCATGCTCGGGTTCGTGGGTGTCTCCATTAGCTACGGTAACGTGCCGCCGCCCGCCAGCGAACCTGTTTACGGTAGCGGGCGGGTTGTTGGCTGCGGGACATTATGTACGAATGGTCGCGGCGAGCGCGGCAGAAGACGTCGCAATTGGGTGACTTCAGCGGCCAGTGGTATCTAGACCTGCATCAAAACTTGCACATCAGGTGTTAGGAAGTGTATACAAAGTCAGTTTCACTGCGATAGTGTGTCATATTTTCAGCTTTTCCTGGAGAAGCATCATATAAAATTGAGCATTAGAACGTTGTTTAGTTTTATAACTCGAGTTCAATTTCTGAACCAGAGCATGTTTTCCCGCAGCTCCTGCAACAGCAGAAAGAGATATCAACAACTCAAACCTAGCGCCTGCAGCAGGTCATAAGCAGGGATGTGCAGAATTTCCGTTTCCATGTTCCGAATTTCGGTTTCCGGCCATTTTGAGCTCTTCCGTTCCGTTCCGTGTTCCGCCTGTTTTTGCGCGAAAAAATGGGCGGAAACCGGAATACGAAACACGGAACAGAAATGACTCAGAACTCATTACTTCATTTAATTGTTCATAAATATATTCATAACGGTGGTAATAACTATGTTGCCCTCACAAATTAACACTAACAAATTTAGGAAACGGACAAGGCAACTCGTTTCCAGCAACATGTAACAATATAAATCCTTGTATTCGTTTCACTACTAAGATGAATTTTCAAACACTAGTAGTGTAATAGATCGAAGTTTATGCGAAATCCTTCTGTAAAGAGGAAGAAAGAATTTTAAACGCAATGACTCCAGCTGACAAGTATGATGCCAGAGATTTCGCCACCCATAACACCTAACAGGTCTTATTGAATGCCCCGGACCTATCCCAATTGGGAGGGGCAGCGTTAAGGTTAAAGTTGCGTTCAGCATTTCACGACACGACACCCAAGCTCTGAGTTCACATAGTACCATTTTATCATTTGGCAGTAGCTAAAGCTCTGAAACAAACTCAAAGGAGGGGATGGAGAGGCAAGACACCGCATGCCATCAACCGATTGGGGTAAATCTAATGTCCCCTATGGAAAGCAATGCTAACAACTTAAGACTGCTTATAGAACTCTGATCTACAATACCGCTCTTTGATTTTTGGGCGGAATAGACGCGAAAAACCGACGTTTTCGCCGCTTTTCTACAACTTACTTCAAACTCACCATTTCCGAAAATAAGCGCGATCTTTCGAATCCACTCTGAATGATATATCCAATGATGTGTTATAGAAAACATTCACTGGTTCTAGCAAAACCAATTCTTTGACCTCTAACATCTCGACGACGGCGACATCCCTCCGCCGCTCGAGATAATTGCACCCATGAGGTACAACTCCCTAATTGACAAGAATCAGCAGCTTTGTAACCAAATTTTCCATCTTTTATCCATATTGTGTCAGTACTCACTTCCTCATAACTGGCAATAAAGAAGTGATCATTGTGATGTATTTTTCTGTAAAATTCCATTTTTTCAGGTTTCTGAATTCAGAATATGTTTAAATTTGGTGAAATTTCAGAAAATGTTTGAATTTGGTGAACTCTAAACTAAGCTTAGCGGTGTCCAAGATGTTTCAAAGTAGGGAGTTCAGCTGACCTAGTGATGGTCTGCTGCATTGCTCAAGGAAAGCTCTCATTGTGAAATGGTTCTAAAAGTAGATTTCGTGTTCCAGGCCAGACCTAAAATTATTAGGGAACAAGATAAGCATGTTCCGGATAAGAATTTTGAACCCTGATTCGAACACCCACGAAACCTTCTGTGGTCTTATGCTATTCTGTAGTACATCGTTTCAGAAAAAGAAAGGAGAATCCAATTTGGTTATTACATTGTTTTTTACATCAGGGTGCACCACTGATTTGAAAGCAACACAATCACAAAAAGGAAATGCATAGTTAATGTCTTTCTTCAGCCTTCCGTTTAAATCCAAAAGATAAATGAAGGCAGTGCCAAGCAATCGGTGAGTGACGAGTACCATTTCCGTCCCGTCTTCCGCCTCAAAAGAGAGCGGAACACGGAACGGAATGGATGGTCTACAAACGGCCGAAAACCGGAAATCGGAACACGGAACTGGAAATTCCGCACATCCCTGTTCGTGTCCCTCGAGCGAGGAGAGTCCATTGGAGCACTCTGTCATGCGACAGGGACGAATAGAGACGCTGCTGGCGCCCGCTCGAATAAGTCGATGATCAACGGGACGACAGGTGATGCAGGTGACAGTACACGGAAGCGAGCAGTTCTGGTTCTTTCTGGGCACAAGCTTTCAGGCGAACCTGTACGCAGATTAAGCTGAAAACGCCATCGAAGCTAATTAAAGCCTTTTCACAGGAAACGGGCGCAGCGTTTTAAATAAAACCTTCAGATTCCATACTCTACAAATTTATGTGAAGAGAAACAATAAAACGGTGCTTAGATTTCTACCTGAATTCCACCGAAGAACAGTGGCATATGTCGCGAAGATGGGCAGCATTGGAGGGAGGGGTGGGAGCGCGCCAGCCAATCATGGCCAATCAGAGCACCAGAAGAACATACACTAGCCAATTAGGGTACCAACCTTCTCTGAATGCCACGTCCATTCCACGCGGCTCGATTGGGTAGCGCGTTCCCGCCTCCCAACGCTGGTCACGTTCGCGACATGTACCGTGACAGCAATAAAGAGCTAGCGATGGCTGGCTAACTTCGGTCAAATGTTAGAGGAGATCCGGAAGCCTATTGATTCGACGTCCGAGAATCACAGATGATCTCACATCTGCCACTTCAACGGTGGTGATTAGTGTAGAGAGAAGACGTGGTAACTGGACTCCAGGTTGTGTCAGAGCATCAGGTCCACGATCGCATTGGTCGGTTTTCAATTTTCCGCATGAGACGCCTTTTCCGCATAAGAATTCTCTTTTGTTTCGACTTCCGGGGCGAAATTCCGGCAGTACTGAAACCGATTTATAAGACGCATAGCTGCTGGCAGTTGTGACATTCGCGGCAACACTTCACTTACCTTTCAAATCTTGTCCCAGCGATCATCACGGAAAACTAGACCAGGGGTGCACATTTAACGGCTAACGATTTAAGGAATTTAAAGAATTAACGGCATTTTTCGTTAAAATCTGGCCTAGCGACTTGACGGAAATTTTCAGAAATTTAGCGAAATTTTTAACGGACTGTTTTCTCAATAGGTTTATCACTCTTCACTAGGATTACGGACCTCACCCTGCTGGGGCCAGATTCATCAACAATTGAACCCGTAGGTATGGTACCCTTATGTATGTATAAGGAGTAGAGATAAGATAGGGGTCAGGTAAGAGTCGGAGACGCAGGCTTCATCGTGGGTATCCCTACCCTCTATACCGGGATACGTTGATGAATCCGACCGATTTGGACTGCCCCTGAAAAAGTAGTAGTCGTTGATGAATCCGACCGATTTGGACTGCCCCTGAAAAAGTATTAAAACCAGCAAGAATAAATAAAAACAATTCGTTCTATCACAGCCTTAAATGACGAGGGAACATTGCCCTCCAATGCCAATCTGTTTGGGCTTGATCTGTGTTCCTTACCCCATGACGTCAGGCACAGCGCGCGAATCTTTTTTCATTTTTACTTTCATTCTGTTTCTCATGCCTTCTACTGAATTTTTAGAGATTGTGCATTTAGGAGCGCCAGGCACGTCAACGAATTCACTGAAATACCGATCTGGTCTCGGCGTAAGATCTGCCTATCCCAGTTAGCGGCGCTTATCTGCAAATACTTTTGTCGCCACTTGAAACAGTCGAGAAGGAGAGAATGTTTTATACCGCTTAATATTTTAAATGATCCTATCCTATATCCTATACTATATATAAGCGAGAACGGTCGTTTGTCTGTGTGTGTTTGCACGGAAGTGCTGGAGGAGTGTGTTGGGAGGAAGTGTGGGGATGGGAGGGGGTTGTAGTTGTGTGGCGTCACCTACGTCGTGCACGCAAAGGGCGTCTGAGTTCCGAATATGTGGCATTGACGTCGTGAAGGCGAGCGTCTGAGTTCAGAAAAGGTGCCACCGACGTCGTTCACCAGGCGTCTGGGTTTAGAAGAGGTGTCACCGATGTCGTGCAAGAGGTGTTCGGATTCAGGCGACGTGCATAATGGGTGTCTGGGTTAAGAAGACGTGCAACTGATGTCACGCAAAGGACGTCCGGCTTGAGAAGACATGTCACCGACGTCCTTCATCAGGTGCATGAGTTGAGAAGTGGTGTCACCGATGTCGCGAAAGGCATGTCCGGATACAGACGGCTTGTAACCAGTGAAGGTGAGACCAGTAATGGGGGAGCGGTGAAAGATGGTGGTCCAGTAGGGAGGGACCGGTCAAGGGTTAACCAATAGAGGGTAAAGGGTTGACCAGTGAAGAGGGCACCAGTAAACGGGATACCAATGAAGGTGAGACCAGCAATGCGGACTGATGAAGGGGGAGGGGATCATGAAGGGTGCACCGGAAAAGGGTTGACAATAAAGGGGGACTCCTGAAGAAGGACTAGGTGTGGATGTTGCGTTCGATCAAACAGCGTCGGTGGCGCAGTGGCGCAGAGCATTCGCCCCCGGTCGGCAGGAGGTGCCTGTTCGGGTCCCGCCTAGCGCTAGAGTACTGACCGCAACAAAATATCGTTATGAATGCTGATCGGTATATCGCGTAAGATGTTCCATGTACGACTGTCGTTGAATCTTGGCATGTCGTTTAACTGTAGCGTAGGATGTCGTGAAGCTGTTGAGCCAAGATTGTTATCGAAGCTTTATTCGGCTTACGTTTCGGCGTAACCGCCTTCTTCAGAGCCTGGAAAAGTCAAAAAGAGTTTGAGAAATTACTCGTCCAAGGATCATTTCAAGCTACAGGAGTCTCAAAAGTTAATGAGGGAATGAAACGAATAGGGAGTAAGGCAACCCGACTGACCTTATGGAAAGAGCCGAAAGGCTGGATGGTCACCCTCGGATGGAGAACGACTGGGTGAATGAACTCTCCCTTCGGGTCAGCCCCTCAGCGGCCCTCCGGCTGGCGCCCTCCAGGGTCAAGCCCACAGAGGTCGGCAAATGGGGCCAGCTCCTGGGTTACGGCCACGCGTTCCTCTCTCCTATTGATCGCGGGATTCTTGAACGCAATCCACAACGCCTCCAAGGTTTTGCGCGCTGCGATATCGAACTCACGCGCTAGGATCGTCACCGCTATCCCAACCACTGCGCCACTGTGACTTCGCAGTCTGTGTTCCCCCAAAGGCGTGGAGACTTTGCACTTGTCCAGTCCATCCACGTGCTCCTTCACTCTGACCCAAAGAGGTCTGCCCGTCTCACCGATGTATTCCTCGTTGCATTGACTGCAAGTTATGAGGTACCCCGTTCCCGAGACTCTACAGTCGCCTTCCCTACCGTACGGGCAGACCATGCAGGAGGGAGTAGCACACGCGCTGTCATAGAGGCGGTTTCTAACAAGCTGTGCCTTAAGGTTGGCGGGGGTATAAAGCTTCGATAACAATCTTGGCTCAACAGCTTCACGACATCCTACGCTACAGCTGATCGGTATAGTTTATTAGCTTCCATCACTTCGAAATTGGGTACAGTTTTCAACGTAGAAAAAAATACAGTAGGAATTTAGGGACCCGAATTCCGACGATAGATAATGAGGTCACATCTTCCTGATATAACTGTGATCGATGTGTTATCCATGGCGAATCCTCAATACCATATGGATGTTTTTTAATATGTGCTGACATTTTTAAATGTGTTTTTAAATGTGTGTGATCATTTTGGAGGGATGCTGCTCATTGATGTAGGAGCACATTCTCCGCGAAAGGCAGATAGAAGACCTATCAGGGTGTCCGGGAAGTTTTGAGAATTTTTGATGCATCCAAATAAAATCTTTTCACAGGTTCTGCGTTATGTCGTGTTACTATATCTACTTGTAGATTATAGCGCTCTGATCTAAAGCCAAATCAATACAGTCGCCTTGTCCCCTAGATTACGAAAATCCGTCAGTCTTATCATGCCCAGACAACTGACTCCGCATCATTTTGCTTCGATGCGTCCGTTCTGGCTTCAACCGAACCGAGGCCCATCAGCAGGTTGTGTCGCTGACGGGTCCCGAGTCCCCCTCTACTGCTGCACTATACCGCTGGTTCGATCGATTTGCAAGAGACTTCTCCCTCGACGATGCTCAATCGAGAAGTACAACGGTCGTCCTCGCGTCTGTTCAAGCTGACCCGCCTAAGTCTGCGCGAGATATAGAGAGGGAGACGAGCACTCCTAAAACCACTGTCCATGATATCCTCACTTGATCCGGTCTTGTGGCGAAGCGTACCCCACGCTCTGACAGCCGCTGAGCAAAACCCACGTGGAAAGGTCTGCCCTTCTCTACTCTCTCTGCCGAACGACGGCATGGACTGAGACGATAGTGGCCATGGATGAGGAGTGGATAACGTATAGCAAACCCGACAGGAATCTACAGTGGCTGCCTTTCGATAAAGGCCCACAGCCCATCCCAAAGAGAGATATCCACGGCAAGAAGCACCTGCTCTCTTTGTACTACTATAGCAATGGTGTCGCTTACTACGTTGGTTCTGCCGGCTGGGAACTCGACTGACGCAAACCTCGCCTCCTCATAACTGGTAGAATGGAGTGCAGGCTACACGCTGACCACACGTACAAGGGCAAGATTCATCTTCATGGCCTCACTTCGCAAAGGCCACCCATAGGTAGCTGGAGCTGAACATCGTGTAGTCACCCCATCCACCTTATTCCTCGGATCCCTTTCCCTGTGATTTCCACGCTTTCCGCAGCCTCGATCAGTTCTACCGTGGACGGCAGTTTCACAACAACGACGACATCGCGCGCGCAATCGACGAATGGACAGCGTCAAGCCCTGCTTCTCTTTGGAGAGAGCCATTTGTCTCCCTGCCCGAACGATGGAAGAAGGTTGTGACCGTCAAGGGATCATACATTGTTGATTGAGTTGATTGACTAATCTTTTGGTCAGTTGCAGTTTCAATACAGTAAAAGTTCAGAATTTTTTCCAAACTTTCCGGACACCAACTTCTCGCCAATAAAAGGACAGAAGTTTTTTCATTTAAATCTCGTGTACACTACGTGACGGTTGCGCATACGCGCGTGCTACGGAACATGGAACTCTGGGAAAACAGCTTTCAACAATTTCAAAACAAAACAATAAACACAAACAGAAAACAACAATTTCAGGCACTTTATTGTATTTCCTTGTATTCTTCAGACACTGCTACTTCGATACACCAACGTCGTGTCTTCTTAGACTTGCGCGCGACCTCACAACATCACGAACACAAGCTCACGTTGAGGAATCTGCATTTCTTTTCCCGTTCTCTTCACTCTCCAGTAGTATAAATAGTCGGTATAAATAGCAAAAAATGTTTCCACTGCGAACTTAGGGAGGACCTAGAATGATGATAAGTGCTGTGAATAATTGCTTCGTAGAAGAGTGAGGCTTACCATTTCAAAGAGACTGAGGAATACCACCCAGAATGAAAACTATCCCAGGCTCTTTGAGGAAGTCCATTGGAGGAGCCGTACGCTCATAGATAGCGATCCTTCGCAACGAGCCGTCGCGGTGAGCTGCGTTGTCCCCATCATTAACTCTCTGAAATAAGGGTACGTCTCTCACAGAGGACCTACGTAAGCATAAAGCCATTCTTACATTGCAATGACTTATTCAACTCATAACGTGAAGTAGTATAGCAGAATCACGCCCATGGTAAAAATTACGTGAAGAACTGCAAACAGGGCCGTATCTTATGAATTTTAAGAACTAGAAGACGGTTCTAGGAGTCAGGGGACTCAGCGAAAACACGACGCTGGGATGCGAAAATATCACTGAAATTTTTGAAAAATTTCAAACTAAGCTTATAGAGCTAAGCACCCTAGATATGCTAGAAAACCAAAAAGAGGCTGTCAATTGAGAAGGTGGCAAAACATATCGAATGAAATCCATTTTAATTTCACACGCAAAGTGGTAATGAGTTCGGCATAGACTGCTCTCTTATTCCAAATTGCCGGGGAAAAAACGCTATGTTGGAACTAAAGGCTCTTGAATATACAGGGTGTCTCAAAAAATCCATACACTGTTTGAAAAGTTATAATTTTGCTCACAGCAAAGTGAAGATGTTAAGGGCTCCTATGAAAGCCTGAAAAGATAGAAATTTTCTGGCTTATGATCGACATGGAATGCGCCATGCAGTCGTTTGAAAGTTTTCATTGTACACACGATTGATTGTGCTTCGCTTGAATACATGTTATAATTTCTTCACGAAGTGACCGCTTCGATTGAATTGTGTTTCTTTTAGGGTTTAAAACTTAAAAACACTATAGCTGGCTGATAGTGCACGGTGTCCTGAAAAGTGCGGGTAGTATTTGAAGCGTTGCTGCTAGTGATGCATTTGAAGATGTTTGAGACTCATTGAAAGACGCAAGCTAACGAGATTACTGTGGCGTGCAAATAGCTAAGATTGCGCCATGCTCCCGCCCAAAACCTTGCACTTCAGACTCGATTGATTGTGCATGGGCTGAATGCCTGTTACAATCGTGTCACTACTTGACCAGATTAACCTGTGCTGTGCTTCTTTTAACGTTTAGAACTCGACAATCATGTGAAAGACACGTGACACGCAGTTTAATGATCGAACGATTTAAATGTGAGCAGGAGCCTCATTTCACATGACGCACTCTGTGGGCTGATGAGGAAACATTCAAGTTGAATGGAGAGGTTAACCGGCATAATTGCAGCTACTGGCCGACGCATAACGTTGAAAGGAGCAAAGCACAGGTTAAAGTGGCCAAGTAGTAACAAGATTATAACAGGCATTCAGCCCATGCACAATCAGTTGAGTCTGAAATGCAAGGTTTCATGTGAGCGCATGGCACAACGTTGTGTACCTGCACCTCTCAGAAGTCTCGCGACTCTGTGCTTCCATATGAGCCCCAAACATCTTCAAATGCTTCACTAGCAGCAATGTTGTACGTTTCAAACAGTACCTGCATTGTCGGCATACCCTGCATTTTCCGCAAACAGTAGTGTTTTTAAGCTTTAAACCTTAAAAAGGACACAAATCAATCAATACGGCCACTTTGTGAAGAAATTATAATAGTATTCAAGCGAAGCACAATCAATCAAGTGTAAAACGCAACATTTCACACGAGTGCATGCCGCAATTCACACCGCTCATAGCTCAGAAAACTTCCATTTTTTCAGGCTTCAATATGAGCTCTCAACTTCTTCAGTACCTTTACTGTGAGCAAATTTATCACCTTTCAAACGGTGTACACATTTCTTGAGACTCCTGTGTAATAGAAAGAAACCAGCCGATCTCAAGGTGCTTTTCAAAATTCTCGCCCGCAAAGTGCACATATGCAAACTCGTGCGTACTTTTCCGGGGCCATCTGTCTAAAGGTGAGCTTCGACTATATGGACCGGATCTAAGGGCCAGAGTCAGATCAGCATTCTTGACCTATAGGAGCTTACGGGTGTTCCTAGAAGTAGACCTCCAGCACAAAAAAAAACGAGAACCTCTTGTTGTTTTTGCGTTACTGTGACGCTTTCCTTTTTCAATTATTGGTGCCTGTCTGGTTCACAAGCTTTGAGCTATTAATGTATGCACTGCTATCCTAACCATTTTTGTTATCTGTGTGGCGACCACCACGCTATCTCGGATATTCGCTCTCGAGGAGCCGAACATCACTTGGAGTGAGAATCTGCTGCGTGGGTGTGGATGGCTGCGCCGAGTGGGCACGCGTTGGGTCTCGGCACGATTGTTGGGAGAATAATCGAGAGTATAGCAGTAGGCGACATGAATGCGCGTGTAGCGCAGTCGGAGGAGGCGCGACTGTCGCGTGCACCCGATACCAGGTTCCTGGTTCGGATTTCCCGCCCAGGCCAACCAAGCCTTCCATCCCTCCGGGGCGGTGAATTGGTACCAGACTTGTCTGGGAAGGATAAAGCACTGACTTGTTCATCGGCTGGCCACCGCAAGTCATTGTATGGCCAAATACGCATTCATGTCGCCTCCACGACATCCCGTAGAAGTAGAATGCGCTGGCGCATCCCAGAAGGGATTGAGTAACGCCGTCCTTTATCCTTTATCCTTTATAGCAGTAGACCTCAACGGTGTGCAGGATAGTGGATAGTGGCCTTCGCACCCTCGATTCTTGTGCAGCCACATATCCACATATATCCAGCTCGTACTTACATATGTATATGTGTATACGTCTATAAGTAGGTATATACTACGTATAGTCTATAAGTAGGTATATACTACGTATATATACATAGGTACATACGTGTATATACATAGCACCAGGTTCTCACCCCAATAGCAAGTGGTTATTCGGCCCTTCGAGAGCGAATGTCCGAGATGAATAAAGTAAAATATGATTGACAGCTCACCGTGAATTCGTACTCCAGTCGTCCCCGTCGATTACATCGCACAAGATCGCCGTGCTCGTCCAAGAACATCTGTGCACAATCGAATTGTATTCTACGACAGTTTTGATCGCCGATGAAATGAGCCTAACCTGTACGAACTTCTTTACCCACGCCACCAAATTAGGTGAGTCCTGCACGGATAGCAGAGTGTGATCCATTTGCAACGCCACGTGCAAATCAACTGATATCGTCTCCGCTCTTCCCGAATACATCAGCCTTACGAGGTTCTTCAGCTGATTCAGCTCAAGAATCGGTTTTCTGCAAACCGCAATATTCAGCTGCGACGTGGCGTGGAGACTGTGCGCTGATGTTGGAATTTCGGTCACAACAAAGAATGGAGAGTTGTACACTCACCCGTTTGGCGCCACTGAGCAGTCGCCGATAATCAAATATGAATCGGAAGAGAAGGAGACTTTTTGAAGCACCTTCCGGGCCTCTTCTCTGTCACAAATGTATGACACCAATATACTCGTTGTTACCTTCGAGAGAAGCAGGAGGAATTCATCCGGGCAAAAATCTTCCGTCTTTATCTGAGAATATCATTTTTAGTCCACGGTTGTGGCTTGGAATATAACAACTCCCGCTAGGAAAAGCACAAAGTAAATCGAATAAGAATATTGTGGCGATCCTAGTGACTCCATAGTCCGTACTTCATAGAATTCCGTCCAGTGGTCAACAGCGATAACCTTTAATGTAAACTATAGAACTACAACACAACACACTAAACTGACTTACCAAACTTTAAGCCGCCGCCCGCAGCAATGACATAGTTTATTATTTATTATTTAATTATTTCCATAACAACGACGCCTCAAATTTATATTACAGAGCCTCCAGATATTGTGCAGCAATGCGATGTCACTACGAAATGTGTGCTGATGAGTTGCGATCAACAGAACTATAACAAGTCCCGAGCAGGAGAAAAGTGCCAAAAGTAGGGAGAAAACGGAAAGTAGCATTGCACAGAAATTTTGGGTACTACTGTACTCAGCGGACCCCACCTAATCGTGTTCAAAATAGGTCTACTAGGAGTTAATCTGCCATGGAAAGGATGAATATCATAATCGTTTTATGCGGAAATGCCATTTAAGCCCGTTATTTCACAAGGATAGTATCCAGAGTGGTAGTGAGGTTTTGCGATACAATTCTTTCAGGATGTAGGGTCCCGTGTGGGGAGTCTAAAGCCATAGTTACTTTTTTGAAATGCTCTTCTGTGATCGAAAAAAACCGCGTCGACGCGTGAGCGTGAAGTTCATCACGCCTGCTATCGCCCAACGCGATGTGATCGGTTGGCGTAGTGGTAGCGGAATCGCCCTCGGGTGCACCGAGCGGGATGGAAGGTAGGTTTTTGCACCCATCGAATCGTCATTATGATGGGCTTGCGGGATCACAGGCCTCAATTTGTACACGATGAATGCTTTTTGTACTCAAACCTAGCTTTTTTGAGCTCTCATTTGAATTACCTCTCAATGGATCGTATTTGCACTGTATCATATCAGCAACGATACCATAAATGCACACAAACACATAAACTTCACAAGATAAGTTTGAATTTGGTTTAATACCGGTAAAAACTTAACATTAACAATAAAATGTCCTTTTCACCCGGACGTGTCGTCGCTCGACTTCTGTAGCGTTCGATCCTGATTCCACTCCTTCTACGAGGAAAGAGATTGCAGTTAGAGATGCTCTAAAACGGGTTGTCCAGAAGGCAGTGTAAGGGAGAGGAAGATTGTTCGTCCCTAGCATTTTTAAGATGCTGTTGGTGTGATAAACGATTATGCTGTAAATGCTTCACAGTTCTATATCATAACTGTTGATTATCATTGTAAGCAATAAACACAGTTACTCCATGTGAGCAAGAAATTTTTTATGTTAGCGATCCAATAGAACGATACAGTGCAACTACGATCGGTTGCGAGGTAACTCAAATGAAAGCCCAAAAAGGCCAGCTTTAAATACAAAAAGCACCAATCGTGTACAAATTGACTCCTGTGATCACGCAAGCCCATCATAATGACGATCCGATGTATGCAAAAACGTTCGCGACACGGGGCATGCAACCTGCCCGGTGCGTCCGAGAAGCGATCCCATTACCACCAAGCCAACCGACCACATCTGGTCGGGCTGGGTGGCAGCAGAGCGCCATGAACTTCGCATTCACGCGTCCACACGGTTTTTTCTTCGACCGCAGAAGAGCATTCTGAAAAGGTAACTATGGCTTTGGACTCCCCACGTGCCGCAAAAGCTGTTCACCACTCTGGAGATTCTCCTTGTCAGTTTCGAACTGCCTATAGCTGCGCTAGTTAAGAGTTCAATAGGGTCAGGAAGCATTTTACTAGTTTCCCATGCTTTAATGTTATCTGGCTAGCGGATCTAACAGTTATGTTTTTGCAGAAGGCGCTCTGCGGCCGTTATCTCGTCGGCGGATCTAACCAGAGAGCACGTATAAAAGGGACGATGTATAAAAGACGGCACGAGGAATGCTCGCGGCTTCGGTCGGCTCTCTTCAGCCTTCGGCTCCAGTCTTCAGGCTTCAGCCTTTGACTTCGGCTACCGGTTCGGTTACGACTTCGAGGATCAATAACTAACAAGAGGTCTCCACCAATAACCGCAAGAAACCTAGTGCGTTCAAGAGCAGTTTCTGTGAGTGTCGGTGTATGCAATATAAACAATGTTACTACAAGTGTCTTTTCTGTCAATGATACTTCACAGGAATTTACCCGTGTGTCAGCATAGGGCGACACAACGCTAACCAACAGCAACTACTGGCACGCAATACTAAAACTGGTGCATCGGCCGGGAAGATAAAATCGGCTGCAGTACTTCATGAAATGTGGGCACCATCTGATCCAGCACACGTGCTCGGAGGCGGGAGAAGAAACCCAGGTGTTCCTTGTCAGCAAACAACTCAGGAAAGCGATAACGGCAAGGGAATCGCTCCAACGCCATACGGAGAGGTTCATCCTTCTTCAATCAATACCCAACCTCAAGAAACAGCTAGATCCAGCAATTCCAGTCAGCATCAAGACCGAAGACGGAAACATCTGAGAGACGGTCGCAAAACACTTGAGAAGGCTGGCGGAAAATTCAAAGAACAAATCGCTCAAAAGATCCAACAAGTCAAATAAAAACTGGACGGAGGTTAGCAGCAATAGCCCGCTGGGAGTGTAGCAAAGCTATCATAATCAATAGGGTAAGCAGCCAGAAATGTTGTTGATTTGTTTTGATTCCCACGGCTTTTCAAGATTTTAAGGCTTATGGCCTGGCTAACCCCCGCTGCAGACTAAAGCCGGCGAAACAGTGCGCATCGGTAGCCATCGGTTTCCCAAAAGCACAACTATAATAAATACCCGTTTCGAGCGGATCACTCTAGTCTTGTTCATGTGGTTATTTTTCTAGTTGTTCTTGGAATTGCTCTTCCTAATTCCGTATTGTTATTGTTTCCTTGCTCGCGTAGATCGCGTTGTATTGAATGAGACGTAAGAGCTCCTCAAAAGAAACGACTTCAAAAACCATAAATAAGTAACTCTCGAACGTATTTTATTAGCAGTAGTTATCACTAGCTCATAGCTATCTGCCGCCAAACTGACAGAACCCTCGATGGAGAACGAATTCATCATCATTTAACAAAAGGACGAATGCGTTCTAAAACTACACGCAGGCTCTACATTGTGATAGCCTGCTTTGATGAAACGCTGATTACACCGGAAAGAGGTTGGTAGGGAATAAATGTACACTGAGGAGCGCGCAGTACGAGCTTTTCATATCAAAGTAGTTTGTGGACAATGTACCAAAGTTGAAGGCGGAGACGATATACATGACAGCGGACAAGAAACTCATTAAACCCCCATTACGAATAATTTCGACCAAAATTGGCAGGTCAGCGGAAAACAGAAAATGAACACACAACACCTGAACAAAAAACATCCGACCTCACCCCAACTACATGCACGCAGAATATATCCATGATGTCGAACGGCACATAAATCCATGCGGATCTAGGAAGTGTCTCCCAACAGGCATCCTCTGAGGTAGGGCGCGTCTCCCACTCCCATGCACTCATTGGGCGTTCTTCAACGGCGTACTGCAATAAGCTTCTCAAATAATCCGAACACGCTAAATAGAAGAAGGTGCATTATTGACAGACCTGGACAACACCATATTCGGAGGTCTCTTCATCTCGCTTGTCACATTCAATAAGCGCAAGGCTTTCAACAGATGCACTTTGGTTTGCAAACCTCTGAAGAGGATGACACTCAAAGAAATCTTATAGCTAGATTTTCATTCGGGTATGCCAAAAAAGTATGGGCAGTATCAAACACTGTAACATTAATGCTGCTGTTGGCGGCGTAAAACTGATCCAAAGGAGGAGAAAATGCAAATATAACGATATGATAAGGACTGCACCAAGCAGTAGCAGAAACCCCGTATTTTATGCTCGCGTGATTGTTCATAAGCTCAACGCTGGTAGCGGTTTTGTATAAAGTAATAAACATAACTGCCCTACACTTCTCTAAAAATCTGGAACTGAACAACGCACATTGCAGCTTGCTGGGGGCGGAGTGGCGTTCTACCCCCCCCCCCTCCCGCTCGACCTCCACTTGTTGGGACACTCGAAAGTTCCGATACTACTCCGAGGATCATTACTCAGTCATTGGTAATGCTATCAGCAAGGGTCAGGACCAGTGAATTACCTATCTTATCTGGAAGGGATAAAGCATTGATATCAGTAGGTCTACTCGAGCTTTGAAGCCAATATTGTTATTCACTTTCAATCCGGCTGACATTTCCACTTGACCGCTTTCTTCGAATAGAAATTAATTTGCCATACGAGCACAATTTCTATGCCGTAATTCTTTTAGGCGTTCATGCATTAATTTTACGCCGTTTCTTCCTACTTGTTGTCGTTCTGTTGCTTCTGTTAGGTTTTTTTCTTATGCGTTGTTCTCTGTTTTGACTGAAAGTTCACTTCCCTAATACCCACAACAGATTATTTTTATGTTTCTCTTCTTCAGACCCTGGGAAAATCAAGGGAAGTTTCGTAGGTTACTCGTCCCAGAACTATTTCAAGTCTTAAGAGTTTCGGGAATTAATAAGAAGAGGAGACGCAAGGTGTTCTGCCATTCCGCCAGAACTGTCGGCTCACCCCCTTCTTGCTTCTTCATGGGTGTTTATCTGCCACTACATGTCGAGAGGTTTGCCATAAGTGTTTGCGTTGGCTTGACCTCGCCTGATAGAAAGAAGCCACATCTGCGTATGTAAGTTTGAGAACATACCATCTTATTCTACCACTCATCACTATGGTTCCGGAATAAGCCTTTGACGAGCCATAATACTCACAGAGGTCACCACAAAGGAACCAAGATACTACCATTGTACATCAGAGCGCCATGACACGCTCATTACCAGGACATAAGGAGGTTGAGTCAGCCCAACTAACCTTATAGAAGCAGCCGGAGAGGCCACCCTCGGATGGAGACAATTTGGGTGAATGAGACTCCACCTTAGGATTATGTTATACTTCGGCGACGCTGTGTTGCGTGGGCTGTTACGCACTGCGTAGCATCCCGCGTAACACTCACCGACTTCGCCGACAACAGCGTCGCCGAAGTATAACATAGGACTCAGGTTAACCCCTCAACGACCCTCTGGTTGTTGCCTCCAGGGGTCAAGCCCACAGCAATAGGGGCCAGCTCTTGGGTTAGTGCTACGCGTTCTTCCTTCTTATTAATTGCGGGATTCCTGAGAGCAATCCACAGCGCCTTGAGTCTTTCGCGCTGCGATATTCACCTTGCGAACAAGGATTGTAACCGTGATCCCAACCTCTGCGCCACCATGGGGCTATGAGCAACGATACTCACTCGCAACCACGCGGGCGGTCGCAGTGCTGCAGGATCATCTTTAGCCATCGCACGAACTCGGACGAGATGATCGATGAGCACAGCGTGCTAGGATACGAAAGCACATCCCATCGGAACCGTTCCAGCCGGCACAGAAGGAGTAAAGCAGTGGGATACTTCGCAATCATGGTGGTACAAGATATGATGTCCGCTAATCATTTATCTACCCCAGTGAAAAAATAAGGGGTTTCCTCATTGAGTGCTCAGGAGTTGTTTGAGTGTAAACCACGTCAAATGTGTGGATGAGAGAACTAGTGAGGTTCAACTAAGGGTTTGGTAGGCGCATAGTACAGAGACGGAGCTTTTTCAGAGACAGAAGAAGATGAAGTCTCGTTCCATGAGGGCATATGATGCTCGCAGTGCTCTGTCCATAGGTAGCTTTTGGTGAAGCTCCAAAATTCACTGCCTATTTAACTTTAACACTTCAGCCTGTAATCAAGTCTTCATTTCATCAGAAATCGTTAAGCCATGAATCATCTTCTAGGGTCCGAACTATGGGTATTTAGCGTTGGATGAATGCTTCATGCACCTTAAAACTTTGAACCAAATAGAAAAAAGAGCGGCAATCATGATCCCAAATTTACAGAAACCTTGAAAGTTAAATAAATCATTAAACGTAGGTTTGATAAACCTTCATTTTCTGACCACAGCGTACTTCACAGGATTCGTAACCGCTGCAGGCAACGCTTGAAGCAGCCTTGATCTACTCTTCATATGAATCATCCAAATCTTCAATGGCTGAATATTTTCTCATTTGTAACATGTAATTCTGAACTTAGAAGCAAACCCCCTCTAAGGCCCGTCACCTTTAACCCATCAAGCCATTTTTGCTTTCCAATCTTCCTCTGCCCTTAACTTTCGCCTCTTCCCTTCTCACTGAGTCACTTGACGTCGTTTAGTCTCACTCAACCAAACACTGGCATACCCTCACACTGCTTTACGAGACGATATCCAGACACCACTGCTTTCCCACTTTTTCGCCAGCGACACTCGCAATTCAACTCGCGCAGCTTCTGTATGCTTGCGCAAAAGTTGTCCTCTCTGTCAGCGAAACAACAAGGACCATGCCCTAGCGACGACTCTCAACTTTGCAACTAAATATTGTCAGTGCAAGATATCGAAATTTATGCAACATCTTTCTCAACCACTTTTTCGTGTGTGCTTTCTTCGCAGGTGTTGGATCCTTGACCCTGCGCTCGACTGGTTGACTGCCCGGGTAGACTATAGATCGTGTACTACCTCATATGGACCGCTCCTTTTTCCGTGTGTCTAAACCATCCGTTGTACTCATAATGTTGTTACTTGTGCTAATAAATCTATTCGCTACTACGCCTCCGGTCAGCGACAACACAGAACTGGCGATCAGGACGCTCGAGGACTCTCAAGGATGGACGATCTTCCCGCTCCCCTACAAGCCGTTCAGAAGCAGCTCGACCTCCAAGCACACCGCATGGACGAACAAGGAGCCGCCATCGTGAAGCTCATGGAGAAGTTGTCTGCCCTACCTGCCGTCAACAGTCCGCTAATTATCAAGGACATGCATACAATTTTCGATTCGCCACCGAATTGGAAGATTCTGCTACAATCCTGGACGAGGACGCACTTTCGACCCCTGGCTTAACCGGTACCAGGACCTGTTCGACAATGAATGCGACGAGCTTAACGAAAAGGACAAAACGCGACTATTCGTTTCTTGCCTGGACGAGGACTGCCACCAAAGACTGACTGCAGCCACCTCACCCAAGCAAAGATCAGAGCTATCGTGGAACGAAATCCTTAAAGTGATGGTACGCCAGTTTGGATCGGCCAAGATGCTATTCCGTCGACGATTCGAATGCTTCAAGATGAGGTACAAAGGCCAGGAGTTCAACAACTACGAACCGCTGGTGAAGACAAAGTGCGCCAACGCCAAAGTTGACGCCACTGACTTCGACGGCCTGCAATGCCTTGTCTTCGTTGCTGGATTCCAAGAGCCCGAATTCGCTGATTACCCTACTCCTCTTCTAAGAAAGCTCGACCAATCCCAGAGAGTCACGCTGAAAGATCTCACTTCAGAATGTAAGCTGATAAGATCATACAAGGAGAACTCCCAAATCCTTGAACGTGATCCGGCCAACAGCCAACTTCAGCCAACTTCATTCGCCGCAAGAGGGCCTTTCGAGGCAAAAAAACATCTGCCGAGAAATGAGCCAGACGCGTTCCGATATTCTTCTTACCAGAAGAAGCCAAAGCAACAAAGTGGATCGACTACCCACCACCGCCACCGACAACCCTTGAAGCGATTTTTAGGCGCTGTTTATTTTTTCTTAAATTTCAGTTTTTGTTTATATCAGGATTAACTGCGATGCATGCTTTCAAGTTACTGATGTGTAGCCTACCATCTTCTGTATTAAAATTTCGATCTCTTCCGATTGAGCCAGAAAAGGATCCTGCCTCGGTAACCCTTAAAGCGATTTTTAGGCGCTTCTATTTTTCGTTAAACATCAGTTTTTACCTATATAAGGACTAACGCATGCTTCCAGGCTAACATTCCGCGAGGAATCCAGTTAGATAGACGAGAGACCTTCTAAGAGAACCCCAAGCAACCATCTTTTTTGGAAATAACATTATGATCCTTCTGTGCGTAAAGAATGTTTCCAGTTCGATACCTGATGAAATGAAGCGCCCTAGATGACGCGATGCCGAAAGAAAACATAATGTAAACAGAGATATCGAAATATTACAGCCGTTGTAAAATTTATAGTAAATAAGGTCAACTGTCTTTGATAGGTTCGTCGGGCAGTACTATTCAAGAAGAATTGGTACCGGAGAAATAAGGACATTCTGCAGCAAGATGTCAAGGCAGGTCAGTGACGAGCAATTTGAAGTGTTGTGTGAAAAAATTTATTCTCGCTGAACACTATATTTTGGCGCGCTACCTAGTCCTGGTCCCGAAAGATATGATCTTATGCATTATAAGGTTCTAGAAAAATCAGTTACGAAATGCTTGAAAGATATTATATAGGAACGAATGCGTTTGGACTTATTTTAAAAGATTTCTCCTCTGTTAACTGAATTCTTCGTGCAATTTTAGCCAGAAAGCATGCCTCGCAGTTAGTCCTGATACAAATAAAGACTGATAACGAACGAAAAACGAGCAGCACCTAAAAAGATTTTAACGAAAACAAGCAGCTCCTGAAAAGATTCGCCTTAGGGATTGCTGAGGCAGTATCTTTTCTTGGCTCATTCTATAGAGTTCAAATTCTAATATAAAGGTTGTACGGTAAACATAAATTCGATTTTCTGGACTACGCCAAGCCGTCAGAGCCTCCCAGCTCTTTATCGATTATAATCAGACGAAATCTGGTCGACCTGCAGGCTCCTGTGGTCGGCCAGATCATCATGGCCTCCGCGGAGAGGGCTGCCTGGCTCAGCGCGAAGCGGCGGGTGCGGTGGGTGTCACCGCGTGAGTCGACGCTAATTGGCTCCGTAGGCATTGTCGACATCGTCAGTGCGCATCCGAGTCGGGACTAACGACTGCCTCCCATCCCTGACCCTGCGCTTGATTTGTTAGCTGTACCGGTGGTCGATAGATATTGTACTACCTGATCTGGACCGCCCCTTTTTCCGTGTATATAAACCGGGTGAGGGACTGAACTTACGAATGTCATTGCTAATTGCGGCGACCTATGTCGCAACGCGGCAAGTCCACGGCTACGCCTGCCGACTCGCCGCCATTACCCGCCGCCAGCGCGACATCCTCCACCGCAGCCGCGACGACATTCAGGACTATGGGGCAGACAAGAGGTGAAGAAACCAGGATAGATTTCTCCAACACGTTTTAAGTGGCGGTGAATCTTAAAGATGTAACAGAACTCTCATTAGGTCTCCTTGTAGCCCTTCTGATTTACTTCTACCCGTTCCACTCCTTTCATTTACCTTCTTCAGGACTATTTTCAGCCGTTCTTATGCCTGCTTACAACAGCCAGTTTGGCAACACCTTTATTTTTCTCCTTAGGTTTCCCTCATTCGTTTGGATTTATTTTCCAAAAATATTTCCAAGTCCTACGTAGTGGTCCATGGTATTTGTTCGATCCCGCCTTCAGCGTCCTCTCCTATTTCCTTATTAGCTATGATCAGTTAGTCTACCCGTCTTCTTTACGACTCAGAAGGTAGCCAGGGGCCTTTCTGACGAAAAAGAATCTCCGTTGGCTAAATAGTTGGGCAAGAACCACTGTGAGATTCAAGCAAAGTCCCAAGAAGTAGTCGACGCGATGGCGGCAGCGGCCTCCGCACATGCGACGGTGGTCAATGGCGCGGCAGCAGGGGCTAATTATGGCGCGGCGGTGGCTGCCGCAATTGCGATGACCATTCGTAAGCTCGATCCGCTCCCCATATAAACCGACCATTGTACTCATAATGTTGTGTGTTATTTGTGCTAATAAATTTATTCGCTACTGCGCCTCCGGTCTCCGACGACACAACAGCAAGATCTTGGCTCCAAATGAGTTAATTCAAGTAAAATAAAGTACTTTTTCCTTACAGAAGTTAACATTTTCCAGCGGGTTCAGTTCAGTTTTTCTGGCAAAGATTTCACTACTCATTCATCCTGAATGCATTTATTCGGCCATATTAAATTTCCCAATTGAAAATCTACCCATTTGATTAATAACCTGAGGTTACTTATTGAAATCCGATCCAAAATAGCTGCTTCATGCTAGATCTATGAATCCCACTACATATAATCGGCTAATGCCACGTGTCGAAATAGTAGAGAAATAAAATAAAAAAGCAAATAGAGAAAGAATTTGCTTTTGAGGTCGTATGGTACGCTTTACAACAACGCGGTGTTTCTGAAGAGCTTATTGAGTGGGTGCGCACACTTTACTCTAGCCCAAAGAGTCGATTGCGAGCGTCAGCCGGCACATCAGCGGAGTTCCCAATCTCCGTCGGTGTTCACCAAGGCCCTGCGCTTTCTTCGCTGCGTTTCGTTGTAGTAATGGATGCCATTTCGAGAGATCTTCTGAAGCCTACGCCCTGGGCGATGCTGCATGTAGATGACGTAATGCTTGCAAGCAAAAATGAGGCCGAACTCGAGCGACAAGCGCAAGCTTGGTTCGACCGCTTAACGATGTTCGGGCTCAAGCTAAACGTCAAAAAATCTGAGTAGTTGAAGACGGGCGTACACGAGGCCGGGTCCATTGAGACCAATGGTACTGCGTTTGTACGACAAACTGACAAACTTCAAGTACCTTGGTTCTGCAATCGCGTCTGACAGTAGTCTGACATTCGAAGTTAACTCACGCATGAGCGCAGCGTGGTCCAAATGGAGCTCGATGACGGGCGTCTTATGCGATAGGAAGATACCGAAACACCTTAGATCTAAGAACTATAGAACCGTCATCAGACCAGTAGCAATGTACGGCGCTGAGTGCTGGCCTGCAACGAAGCAGGATGAGGCCCGCTTCAGCGTAATGGAAACAAAAATGCTGCGTTGGATGACTGGTTTTACACGTGTGGACATTCGTATTCGCAACGGTGAAGTACATCACAGGTTTGGTGTCCCTCCAATTGCTGATAACTTACGTGAAGCTCGGTAGTATGGCCACGTACTTCGCGCTAGTGGCGACACTGTACGGAAGATTGGCCTTAACCTTGCCTGCGGATCATCTAAGTTTACGATATATTTATTTATTTATTGTGGGCGTCAAATGACACCGCGAAATACATAAAAAAACAATAAGAAAGAATTTAAAACGAGACCAACGATAATACTGCTAACAACAAACAAAGAAGTGAACACAAGTAAAGTAGGGCAAATAAAACAGAACTAAAAACTAAGCAATAAACTTGGCGACATGCTTCTTGAAGGTGGCATAACTAAGAGACCAAGTGGCAGAGCGGAGAACACGATTGAAATTAGAGCGAGTTCTGAGACTGAAAAATTTTGACCTGGCCGAAGATTTAGCATTAGCGGTAGTTAGCTCTATATCTGCTCCTCTGGTAAGGGAGGGGGCTCGGTTAAAGAACTGAGAAATAGGTAGATTAGATGAGCCTTTAAACATTTTAAACACCATTAAGAGGTCAAACCTTTTCCTTCTCCATTCCAGCGAGAGCAGACTCACCGATTCATTTCTAAACCAAAATTTGGAATTCCAGAATAAGCGAGCATGTAACAACGACGAAACAATTTACGCGTAAAAGAATTTTGAACCCTTTCTAACGCCAGAATGTCCTTCTTCTTGTAGGGACTGAAGACAGTAGTATTGGTCTCAAGAATAGGACGAATGTAGAGTTTATAAGCTTTGAGCAGGATATTAAGATCTTCAGTGTAAAGAGCCTTAAAAATGTTGTAAACTCTACGGAATCGCTTGTTAATTATGACCTTATATTGAGAATCAAAGCACAATTTGCTACCATATGTAATACTCAAATCCTTGACCTCATTAACCACCTTGAGAGAGGATCCATTCAGGGTGTATGTGGGAACTCTAGGATGCTTGCCAATGCTCATAACACATGTCTTTTCGCAAGACGAAGGGGGACCGTTGCAAGATGACCATTGGCCAACCTTGTCTATCGCTTGCTGAATTATAGTATCTGGGGCAGTACCACAGTGGCCTTAAATATTTTGACATCGTCAGCATAAATACAACAAGTGACCTCAAGGTCACGAAGTGAAAGAGGTAGATCTGCTGTGAAGATGTTGAAAAGTAAGGGTGAGAGCACTCCGCCCTGAGGAACACCACTCGTGACAGAATGAACCGAAGAGAGGACATTACCGACAAGGACCTGATAAGATCTATTGGTAATAATGAAACCAACCATCTAACAATGAAGGGGTGAAAAGCATATGACTGGAGCTTGGACATGAGAAGGTCATGCGGAGCTTTATCGAAAGCTTTACTGAAGTCAAAATAGACCACGTCAACATTACAGTTGGCGTCATAAGCTTTCGTCCAATCATTGAAACAGGACAGCAGTGTAGTCTCAACAGATTTACTTGAGCAGAAGCCATGTTGAACAGACGGGATGAGGTCGAAGGCGTTAACATGGGCAACGATATGCTTTTTTAAGAGTTTCTCAAATATATTCAGCGCACAACGCGTCAGGATATGAGTGGGGACCAAGTGCGAGCGCAGGGATCCAGAAAACGTGCTCTAGGCGTCGTTCAAAGTGCGTCAGGATCGACAAGAAGAGAAGACGTCGTTCAACGCCCGTAAGGATCCCGAGTAAGCGGGACCAGTGAAGAGAGAATCAGCAATGGGAGACCACTAGAGAGAGAAGTTGGGGAGGGAAAAAGGGGGTCAGTATTTTCCCCCAATATCGTCCAATGTGGAGAGGGGATGTGGAGAGAATTACTATGGGATTCGGAGGCGTAATATTGCCGTCGAGCTGTAAACGGTGTCGACCTGTCGACCAATAGGAATTAATTTTAATCGTGTTTTTGCAGATTAAGCACTTCGCATGGGACTCTCATGTTTTGTTTCTCGCCAAGTAGAGAACGGGCACATCGGAGAATAAATCGCGTACATCCGTGACTCCATTTGTTGTTCGTAGTCCGTTCCAAAAAGAGCCGACCAACGGACTACAAAACAAGCAGGCCAAGGCAACAGAAGATCGGATAACATGTAACCAATCATCCGTCTTCTACAAATGAAAATTAGCAATAGGTACGAGCACTCACCGCTGTCCTCCGATATGCATTACTGAATTCAATGAAGCCTATTTCAGCCGAAACTACATATGTTTTAGGGTTCCTATTTCGCCACAAACGGCAATGTGTTGTTTAGCTCCAGATTTTAAGAGAATCATCAGACAGCGTAAGATAAGTTTAAGACCGAACTTTAATATGCATTTTGTCTACACAAAACAATAGCGACGTCCTTATACATAAAACACAATTTATATTTTCCGCTGTGCGGACAAACATCACTTACCAGACACAAATTGATGGACGGCATCCTTTTCTTCAAATGACGGTACACTATGGAGGACCACTGAGGGTATGCTGCTGCGAAGCAGGAGAGTGATCCCAGATCGAGATACGGGCATAAGATGTGAACGATATCATCCATACTTCCAGCAGGCGATCTAAAGAAAGACCACCCTTTTTCAATATTCCAGTATACCAGCAGTCACTGATTGCTGACGACAAATCGTGTTCTAAAGCCAAGAAATTCGACAATCAATAGGTAGCGAAATTATTAATACTAGACGTTCAACGGCCTGCCGGCCGCCAAACGTCTGCTTGGGGCTTTGCTCCAAACCCGGAAAATAGAACACCCCGAACGTCTTCTTCTCCTCTTTAGGCCTTCTCTCATTCATTACAGTAAAAAAAAACTGGTTTTGCCATATAGAATGGTATAGCAGAATAGGGCAAAACAGGTCCCCCACCTTAACTGGACCCCCTTTAACTGGTCCCTTCTCACTGGTTCCCCTTTATTGTCAGCCCTTTCCCGGTTCACCCTTCACTGGTCCCCCTCCCCCTTCGTTAGCTCCCACCTTCACTGGACCTCCCATTACTGGTCCAACCCTCACTGGTCTCCCTTTTATTCATCAACCCTTTCCCGGTCTCCCTTCACTGGACCCCTTCCCCCATTTACCGGTCCCCATTACTGGTACCTTCCTCACCGGTCCCCTTCACCTGGTCCCTTCTTCACTGGTCAACCTTCTATCGGTCCCCCATTCACTTTACCTCTCAAGACACCCCTTTAGCACCGCATCTCCATGCGCGTTTGATGACGTGTTCGGCACGTCTACAGAGTTGCCAGGCACTTTGCACAACTACAACCCCCTTCCCACGCTTTCCCCCAACACACTCTTCCACCGCCGCATCTCCATGCGCGTTTGGCGACGTGTTAGGTACGTCTACTGAATCGCTATGTACATTGGGCAACGTGTTCGGCACGCCCAGCCCAACACATTCCCCTAACACACTCCTCCAACCAATGCACAAAGGCCTACTGACCGCCAAACGTCTGGTTGGGGTTTTGCCACCAAACCCCGTCAATAGAACCGGTCCTCCTTCACTGGAACCCCTTTGCAGGTCGCACCATAAATGGTTCCCCGTTAACTAGTAGTAAGGGGTACCAGTAAAGAGGGAGTTCCTCTTTACTGGTACTCCCTTACTTAACCCCCCCCCCCCCCCACCTTACTGGTCCCGCCCTACCTGTTCCCCCTTCACGGATCTCGCCTTTACTGAGCCCCTCTATGCTGGAGAAAAAATACTGGTCCGCTCTTACTGACTTTACCGACGCGGGTGACCCTGACGCCCGTTGCGGGACCTTGGTGATATCTTCTCTGAACCCGCACCTCCTTAGCGCGACATCGGTGACACCTCTCCTCAACCCGAACGTCCTTGGTGGGACATCGGTGATACGCCTTCTGAACCCAGACACCTGTTGACCCACCTCGCTGACACCTCTTCTAAACCCGGGCGCATGTTGAAGGAGGTGAGAACATCTCTTCCCAACCCGCACCTCCTTTGCGCAACATCAGTGACATGTCATCTGAACATTAACGCCTGTCGACAACTACAACCTCCGCTCCCCTCCCCCCCCCCCCCCCCCCCCTCTCTTCCCATACTTCCTCCCAACACACTCCTTCAGCACTTCTGTGCAAACAAACAAACAAACAAACAAACACACTCTCTCTCACCCACAGATAAACGACCGTTCTCGCTTATATATAGTAGGATTGGAAAACGCTTAAGAGAGAACAAACATGAACACAAACAGCGACATAAAAATAGTAAGGTTCATAACGGAAAACATTTAGGCATATACCTAAGAACTCAAGTGATGGCTCAGAAATTTTCTAAAGGAACAGGGATGCGTGGGTATGGTTTTCGAGTGCATGGCGCGATCCAGTCCGTTGATGACACGATTGCTGCCTTGCTGCGCTTTAACACAAAATTTAATTTATTACGTTTTCTCAAAAAATAAGATTTTCATAAATTATTACTCATCTTCGAGCAGGTGAACTGAAAAATTTCAAAGAAAGTTGTACCAAATTTTTCCAAAAAAAAAATACTAGACCATCATAGTGACTCTGTAGTTTAAGCTGCCCAAAGATCATTTCGTTTTGGAAGAGTTCGCTTTGATTTCAAATTCTCAAAGCTAAGTTAGAGGAGTGTTCAATTTGATTTGAAAATTGTCCGATTTGATTTATAACGTGTCCAATTCGACGTGAAAATGGTATAATATACCGTTTCCACTTTGGGCAGAACCCTTCATTTTAAACTGGAGACTTTATAATTTGAGACTGGACTCCTTTCAAACTACAAACCAAATAATACTTGTCAAAAGCCTAAATAGACACGATTATTGAAGTCAAAAATATCTTTATTAGGGAAACCTATGCAATTTTCATACAGGCTTTTCAAAGGAAATTGGACACTAGCGAAAGAAAGTTTCATATTTTTTCAACCAAATTGGACACCTTTCACATCGAATTAGACACTTTTCGAACCAAACTCAAACTAGAAACTCTCCAACTCGGTTAGGATAATTTTTGTGTTAGGAAAGTTACGCAAACAGAATTTTCGCAATCAATCGAAAGAAATCGCGACGATCTAGTCGAGTACATGCGCAATCTTTCCTCTCAGTACAGAGAATGATTGTTGCCTTCCACTGCTTTAAAACAAAATGTTAATCGTTATTTTTCAATGGAAAATGAAATTGTTATAAAATTCCTAACCGAAAAATTTCACTTTTTGGTGCAAGTGAAACGAAAATTTTAAAGAAAGTTATTGTATATTTTCCCTGAACAAAAGATATTCTAACAGTGTTAAAACGTTCCCAGCTCGATCTGGGAGGCGCCTCTTTCGATTCGGAAGATGTTCAGTTTAATTTTAAAAGCGTCAAGCTTGCTTAGAAGAGTGTTCAGTTTCATTTGAGAAGCGTCCAATTTGATTTGAAAGGTGTCAATTTGACGTGAAAGCGGCACACACTAAAAACTTGCCTTCACAATTATCTTAAGAAAAAAATAGCAACGCTGGCTGAGTAGACAGAAAATTCTTATCACTTGACCTCAGCCAGTATTTTTAGATTATCCAAAGGTGGGGTAAAGGAAAGAATTTGCTGCCTTATGGACAGATTATGGGCGCGTGTACCGCAGTCGGAAGAGGCGCGACTGTCGCGTGCACCCGATACCAGGTTCCTGGTTCGGATTTCCCGCCCTGCCAAGCCTTCCATGCCTCCGCGGTCGGCGAGTTGGTGTCAGACTTGTTTGGGAAGGATAAGGCGCTGACTTGTTCATCGGCTGGCCATCACAAGTCATTGTATGGCCAAATACGCATTCATGTCGCCTCCACGACATCCCGTAGAAGTAGAATGCGCTGGCGCATCCCAGAAGGGAATGATTAACGCCGTCCTTTATCCTTTATCCTTATGGACAGATTGCGCCACGCCCTCGCGCAACGCATCACATCGTCTAATGTGCTGATTGTGTAGATCTTGTTTACATGTGTACAACCGAAGGGACAGAGAATCTCGCAATAGAAGAAACATGGCACCATTCTCCACTGCGTAAATTCAGGTAAATAGCACATGCATTGCCAAACAATTAAGCACTGCAATGTTTCCCGAGGAGTGCGCAGCACAATCTCTTCACATGAAAAGTTCTTTGCAGTTCAGAAAGAGCCTAAAACCATTGTTTTGGCCAAGGGGTAGGAATTTGACGCTCACTCAAAAAGCGTGCTAGCTTTTTTAAGCCATACTGTGTAGAAGTTTTTAATACAAATTTTCTTTAGCACATTGATGATAATCGAGATTTGCGGCAGAAGGCCGCGTGGGACAGGGACATTATGAACGATGGCTCATAATGTCCCTCGAGGACCACTTTTTGGTTTTGCGTGCTTTTTTCCATCAAACTTCGACCAGAGGAGTTACTTTGGGTGCTGATCACGAATCCGATACCCGTTTATGAAATTTCGGCCGATTACGATAGGATACGGTAGGTACGGCTGACTAAGGCTGCCGAGACCATGGTGACCGTTTTCCCCAAATATCGCCCATGGGGGTTACTTGGGGTGCTGATCACGAATCCGATATCCGTTTTTGGTATTACAGTAAAGAACGGTAGGTTATGGTAAGTACGGGAATTGCCGACAGCCTCGTTCACCTGTACCTACCGTAATCTACCCTAGTCTACCGTAATACCAAAAACGGATGTAGGATTCGTGATCAGCATCCCAAATAACCACCATAGGCGAAGTTTGGGAGAAATCGATGACCATGACTCCGACAGCATTACTCACCCGCGCCTACCTAGCGTAATCGGCCCTAATTTCGGAAAGGATGTCATATTCGTGATCAACACCCCAATAACCTCCTTGAGCAGAGCTTCGGGAAAAAACACTGACTTCCATTGGGGGAAAGGGTTTGATTGTAGAATTGGTCTTCTTCGTAGTAAAATTTTTTAATTCCATATATCTAAAGAAAGCAAGGATAATTTTCCTGCTTATTCCTGTTGGACATTCGCCTATCACAAGTAATTAGGGAACATAAACAACATCTATAAAAAACCGACGGCAGCAGTAGAAAAAATAGCGCGAAGAGCTATGAGTCACCGGTGGCCCATATTTTCCCACGCGGACAGACACGTAGGGCCACCGGTGGCTCATGTTGTCGTCAATGTGTTAAGCAGGAGATCGCTTTGCCATTGCTGAAAGCATGCCGTTGGGCTTCAGACAAGTATACTTTGTTCAGGTATCCAGTTGAAAATGAAAAGTGACCAGTCTAAAATGAAGTTGGTGCTTATTTCTCCTTCGCGTTAGCGAGTGAATTATTTCCTTTTATAGGATATCTAGCACCAGAACAACATCGGAAAATCCAGGAGCAACACCCTTCCGTGGATGATGACCGGCTTCAGTACGCGGCGGCGCAGACCACCAGCTCGGAAAGTACCGATGTCTGCTGCGGTGCTCCACAACATGGCCGCTTTCCGCTTACAATTAGAGACTTCCTAGTCGTGAGCAGCTTCTGGCACTGGAATAATTGCACCACTTCCACAAAAACTGGACACTTTTGATATCATCGCGTCTTGCAAGTTGAAACGGACGTGTTCCAAACCGATTTAGACCCGCTTTGAGGTCAAGTTAGGCTTCGATTTCAGAATTTGGTGTTGATTTTCTCTGAAGCTTCACTAAATCCTTGTACCTGGCGTCCGAAGAAAATCACAGCACCTTGCGCGAGTGCTCTGGAGCTTATTTTGAACTACGGAAAATCAGCAATTTAAAGAAGTTTTGACAATAGTCAGCAATTTTTTAAATCATCACGTATGCACAGTCGCAATGTGACCAGACCAAGTGATGCCTGCCCATTGGTGCTCGTTGGCCCGAAAACGATCCAACCGATCCGTATAGCAGCTGTGTGCTCAGATTTCAAAGCATTGAGCTCTGGATACATCCTCAGACAGAAGTGGATTAGTGACCGAGCACAAAAGGGTTTGAGGCAGACGTACTGCTCGTTTTGAACTAAGTCGGAATGGTCCAAGTGTTGTATATGGGCAGAATCGCCTCTCTCTGGGAAACAACAAAATGCAAATGTCTCGACCCCAATGCAACTCTGCGCGGAATTAGGGGCGACGAAAGCTAGGTCGTTGGCGGCGTCAACCCTCAGCCTGCGCGCGAAGGGCGGGCTCAAGTTGGCTGGAAGCGAGCGATGATGGCGCAGTGGGTAGAGGGGCGGCGTAATCCGCTGTGTTCAGCCAACTTGAGCCCGCCCTTCGCGTGCAGGCAGAGAGTTAACGACGCCAATGGCAGAACTTTCGCCGTCCCTGGCTGCGCAGATTTGTGTTCGAGCTGAGATATCTGAATTTTGTGTCAGCAATAAGTTGGGTAGCAAGTGACCCTGAAGAGTTTGAAACCGAGCACCAAAGGTGGTCACGCCCCTCCGCTGCGCAATAGCAACACGTTCTGCGAAGTGCAGCCGTTTTTCGTGCCGGTTCCAAAAACTTTATGGTCGCCTACTACCCAACTTACTGTCTGGGACACGGCCAGGTCCATGCCGAGCGGTACTCTTTCACGCTCGGTCACTAACCGACTTTTAACTGAGCCGGAACTGGTAAGCAAAAGGAATCAAGATCTGCATCATTCTGCGAGGTATTTGTTTCGACCAACTGTCAGCATCCACGACGCAATGTAAATAGGAATGTTTCGTAATACTATATACACCTTGCATTAAACCAACCCCTTTTCCTTGCTGGTCACTTTTAAAAGAAGATTATTCGGCACTATTGTAATTTCGCGACACCTAAGGTTGAGGAAAGGTCGAAAAATATTTTGCCCAATTTTTTTGTTTTTTAAGGAGGTTTATACATAGCGTAGAGTGTTATTAGCACAAATGCAAGACTCTGTCTAAACACGAATACGGCATGAACAACCGCCGTTATCAAGACCACTTCGGCCAATTTCTATGTAGGGAGCAGTTCGGTGGACAACGCCATGATTTTCTCCACTTTTGGGACGAAGTGGCGCAAATGTACCCATGCTGCTTCGTTCTATTTCCAGGCATTGGTGATCATTACCTTAGTCACCCTCATCTTGTAAAACGATTCCGACGAATGCTTCCCTGAATGGTTAAAGTATACCGGCTGTATACGCGCTCCTAGCTTAATGATCACGTCCACGTTGCCACGTTCGATCGATGTCTTGTGCGCCCGCGATGGCACCGCCGGCAAGCGGGTCATGGTGCAGTGGAAGGGGTGTCGCTTCATGCGAGGGAGGTGAAGGGTCCGGTTCTTCAGCGTTGTGACATACTTGCGTTTCAGCTGAATTCTTGGAATTTTAGGGTTTTGAAGTGTACGCAATTCTGAGGCAGTTTTGCGCATTTTCCCGCCGTATGCATTTCGCCAGCGAACACCGCAGTACCCAGCCGCGGGCACTCCCTGGGCGACGAAAGCAGTTTCCACACGAGCAGCTTGGATGGCACACACCCTGCAGTCCCTTCCCTAGCCTCCTGGTCTCTTCGATCGCAGAACCCAGATCCGCATTCCCTGAGCGACGAGAGGTTCGCGTGTGTAATGCCAGATATGAAGGATTCCGCGCTCCATCGTCAACGCGCGCCTAATGATACGATAACCATTCGGGGGTGTGTTCGTCAGGATCGTGCTAGCCCCTCACCTACCTCACTCCACCGTAAACTAGAAACGGAAGTCAAGTTCGTGATCAGCACCCCAAATAACTCCGTGGTCGAAGTTTGCGCGAGATCGGCGATAACAACTTCGACAGCCATAGTCACCCGCAGACTCCAGACGCACACAACAAAAAACTGCGGGCGAGTTGCCGCGGCACGGCCACCAAGTCATCATAGTCTTTGCGCCCTTCTAGCTTAGAGAATGCGTCGGCGCCCCTGCTGATGTTCGATCAATCTCTTGTAAGCCTGCCAAGCGAGTCGTGGTGCAGTGGATAAACGGGTTGCTTCGTGCGAGGAAGGTTGGTGGTTCGGTTCTTCTGCGTTGTGACACTATTGCATTTCAGCTATGTGATATTTGAGGGGTTTCGACGTCTACATGATTTTGACGCGATTTTTGTTCGCATCTTCCAACCGTATACGCTTCGCCGCATCAAGAGCGCAGAACCCAGCTCCGGACCCCTCCTAGGTGATGAGAGCAGTTTCCACACGAGCAGTCTGGCTGCACCTCACCCTGGAGTCCCTTCCCTTGCCTGGTTCTGCACTTGAAGAGCGCAGAACATAGCGCCGGACTTCCCCCCCCCCCTGAACGACGAGAGGTTCGCGCATGGATTGCTTGGAATGAAGGATTTAGCGCTACATCGCCAACGCCCGTGTTCGACTGTTTGAATTTTTACGTTTCGCGCGCTTACAACTGGTCCGCAGTTTTTCACTTGTGTGCGTTTAACGGCGAGTTCACCCGCAGCCAATGTATCCATCCCACCGTAATCGGCCGAAATTTCAAAGCTGACGTCATATTTGTGATCAGCACCCCAAATAATCCCTGGGCGAAGTCTGAAAAATTTTCCGGACACTATTTAAAAGTTCCGACTCCACCGGCAAGACTTCGGTTGAAAAGTTTTTTTTGCTGAAACTTTGTCTAGGGGGGTTATTTGGAGTGCTGATCACGAATCTGATATCCGTTTTTCACGATTCGGTCGGAGACCACCCATACCGTTAACATGGGTGGTCCAGGCAAGGTCACCAATTTCGCTGAAACTTCGTCTAGGGGGGGGGGGGGAGGGGGGTTATTTTGGGTGCTGAGCACGAATCTGACATCCGTTTTTGAAATTGCGGCCGATTACGGCAGATTACGGTAGCTAAAGGTAACTAAGGCTGCCGAGGTCATAATCATCGATTTTGCCCAAACTTCGCCTAGGGGGTTATTTGGGGTGCGGATCATGAATCTGACATCCGTTTTTCGCTTTACGCCTGAGTTTGGGCGAAATCGGTGACCATTACCTTAGTCACCCGTACCTTCCGTAACCTACCGTATTCCAGCGTAAAACGAAAAACGGATGTCAGATTCGTGATCAGCACCCCAAATAACCCCCCTAGACAAAGTTTCAGCGAAAAATTTTTTTCGACCGAAGTCGTGTCGGTGGACTCGGAACTTTTAACTAGTGCCATTTTCCGACCTCTCCTCGACCTCTGGAGCGGGGAAAGTACAATAGTGCTGGAATCGATACACTTGTTTTGCTCGAGCGAACAGTCGCTAGTGTTCGCGAACTATGAATAAGCCTAGTGAAACCGGGGTACTAAGCGGGCTTGTGCCCGACCTGTCGCGCCGTCCGCCGCATCGCGGCGGGGCGGTCAGGCCCCTCCACCAATAGCAACATTGCGCCGCCGGCGCTACTGACCCATTGGTCCTTACGTTCGAATTCAATTCAAAGTGTGGCGCACACTCGCGCGATTGGTCCATTTGAATTCAAAGTGTGGCGCGCAATTGCGGGGCGTGCCCCTGTTGGTGGAGGGGCGTGACCGCCTGACCGCACCGCCGCGATGCGGCGAATGGCGCGACAGATCGGCCACAAGCCCGCTTAGTACCAAGACCGGTAGTTTTCCTAGATCCCGTATTGTGGCAAGATATAGTGTCAAGGAAGTGTAAGGAAAGTGCAAAAACAGAAACGAACAAGCAAAAGACAGAGAACGAAGAGGTATATCAAGACGTAGGAACGATGTAAAGGAGAGTCGCTGTAGCTTTGTTCATTGTTAGAACATAGCAAGAGGTCCCGCAACGAACGCCTGTCGAATGCCACAAAGTCCCTTCATTTTCACGGGAAAAATCCGCTCTACTACTTCTCTAGTCGTGAATGCTCCACGCTCAGTAAAAGAAATCAGAAAGGCTTAACTATGGTTACGAAGAGCGCACCAGGGTGCAAGTCTAGAAAGTCGTGGGGGTATGTCCAGAAAATCTTGCAGTGCAGTGCAAAGTCAAATACGGATGTATTATAGGCTGGATATACATAATATAACTGTGGGAGGAAATACAAGCTCGTCTTGGTTAGGTAAAGATGTGGAGCAGACACAACGTGAACCTCCCCCCCCCCCCTCCCTCTAAACTTGCACCCGCGCGAGTTGGGCTTACTGGGAGAAATACCCATTTCGAAGCTCCAAAGCAGATTCTGTAAACTTCAATCGTAAATTAAAGGAAGGAGGAACACGAAGCACAGACCGACGACAGAAACTCATCGCAGGAATGGAGTGCCGATTCATAGTCACCCGCGCGCGCGAAATTTAAACGCGCCGCCATGTCTGCTCTTGTCGGTTTGATTAGTCTGGCGTCAGTCACCGGGAAGTAGTAAGGCATTAGAAGCCACGACATAGCGTCAGAAAGCTACTGGAAGGGCGACGGTCATCGAGCTCCGGAAGCATATGTTAAGGATAAAAGAATGGGGCGACGACGTTACTTAATCCCTCTTGGGGTGCGCCACGCATTCTACTCCTGCGGGATGTCGTGAAGGCGATTTGAATGCGGGTCTGGCCATCCAGTAACTTGAAGTGGCCGGCAGAGGTGCTGGTCAGCACTCATATCTTCCCCATCTGGTACCAATTTACTGACCCCGAGGGGATGAAGGACTTGAATGGCCTGGGCGGGAGATTCGAATCGAGAACTGGTATCCGGTGCACGCGACAGCCGACATCTCCGGCTGCGCTAACGCGCCCATATGCCATACAGCAATGCTACCCTGCAATGCGTCAAAGGGGAAAATGTTGGACTGCTCCAGCATGAGCGAAGACACTGAACCAGGGAATGTGTGTCCAGTTTCCGAAAGTCTCTTCAAGCGAGTTTCGTCTGTTTCAGTCGCCTCATATGTTACTCAAATTACTCTTTTTCGGTGATGAAGGTAGGTTACCGATCCAAAATCACCGCTGAAGAACATGACTAGCTTCCAGCCCTTCGATCTCAAGGGTCTCTCGAGGTCAACGAGTTTCGACTGCAATGCACCGTTAAAGAGCGCACTCCTTCGGGAACAAAGGCGAACAGGAGAGAGCCACCATTCCCGAATCCTTGGTTTACTTCTTCTTTCTATTCTGCTTCTTTACTGCTTCATGCAGGCGTGTGAAGCAATAAAGAAACAGCAGAAAAGGAATGGTTTCAACCAATTCCTTCCGAAGTGCGCCATAGGTGCAACTTTTTGTTCGCGGTAGCCAGCTAAAGAAGAAATCTGCGTTCTATCCTTCCCAGAGAACTCTTTTACGAATTCATCGACTCCGCCAGGAATGGAAGGCGTGGTCCCTTGATCTGGATGGGATCCCATGAACCACGAATCGCTTCGGGAGTACTTGAGAGCCAATATCGCCTCCGACTGCGTTACATGGGTCCATAACAGGGGTGCACATTTGACGGTTAACGGGGATCGAACCTATCAATCGACTGGGCGCGACAGCTCGCAAACTGCACCGCGAGCGTGTTCTGAGCGCAATAATTCTTTCAAGCTTGAATCTTTCCGGCTGCAACTTGTGGATTTTGAAGGCAGTAGAAAGCTAAAGAAGAAACACAGCGACGTAGCTTATGACTGAACAAAGCTCCAGCGGAGCGAAAATGCAGTTTATCCTTGTGTGACACGACTTTTCCCGAGTTCAGTCGACTACTGCGGGAAGACAAGGAGAGCTAACGGCCTACGAATGCGTAGGCAGCAAATCAGTTTATGTGCTTTACAATGAAGTGCCCATAACTCTCCAGCTGCCTGACCTGCCTTAGTCCCAGCTGCCATTTTAGAGCTGCGGAGGGCAGTGGTGAAGCTTCTTCCGCCCTTACTCATCCACATTGAGTTCTGGACTCTCCCAATGGTACTTTTCTGTTCAGCTCGAAAAGCTCTATCGAATGGTGTTAATCTCGATCAATTCTGGGACTATGGTTTTTTTTGACAATTTCGCACCGATGGCGAGGCGGCTCAAGGCCGCGGCAGAAGGACAATGACGTCATCGAAAATCGATATTTTTGAACCGGGCCAAGTTTGATACAATTCGATAGAGCTTCTGGTGATGAATTGAATGGTGTTACTGCGAACAGCAAAAACTGTAATCTGGGCGCGTAAGAGCGCGAAGAACATAGGCCGTTGTTGTGCAAATTTGGACGCACGGGCATGTTCTCAGCGCAATAGCTCTGTCACGTTCGAGTCTTTCCGGCTGCAAATTGTGGATTTTGTAAGAAGTAAAAAACTAAAAAAAAGTGTGCTGAAACACAGCAACGTAGCTTATGAATGAACAAAGTTACAGCGGTGAGAAAATGCAGGTAACCCTTGTGTGACACGATTTTTTTTCCGATTTCAGTCGACCACTGTAGGAACACGGGATCAGCTAACCGCCTACGAATGCGTAGGTTAGCAAGTCAGTTAAGGTACTTTACGATGAAGTGCCCATAACTCTCCAGCCACCTAACCTGCCTTACTCCCAACTGCCATTTTAGAGCCGCGGAGGGCAGCGGTGAAGTTCCTTCCGCACTTACTCTCCCACATTTGGGTTTTTTGTATTAACTGGCCAAACTGAAGACTATGCGCAATGTACTGCCCTGTCTGTACCGTTAGGCGAAATTGATCTCGAGCGTCGCTATAATAACAAATCCTCCGGAGGTGTGCGTAAAATTCGAAATTTCGTAAATCGTAGTTACGAAGGAACCGCTGTAAATCGTAAATCGTAAATTGTAGGAAGTGCCTCATGTGTAGTGCACCTATTATATATTTCCAGAGGGAAGTTACACCGAACGGTCCTCGTAGGTCACTTGCCGTCCTTCTAAAAAACAATAGTTCACTTTCAGTCTTACGCTGTTGTTCCACAGACTGAGTGAAATGCTCTCCCCTTTAGGACAGATCGGAACTGTCCTTCTTGCGTCGCTGCAGATCGCAATTGTCCAGCAGTTGCTCTGCTGACCTCAGCCTATTTGTCAATGCACATATGGAGTCGACGACGACTCCTCTGGTCATAGCGCCTCCCCCGATGGCACCTCAACCCACCCCTCTCCGGCCGAGTTCCTTCAGAAGTCTGTCATCCCCAGTGTTTCTTTCCTTTGTCTCCTCCTCGTTTTCTCTTACCTGAACTACTCAGAGATCCAGAGATCCATCTGAAAATTGCCAACTTTCAAAATTCGTTGCTGCTCCTGGACGTGAAGATTCTTCGTTTCTCCCTGAGGAGTCTTGACAACCCTAGAACATTCCCAAAACAATCCCTTTTGTGATTAGATCAGGTTGGAAGGGCGCTAAGTTTTGAGAAGAAATGCAGATATTTAAATCCTTCACTGTTTTCAAGAAAAAACAGCAACATTACCAACCATATATAAAGAAAAATGTCTGCCTTTTGTTGTTATCTGCTGTTCCTCTCTCCACCCACGTTAATTTTTACTAACTCGTAGCAATTGTTTGTGTTTGTGCTTCTGAGGTTTTATTCAGTGAAAAAACGTGACCAGGATAAAGAAGGATAAAGATAAAAGGATGAAAGTCGCCTGCTTTATTGGATGTGCCACGCATTCTACTTTCACGGGATATCGTGGTGGCAATTCGAATGCGCATTTGGCTGTGACCAGCCGTTGAATAAATCATTGTCCCCCCCCCTTTCCAGATACCAATTCATCGACTCCGGAGGTAAGTAGGACTTGCTTTGTCTAGGCGATAAAAATGAATCGCAGTTCGTAGTGGACGCGACAACGGGCGCCTTCTCCGGCTGCGCTATAACGCGCCCATTATTCATCTGTCTTGTAAAGGATGGAAGCACCACAGTGCTATCAGACTGATCGATAAGTATTTCAACACTAACATAACAATTTACACATCTTCAGCACACCCCCTGATCTCTATTGTTCATTGGACAACGTCTGGGTGTTTTCCGCTAATTTTCTGCACCAATTTTCCACTAAATGATGACTAATTTCTGACAGAACGCGATTGATAGCTCTTAGCGCGTTATTATTTATGACCAGACGTTCAACGGCCTAGTGGCCGCCAAACGTCTAGTTGGGGACTTCGCCCCCAAACCCGAAAATAGAACGATCCTATCATATCCCATCTGGTTGGGGCCTTCGCCGCCAAACCCCGAGAATAGAACAACCCAATCTTCCTCCTTTCTTCTTTAGGTCTTCTTGCGGTAAATAAACTGGTTCTAATATGCAGATTAGTGCAGTGTGATATGGTAGGGCAGAATTTTCACTGCGCATATGAAGCCCATCCACCCGCCATTACACGCACGCTATTTATTCTCCGAAGCGCTGGTTCTCTACGTGTCGAGAAACAGGAAATGAGAGACCCAATCCGGTACTTAATGAGCAAAATCATAATTAAAATTATTCGGTGTTGGTCGACACCGCTTACTGTCCGACGGCAATAATACTCCTTCGAATCCCATGGTCACTCTCTCTACCCCCCCCCCCCCCCTCCCCCTCCCGAAATATTTGCTTTCCTATGTGCTGGCAAACAAACGGAGTGAGAGCCAAGCACGCATATGTGACACTGAGTACCGATTCACGTGTCACTACGTTGCCACGACGTCTATGACACTCCTTGTGCACTCTGACACGCGAGCCACGACTTCTGTAAGCCATCTTCAGAAATCAGACACTAACTGAACGATGTTGAGGGAAAATGCTGCCTCCCCCCCCTTTACGCACACTTCCCCCTCTAATGGTCCCCTTTGTTGGTCCTCTCCTATTGGTCGACCTTACTCGGAATCCCGACGCAAGTTGATCGAGGTCTTCAGCACGTCTTCTGAATCCCTACACACATTGGACGACGTTGAACAACGTCTTCAGCACGTCTTGTGAACCCCTACGCACGTTGAACGACGTCTTCAGCACGTCTTCTGAATCTCTGCACACATTGGACGACGCCTACCGCAGGTCTTCTAAATCTTGACACACGAGGTATAGCGAAGGTCTTCTGAATACCTCCGCACGTTAGCCAACGTCTTCAGCACGTCTTCTGAACACAGACGCACGCTGAACGACGTCTAGGGCACGCCTCCTGAATCCCTACGCTCTGCACTCGATCCCTATTCATACACAGACGTGTTGCCCCTTGAATATCTTATAAGCTTAAACGATCAGCCGCCAATGACATAGTTCGCCAGCAATCGCCCATTGTTAAACTCGAAGGAAGGCCGGCTGGCATACGCCGCACTGTCGTTGGCATCTTCTGGCTTCAGTCCCCCTCCCCGTGGCGGAAACGTGACATTAGCCGATTATATATAGTAGGATTCCAATGTGTACCTGTTGCTCTTCTGCTTCGAATTTCGAATTAATCAAATCCCTGATTTTGTGGCGGTTTTATGGTCCCATGGTATTTGAATTAATCGTTAGGGCGGTTTACAGGCTGTCTCAAAAAGCATACATTGTTTAAAAGGTGATAACCTTGCTCACAGTAGAAGTATTGAAGCAGGTAAGGGGTCTCATGAAGGTTTAAGAAAGTATAAACTTTACGACGTGTGAACGGCATGGATTGCGCCATGCACTCGTCTGAATTCTTGAACAGTCGACTGATCGTTTTTCGCTTGAATACTTATTATAATTTTTCTACAAAGTGGCTGTATCGATTGACTTATGCCGATTTTAGTGTTTAAAACTTAAAAATACACTACGGCTTGCGAGAAATGGCATCCTAAAAAAGAATTCAGACGAGTACATGGCGCAATCCATACCGTCCATATGTCAGAAAATTTCTATTTTCCTGAGATTCACATGAGCCTTTCTAGCATATGAGTCTACAATTTATTAACATCTTCGAGATCTCCATCTCTCTTGCAAATTCTGTCTCCATCTGCTTCCGTGCTCTAAGTTAATGGTAGTCAGAAGGGACTACGTCTGGAGTGTACGGAGGGTGGGCTATAGATCCCCAGCCCGGTCCCTGAATGTTTTCGCCGCTCACTTTCGCGACATAAGGCCGCGTGTCGTCATACAGAAGGTAGACATGTTCACGCTCTGGATTATGGGTAGCGTAGACCGACGCTGTTACTGTGTTACCGTCATCCAGCATTTCGCAGTGAGGCAGCACTTTTGAGTACTGTAAAGAAATTGTAAGGGGATGAAGTACTGTAGGGAGATGGGACGTAGACTGCGGTAAAAGAGAACGATAACTAATCCACGGGGATTGATTAGCCACCCACCCGTGCGGGAGTTTGTCCATTGGCTATCGGGACCCCATTAAGACACCACTTAGAGGCCCCGCAGCAAGGGAGGACAAAAAACCGCCCTCTCGGGTTGACAGTGGTGTGTGGGCTTCGTGGTGCTCGGCCGGTAGGCTGACTCATTCCTTCTTTATTTTTAATGTCGTCGTATATAATATTTATGCATGCAAATATCCTACAATAAACTTATGTGAGAACCACGAGTTCTGTGGTGTAAAGTTATACTGTATAAAATATACGGATTAACAAGTAGTAACACCGGACGCTCAACCGCTACACTGTCCAACACAGTGGGCTCTCGGAGTTATTATATGGAGGTCCCGTCTCGCATTAGTTTATTTTACCTTTTTTTGCTCCTCTCCTCGTCCTTCCTTATTTTGAATTCTCTGTATTTTCCAAAAAATATGTTGACGCTGCATGAATTTTTAAACCTTCTTTTTAGTGTCACCGCGTAAGTACCCGGCACAATCTAACCAACAACAAAAAGCCATAAGAATTTTTTCTTATTATTTTTTTTACACTGTTACTTAGTGAAGGAACAGTATTTAAAAAAGCTTTTCAAGATAAGAATTTCACAGCAAGTTGTCTGAATCTTATACAATTCTGCTTATGTTCAAAATGCTCTCCTGTCCCTTGATTTGAATACTATGCCGCCACGTTTTTTTCTCTTCTTTTGAGATCTATTACTCCCTTTCCCTTAAAGAAAAGAGAGCGCTAATGTCACAACCACTGTGTCACATGCTCCACCTCTACTCCGCGAGGAAAAATATTCCATTCATTTGTGTGACAGGGAGAAAAATCCCTCTAATCCGGTATTTGAGCACTGTTACGATAAGTCCTGGCCAGGCTACGCCACCCTCGCGGTAAAGTACTCCTAATAAATGTACTGTGGTCGTATTTGTTAATAAAGCGCACAACAAAATTCATTTTGAAGTAAGGCGATGATAATATACAGTTTAAGAATAAAAAAAGAGCAAGCAAAGCACGATAAACACTAGTTGTCTTTCTCTCCACCGTTCCCTCATTTCATATTCTACTATCCACATTCTTCATACCGGAATTGTCTCATCTTTCGTTTCGTCTTCAATAAATGTTAGAGGTGCAATAGTACCAACTCCAACGACAACTTACTGTGACAGCTTCCAATCTACTCAACCAGCATCAACTCAATCTTAAGGATAAGGACGAATAAAACGTGACCTTTACACCTAAAGTTTTTCATCTTCTCAATTTTTTGTCATCTTTTTCTTCATTTCTTTTCCCTTTTGGTAAGAAAAGAAATATATTTTTTATTATATTATTTATTATATTTATTTTTTTATTCCAAATTTTGCATACCATCCGCTGAGTTACATACAGCGTAAAACACAGAACTTTTTCCATTACCACGTGCAACCATTTCTGACAGGAACTCTAAAAAGCCTCCCACGCGTAGCGGCTTCGCTCAGCTCGTAATAAAATTACCCACGAAGCCCCAATAAGAACACAGGTTTCGATAATGACCACTAGCGTATTAGATCCCGCCCTGCTGTACACATCCACATGTCATCGGAAGAGTCGGTAACTGCGAAGCTCTTGTTTGACAATGTTTGGAACACTTCGCCATGAGGTTCGTAAGAAAAACTTGGAAGATGTTGTAATTCGCTGAAAAAAAAGGAAACAAGTGAGAAAAAATGTTTTTCTACGTTAGGGAGAGGTGGAGGGAAGCACATGTTGAATTATAGATATTTTTCATTTTCATAATAGAGATGCTTCATCTCTTCAAAATGAAGGAAGTTGTTTAAGGTCGTTCCATTAATTAGGTGGAAGTAGCAGAATTGTGGAACTTATTTAAGTTATGGTGGTAGGAATGCATGAAAAATGAGTGGTTTTGTAGAATGTTGAGTGAGACTTGTCTGTCTGTGTTTGTCTGTATTTGTCGGTGTTGCTAGTCAGTTCCATGAAATTTGTTCTACAAAATAATCGAAAATAAGGTAGACAGTATCGCCGTCGCCAACGATTTCATCGTCGCCCACGATGCGACCTTTGTCGGCCGGCCCCGAGTCAAGGGTGGGCCTGTGACTCTTCGTACTGTCCTGAGATAAACACGTTCTCTGCCAGACCTATCTCGTGCTCTTAGCTCAGTTTCGACTCCAGCTACTTCAACCCCCCCCCCGTCATCGACAGCTGCAGTTCAACGTTCGACTACTATTCGACTTCACTCAATATGGGCAGCGACGACGACGCTCGAACTCGACCTCATGGGCAACCGATCGACGTCATGGGCAGTCGACTTCAGATGGGCAACATCGATTATGGTCGCTCAACGACTTCATATGGGCACCGTCGACCATGGTCATCGTCGTCGAATCTTGCATGTCATGTCATGATTAATCGAATGTTTAAAGTGTACTTCGTTTGGCCGGCAGAATATCGTCGTCGCCCACGATGCGACCTTTGTCGGCCCGCCCCGAGTCAAGGGTGGGACTGGCACTCTTCGTACTTTCTGAGATAAACACGTTCTCTGCCATGTCTATCTCGTGCTCGTCTCCATAAAACCACTGAACCCGATTCTTTGGACGCTAAGTCCTAATTTCCCCGTTGGTGTTAATAGATAGAAGGGAATTTACAAATTTTCGCAGAAAGGAAAACCTCTGTAGGAGAAATTTTTCGAGATAAACTGGGAACAATTTCATGAACGAGCGTCGATTGTATGGGTGTTTAGGCGCTGTCTGCGATACTAGTCGTGATGAGTTCTTCGCAAACGGAATAATGCCGTCATTATACACGGTCCATTTAATGATGGTGTTAATCACGTTGGGCAGGGTGAGGTGACATACAGTCGACGGTTGATGGTAAGCCAGGTGCGAGGTTTGTATTAGGAAAAAGGTGATGAGCAGTGTATAGGGTCCACGTAGAAGGCGGAGAGCCGTCTCAGTAGACTACTGCTCATTGATCGAGATGTTGTGTTCGTGTTGGTGAGTTTTGTTTTTTCGTCTTATTATTTTCTCATGAAAAATCTTGTGATGGTGCTATTAGTAATGGAATCGTGGTTAGAGCGTTGTTTGCGAAGCGGATTTGAGTGAGTGCGCTAAAAAAAGGAAACAAGGGAGGCAAAACTGCATGCGGCAAATGTAGAGTTCTGCTTGCAATGGGACATTGACGCCTTGTTAGAGCATCACTTCGAGGAGAGGAGGATAGCCGAACAATAGAAAGTGCTGTTTAGATTTTTCAGAGTGACCTCATAATCATCTTGATCAGATTGACAATGCGGAAGAGAGGACAGAGGTAAATAGTTTAAAGTTTATTATTAATTTTAATATCCTCGTGAAAAACATTTTTTAGTATATCGCTGCAGTGATGGGGTATTACCGCTGCCTGGACGAGCTGAGGGACGTGAGGGAAAATAGCGGTGTTGAGGTTAGAGCGCTTGAAGAAGAGGAAAAGGGAGTAGAAGAACATGTGCAGAAGGAGCAGGACGTCCATGAGAGGAACAATTAGGTAAATTAGATAAGATAGAAGACAGCAAAATGGCATTCTTATTCTATATTTTTTCAGCGGCCGGTCAAAGTGACGAGAGAGTGGTTCGCCGTGCAATCGTAGAGTCATCAATTACCATAGTGATGATGGTGTATTTTTTTGTTGCACCCTGTATGTTCAATAAATTTTTATCAAAACCTTCACTACGTTTAAATGATTTGCCTACAACTGACTTAACATTTAGTTCCTTCTGTGCTGTTGAGCGCATAGAGCGACGAACTTTTTCCACCGCTGCCTGTCTTGGGCTATTTCTTCGCACTCCTGAACAGAAATATTCATAACTTTCAGGTCATTCATAAGCGCACGACGCCACGTGTTTCTTGGGCGTCATCTGGGTAGTTTTCCTGGCGGAGTCCATTGCATGACTGATCTCGGCAGGCGGTGCTCCGGCATACGCAAGATGTGCCCGGCCAGGCGAAGTCGACGTTGCGTAACGGTTTCGTAGAGGCAACTTGAGCGACAGCGTCGTAGTACTTCTTCGTTCGTAACATGGTCCGTGTAACGTACCTCATAATTTGCCGCACACATTTGCAATGGAACGCGTTGACCCGTCTGATCGCGGTAGTTGAATTTGCCTACAACGGCTGGTCAAAATTAATGCTACGATACAGACACTTTTCAGCAAAAATATCGGATACCTGTTTAGTAAGGTGTTAATACCAAACAGATGAAAACACTTATCCATGAATGGTCGCCGTGCCTTGCAGTAGGTCTTCTTCCCCTCCTTGGAGTCCGTTTGGTGCGAAAAGGGACGATAGCATTAATAAAATGAAAGTGTGCGCCGCTGATGAGAAAAAAATTTGTGTGGTTGCCTTTTATTTAGGTTATATTGGCTAGCAAAAGCAGGGAGGAATCAGCTATCAGGTGGTCCTATAAAGTTATTAGAATATTTTACAGAGGTGTAGTAATTGATGTGGCGAAATTATGCAATTTGGGCACACCTCAGGATTTGGGCTCTTTTTAAATTCCGTAAACAAGTAAAACTTCAATAAAGCGACTTGGCATGTAATAGAATGATTTATAGAGAAAAAAAGCGACTTGACTGTACTTCAAAAGTGTAGTCTGCTGACTTTTTTGTCATAACCTAGGGGCGATTATAGCTGTTCTGGTATTATTTATACAAGTCAAATGCCAAATTATAATGAACCAGTCATTGCAGTGTTTCAAATGTTCTTTTGCATGGATGCAGGCTTCGATTCTCTTGATGAACGCCTCTGCTGTGAGCCGCAATTAGTCGACATCGATCTTCTGCCACTCTGCAAGTGAGGCTGCTTTAAAACTGTCTAAACTTTGGGGAGAGTTTGACGAGACTCTTTGCTGTAAACGGATTCAGATCGAGTAGTTCATAGGGTTCAGGGACGGCGAGTGTGAGTTCCACATAATCTTTTCGCAGAACCCGGGACAACTCAGCTCCTAGAATGCGAATGTTGACTTTGATTTATGTGCTGGCACCCAGTCCTGTCGAAAAACAATCCTTCCTCCTGGAAAATGCTGCATAGCCCACGGGATTAGGTTCTCTTTCAAAGCAAAATTCTGGGGGACATTGGTTTTGACATTCTTTCCACGAAAACAAGAGGTGACTTGTATTCAGACGTTATTCCGGTCAATACCATCACTAACTGCAAACCCATAGCTTTTGTATGGCAATGTTCTGTACGTTTCACCGCGTCAGATATGCAAGTCGGAAGCAATTTTGTTCAGACTAACCTCCTCGATCCTCTGTAAACTCTTCTTGATTATCTTGCGGATGCCAGGCATGTCTTTTGGTCATTGCCCGTAAAGACCGCTCAGGTCGACACAGGCCGCCTGAGAACGGTCCAAAGCGGCCTTTTTGAATAACGTCTTTAGAAATCAAGTACTTGTGAAAGTAAACATATAATTGAACTCAGCAGCTTGAGCTCTATCCTTTGGTGTATAAATATCAGTATAGTTGAACAATGCACATAGGTCCTTCAGAATCAATCGAGTGGGTGCGACAACCTGTAGAGCGATCGTTGGAGGAGTTTTATCGGAGATACCCAGCAGTCCTGATCAGGAAGTGCTCGAAGACTGTCCATCTTGTATTTAGAGTGCGCCTTGAACAATGGATATAGGATCGAACCTATCAATCGAATAGGCGCGACAGTTCGCAAATTGCACGTGCGGGCGTGTTCGGAGCGCAATAACTCTGTCGAGATCGAACGTTCCGGCTGCTGCTCATGGATTTTGTAGGCAGTACAAAGCTTTTGTAGTCCGCAAAAGTAACCGTTGTAGCTTCTAAACAGGCGAAATTATAGCGGTGCGAAAATGCAGGTTAGCCTTCTGTGAACGATCTTTCCGATTTCAGTCGATCACTGCGGGAGATGTGATGAGCTGACGGCCTCCAAATGCATAGGCAAGCAGATCACTTAGGATTCCATCGCGGCGACGGGAAGTATGCACGAGGCAGTATGAATACCCAAGTGATGTAGCTGACGAACCAAGATTAGTAAAATCCTTTATTCCGGCTAACGTTTCGGCGTAACCGCCTTCTTCAGAGCCTGCAAGAGTCAAGTTGAGTTTGAAAAACCATCCGTCCAAGAGCCATTTCAAACCACAGCGGTGAATCAGAAGTTGGCAGGAGAGGGAGACGAAACACGATGAGGTAACACAAACAGTCCATTGCAGATGGGCGAACGGTACCCCTTTTAAGGCGACACGTGAGGAGATGAGGTCACCTTCGGTTCACCCTCCTAGCGAGCCTCTGGCAGACTGTCCTCCGGTTCGAGACCGCAAAGGTCAACGTACGGAGCCAACTCCTGTATCACCGCTACGCGTTCCTCCTTCCTGTTGATCGCGGGGTTCCAGCTACATCACTTGGGTATTCATACTGATCAATATCATGCCAAGATTCAATGACAGTCGAACATGGAATATTATGCACGAGGCCTAAGTGATCTGCTTGCCTATGCATCTGCTGCGATGAGTTTTGCAGAGCGACGCGAAAGAATTCGAACTTCTCTGTGCTCGTCGCATCGCTAATCGCTCTGCAAGGGAACGCGACGGCGATCCGTCTAGGACCAACGCTAAATACCGCGCGCGGCGCGAAAAAGTATGCCATGCCCGCGATGGGCGCGGAAAGCCATCGCGCGTGCCGACCGCCACTGTTGCGGCGGCCGCGGCGAAGTTTCCTTTGACTATTCGACCGCGTGCGGCGGAATGGCCATGAACTGAGCGCCGCGATGGCATCGCGGTAATGGAAGTATGCCCCCGGCCTTAAGGTACGTGACGAAGAAGCGCTCACAACTTTCCAGCTGCCTAACCTGCTTTAGTCCGAGCCGCCATTTTAGAGCGGCGGAGGGCAGCGGTGAAGTTTCGTCCGCCCTTACTGGCACACATTCGAGTTTTCACCATTTTCTGTTTAGCTTGGAAAGCTCCATCGAATGGTGTCACTCCCAGTCAATTCTGGAAATATCTGTTTTTTTCACAATTTCCCAACGAGGGCGTGCGCGCCCTGGTCGAACCTGCGCGAACAACGACGTCATCGAAAATCGATATTTTCGAAATTGGCAAATTTCAACGTCCAAAATCATCCTGGGGAGTTATTTGGTGCGCTGATTACCAATCCGACGATTGAACTTGAATTTTTTTGAAATTCTGGATTTGTTCTTGATGACTGAGGATGCTCGGGTCAGGATAACCGACTTTGCTCAAACTTCATTCAAGAGCAGGGGTTATTCGGATCGCTGAACACGATGCCAAAGTCTATTTAGCCGATTATGGCAGGGAACCACCCATACCGATAACTGAGGGTGATCAGTGATCCTGTCCCGACCACCCTCAAACGGCAGGTAACCTACCGAAATCGGCGGAATTCTCAGAAGCGGACTTCGGATTCGTAATCAGCGCCCCAAACAACCCCTAGATGACTTGGGACGAGGAAATTTGACCAATTTCGAAAATATCGATTTTCGATGACATTGTCCAGGCTCGGCCTAGGGCGCGCATGCCCTCGATGGGAAATTGTGGAAGAATCGATATTTCGAGAATTGACTGAGAGTGACAGCATTCGATAGAGCTTTCCATGTTGAACAGAACGGTACCATTGCGATGGTGAAAACTCAAATCTGAGCGAGTAAGGGCGGAAGAATCTTCAGCTCATCGCGTTCTCCCGCAGTGGTCGAATGAAATCGAAAAAAATCGTGTCACGCAAGGCTAACCTGCATTTTCGCACCGCTATAATTTCGCCTGTTTAGAAGCTACTAGGCACTTTTGCGGACTACTAAAGCTTTTTGCTGTCTACAAAATCCATGAGACGCAGCCGGATCGATTCGATTTCGACAGAGTTATTGCGCTCCGAACACGCCCACGCGTGCAATTTGCGAGCTGCGGCGCCCACTCGATTGATAGGTTTGATCCTATATCCATTGCCCACGGCGCACTCCAAATGCAGTCCGGACGGCCTTAGAGCAATTCCTGATTAGGACGGCTGGGAATTTCCTATAAAACTCCCCAAACGATCGCTCTACAGGTTGTCGCACCTACTCGTTTCATTCTGTCGGACCTATATGCATTGTTGAACTCTACTGAGATTTATATACCAAAAGATAGAGCCCAAGCTGCTGAGTTCAGATATATGGACTTTCACCAGTACTTGATTTCTAAAGAAGTTGTTCAAGAAGTGCGCTCTGGACCGTTCCATAGCGGCCTGTGTTGACCCGCGCGGTCTTTCCGGCCAATGACCAAAAGACATGTACGGTACTGTATGTTCACGCTCCGAGGTCGTCCTGTCTCGGACGATGGTGTCCCCATTGCTTGCACTGTGCCGTGATCCCGTTGCGTCCTGTCGTTGATGTGGTGCGTTCTTGAAATCTCCGCTGACAAATCTTTCGGCCACGAGGTGCGCTATCGTGGGTGCAAGAGGAGATGGACCATAACTTGTCGACCATCGATCCAGAAACGTAGAATTTGAGCACAAACACATGTCGAGTCTACTCTGTGCGATATCTGTAGCATCTCCTTGAAACGGCAATCTGTTCTCAAAAACAACTCTCAGAAAATTGCGGGAAGAAGAAGAGGAAGGAAGAAGAAGATGATGATGAAGTAGAAAAGCCTGCCTAAAAGAGTGCCCAATCTGGCGTGAAAATGATTTACATGTAAGGTAGTATATGACGTACACCAACAACAACCGACTCTTTACCGAATTCTTGAAAGTTCCATTTTACGACACCTACCAGTTTGACACCCTCCTCACAAGTAAATTGAACAATCCACGTGTATATTTGGATTCGAGCCTTGTAGAAATGACTGTTGATATGAATGATCACCAACTTCTTATTCTAAGGCTATTGTTACTTCTGTGCATGAAATGTTGTTCTCCTTCAGGGACCTTTACTGTTGTGACACGACAAAAATCTTGCCATTCGCATAAAAAGCAACAGAAACCAGAAGTCTCTCAAAAATGTGTCTATCAGGGTTTTCAAGCGCAAGAGAATTGTTATTTGGAGCAAAAACCTACAAGGCTTAGATGTCCTTGGTATCTTCTTCTGCTTCTTCAGCGTCTGTCCCGCTTCGTAGCGGGGTCCGCTATTCTGGTGTCAAACGCCACCTTTCCCGATCCAGCGCTAGATCAGGCTGGACCAGCTTCTTTCAAAGTCCATGTATAACGTATTGGACCAGCGCTGCTTCGGACGCCCTCTAGGTCCCTTTCCCATTACCTCGAAGTTAAGGCCTATCTTGCGGATGCTGTCTTCTTCTCCTCGCAGAACGTTCCATCGCGAGCGAGCTTCGCGCATCTTGTCAGCTATCGGCGCGACACCGAACTTCTGCCGAATAGCATCGTTTCGGATGCGGTCCATGCGCGTGACTCCAGCCGTCCAGCGTAGCATCTTCGTTTCCATGACGCTGAGGCGCGTTTCAACTTCCTTGGTCGCAGGCCAACACTCTGCACCATACACGCGCCGCTACCGGCCGGACGACTGATCTGTAGATCTTCGACTTCAGGTGCTCTGGTATCTTCCTATCGCAGAACACGCCAGTCAGCGAACGCCACTTGGGCCAAGCTGCACTCACGAGGGAGCTCACTTCAGTCATCAGATTGCCATCGGACGCTACTGCTGATCCCATCTTCTTAAAAACCGAAGTGCGTGGGAGCTCAATACCAATAACCTTGATGGAGCTGCTGGACTCAGTAAAGTCCGTCGTTAGATATTCAGTCTTCTTCACATTCAATCTGAGTCCAAACCGCTCCAAGCGATCACACCAAGCTTGCACCTCTCGTTCGAGTTCACCTTTATCTTCGCTAGCGAGCATCACGTCATCGGCATAAAGTTACATCCAGGGGACGGCCTTCTGAAGATCTCGTGTGATGGCATCCAACGACAACAAAGAGGAGTGGGGGAAGCGCAGAACCTAGTGTACCCCGAAAGAGATTAGACATCCATGGTATCCCCCTTTGCAAATCTTTTTATTATAAGGTCGATTACGATTATCTTGGAAAAGCTGTATACCCTCGTTTCGGGTGTATCATAAAGAACAGATGTACCAGCACCAAATTTTGTGTTAATGGATTTTTTAAACCGCTGTGACTTCCAGGTTGTAGATTGACAATTTATCAACATTTGCCAGTGGGCAGCCATCTACTCGGGTAGGAATGTCTTAGCAAACACCTCTATGAAGCAGAAAAGGCGCAGCTTTCATTTTCGTATGGATCATGCTGAGGAATATGATTACTGATCATTTATTTCATTCTTGGAGAAATTCGGTGGGTAACAGAAGAGCTAACTCGAAATCTGGAATTTGGGACACGGATGTCCCTGATACTGACTAATGGCTTTCGTGCCATTTTCACCTCAAAATGGACGCTTTCCTAATCAAACCGATACATTCCAAACCAAAACGTACTCTTTTCTGCGCAAGCTTGACGACTTTGGGTCTGTTCATACTTCGCGGCAGCAGCGACAAGAGCGCAGCGCGCGGAAGTATGAACAGGCGACGGCAGCGACAAGAGCGGTTGGAGCAACAACGCCGGCACTCGAGTATGAACAATTTTCGGTGGCGCGCGCTCCGTTTTATTCGATATGCATGTTTTGCAGGGGCAACAAGTCGCTCTTGTCCCGAAGTATGAACAGGCCCTTTGAAGCCAAATCGAACATTTTCCAAGCCAAAACGAGCTTCTTCCGCAATAAAAGAGACCCCGAAAGGTTAGAACAAATTTTGTTCTTGCAAAATTTATTCCTTGAAATGTTTAAAATCCACGTAGCAAAGTGGTGAACACATGGCTTGAAACATTATAGCTATTATTTTTCAAGGAAAAATGAGTTAAAACTTATTTAAAGCACAGGATAGCAGCAATTTTCTGGTGCTGAAAAGGATCGCGCTCGGCTAGGTCGTCGTGCAATGCTACCAGGACCATCAGCTTGACTGGTTCCATGCTGAAACCAGCGGCCGGCTCAACCCGACAGGTGAATGGGTTCTGATTGATTTCACGAGTTTGGATGTCGCATTCGATCAAGCATCGCCGGTGGTGTAATGGCGTAGAGCATCCCCGTCCGGCCGGTAGGAGTCGCGTGTTCGAGACCCGCCTGGCGCTAGGGCCTAGATCGCAACAAAACATCGCTATGAGTGCTGAGTCAGTACAGTTTATTAGCTTCCATCACTTAGAGATTGGGTACAGTTCAGAACCTTGAATAATACAACAAAGTCTCGCATAGAACTTAACACTGGAAACGTCCCGATCGCAGAAGGTAGGGAGCCACATTTGCAATGCTGATAGCGACCATCTTATCTTCCTGAAATAACTGTGATAAGATCGTTGTGTTATCCATGGTGAATCCTCAATACAATATGACTGATATAAAAAAAGTGTTGTCTGAAAATCATTTTGGAGAGACGAAGCTCATAGATGTAGGAGCAGAGCAGACAGAAACAGACCAACTAATTTGCTGCCTCAAAATCTGTGAGAAATGCCCAACAAACAGAAATGCAGCAAAATAAATTCACTCATCCCACTCGCCACTAACAGGATTGACAGTAGTCTTTTTTCACCTGAATCTCACTGCGTGATGGCTGCACATAAATCACACTGCGTGATGGTTGCACATAAATAACAGAGTCAACAGCGAGCACGGAACTATGGGAAACCGCTTTAAAGAATTTCAGGATCTATCCGAGTCCGGGTGGGCCACATAACTAAAAAGTAGGCAACAAAATGAAATAAAACTTATCAAGCGGCTCCTAGAGAACGAGCTGGAACCCAAAAGAAACCGAAAACAAGCGAATAAACGAAAAAAATCCCACAACCGTCTCGGAGGACAAAGAGCGACGGAATGGAGGGATGCAGCGTGCTGGCCGCCGGCTGACATGTTATAACCAGGATCTAACATGGTGGGGAGGGCGCATGACGCCGCATGCCGCGTGCTGACCGCCACCTGACATGTCATAACCAGGATCTAACATGGTGAGGAGGGCATACAAATTCTCATGTTGTTCTGTAGGAGCCGCTCGGTAATCCTCAAGTGGATTTGTTACATATAATGCCTTTTAGTTATGTGGCTCTCCAGACTAGGATAGAACCGAATTTCACGCTCTCTATGGTATTTCCTTGTATTTTTTAAATACTGGTGATTCGACACGCCCAGACTTGCGCGCGACCTTACAACATCACGAACCCAAGCTCACTTTAGAAAATCTGCTCGTCATGTCCCGCCCTCTTCACTTCCTAGTAATATAAATAGCTACCTCAATAATCCGTAAAACTCATATCTTTCAATTCCTTTGTCTATTTTTCAATTAAAGGCCGAGCCATCTTGGCACTACATCATTGTCGCTAACCATGGAAGGTTTAAACCTAAGGAGCTTTGAATGGAGATCCGAGTTTCGGTTGGAGCCTGGGATGCTGACTAAAAAAGTGTGAGTTACTGCGGCAAAAGGCACCTTCTGGAGGAGTTCTGACCTGCTAGTGTTTCTCATGTCAACTGTGAGTTGGCTACGCATGTAAATGCATGTTGAGCTACACTCCGAACTGTTTATTTAGCTATCCCCGGAGTCGCTATAATATACTACTGAGGGAAAATGTTATGCTGTGCATGAATAAATTGGGTTTTTTTGGCACATGAATTTTTAACTCGTTTTTTTGCTACCGAAATATGTATATGAGCGCGTGTAGCGCAGTCGAAGGAGGCACCGGCTGTCGCCTGCACCTGATACCAGATTTATGGTTCGAATTTCTCCCAGGCCAACCAAGCCTTTCATCACTCCGCGGTCGGTGAGTTGCTACCGGACTTGTTCAGGAAGATAGTGCCGATTTGTTCATCGGTTGGCCACCACAAGTTATTGTACGGTCAAATACGCACTAAGTTCGCCTCCACAGCATCCCATAGAAGTGGAATACGTGACCAATCCCAAAAGGGATTGAGAAGCACCATCCTTTTCCTTTTATCCTTTTTGTGTGTCACTAATTCAATGCTTATACTGTTATGAAACGTTTTGAAGTCTGTGTAACAGTCGGTCGTTCCTGCTTCTTGTCTGCTTCAATTTTCCTTCTTCGGAAATTCCAGGCCCAATATATAGGATGCTCTTTAAGGAGCAAATTCGCGTTGCTTTGCTTCATGAATTCAAACTTGGACGGAAAGATGTGGAATCTTAGAGCTATAGCGCGGACGATACTTGCAAACGGCGAACTCGAAGGACGAATCTGCACTCGAAGAATTCATGGCTTCTAGATCTCCGGAGTTTTATGCTACTGGAATAATTAAACTGGTATCTCGTTGGAAAAGATGTGTAGATTGTAATGGTTCTTACTTCGCCTAATAAAGTTATGTTTGAGTCGAGATACTTACATTTGAAGATAGAGGTCAAAAAACGACAGAACATAGGTAACGACCTAATACTATATGTGAAGGCCACCAGCTTAACTGCTGCTGATATCAGCGGCCGGCTCATATCGGTGCAGTGGCTTCGAATGTTTGAGGAAAACGTTGATACACCTTAAGAGATGTCTGTGATACCTGTTGGATAAAGATGCTTCGAAGAATCGTTCACAGAGGTCAATCATTCCAAAAAGAGTAACCACTTATCTCATCAAAATCATTGTTCAGTACGAAAAGTATCCCAGGCTCGTTGAGGAAGCCCGTTGAAGTGTAACGATCCTCAATGACACCAATCCTTCGCAATAAGCCGTCACGATGAGCAGCGTTGTCTCCATCATTAGCTCTCTAAAATAAGAGAAATTTGTTCACACTGCACCTGTATAAGTGTGAATCCATTCTTATTTTGCCTCTGCTTATTCACCTCATAATGTGGCCTACACTGGAACCATGCTCGCGGGAAAACTGTGCGGTGAGAAATACAGCTGAGGATTGCTGTCCAGAGGCAGAATGACAGAACACCAAGGGTATGCCTTCGTCTTTGGGTGAAAGAAGGGAGAACGCCTTTCCTTTCGCTAATCAATAACGATTCGGATCAATTTTGAGCTTATTGCCTGCTTTACAGTTAAGAACGCAACAGTTTTTGTATTCCATTTCTCCTAACAACCACTCTGACAAAACATTTTAAAGGATACGCTATTTTCAGTGCTATCGATTTAAGGAAATTTCTCATTTTTGGAGAGTTGTAATTTTGGAGTAGAAAGGTCATGGAAGCCCGTAGTTGTTCACGTAGTTGAACCCTATAGGTAGATCCTCGCTGCGCAGGAACAACCTTCAGTTGCAAATCTACAGTATTTGCAGGCAGCCAAGCCGCCCACGTATCGTTTCTTGGTAGCAATCAGCAAATTATTCACACGACTTAAGCGACTAGAAGCTGATTTTTTCAAAGAAGGATAGCCGATGTATTGCCGGCGTAAGAGAACTTCCTTCACCTTCCACATTTATTGTTTAAATACGCATCCAACTCGTTTTAAAAATTGTTGTTTAATTACCCAAGTTTGAGTGTTGTCAGTAGCAGGAGAATAATGGGCCTTATTTGTTCGAGGCTGATCAGGAATATAGTCGTTGCCTACGTTGTATTCAGGGCTACTCACTACGTGCTGCGAACAAAGTCTTATTCAATTTTGTCTAAGGAGTTGCGCAATGCTGCAAGCAATGTGCAAGGTGTCGAGAATGCCGCCACCGCAGTGAGTCGTCTGACAACCGATTTGCGTCGAGCATATGGACCAGCTATTGCTGGCTGAAACCCATGGATAGCATCGCCGTTAGTGGTATTCCTCTCAAAGCATTCTTCCTTCATGCGTCTGTCACAGAATCATCAGAAGTCATTGGGACTCTATTTCCTGTAACAGGATGGACTGGTGTGTATTGGAGCAACAGCACATGTACCGTGCTGATGGGCTTCGCACTCGACCTACACGTCGCTGCAGAAAGGGGAGTCAAGAAAATGAGACACTTTTGTGCTGCTGTTTTTAAGTAGGACACAACGCGATTGCTAGTCAGTTCTGCTTTGTGGGAGGAGGACTCCGCCCACCCAGCCAGTCAGTCGACACTAGAGGCTAAGACGAGACCTTTCAGGCGGCCTCGAATCGCCCTTTGGTGTAGTTCCAGTCTATCAAATTTAAGCTTTTAGGCGGACCAACGTGCGGGATACGATCTGCGCAGACGTGGTCGCGTCTGCTTCGCGATTCATTCCCATTTCCACAACCCGCAACATGTTACGTGTCCCTAAGGTGGCCGCTTCAGATCCCTCTAACAATAAGGCCTATGGTATACCACCGGCAACAGTGTTGTGCGGGTGTTTACGAACCACCCGCACAACACTTTGGCCGCGACCCGTCGCCGGTGGTATGCCATAGGCCTAAGAAAGGAGAGCCCTTGATCCCTTTGGAGATAGAGATCAATGTGGAAAATTATCAACTATGATTAATGGCTTACCGTGAACTCGTACTCAAGGCGTCCCCGTCGATTACACTGTACAAGATCGCCGTGCTTCTTCAAGTAATTCTGCAACAACATAAGTATGATCTGTGACACTGGTGATTGTTGATGAAGTGAGTCTGACCTCCACAAAGTTTTCTATCCAAGACACTAATTCAGGCGTGTCCTGCACGAACAGCAGAGTATGATCCAATTCCAACGCCACGAGCAAATCAAGTGACATTATCTCCATCCTTGCCCAACACTCCACCCTTACGATGTGCTTGAACTGATCCAGTTCCAGAATCGGTTTTCTGTAAAGCACAAGGTTCATCTACAACACGTGCAGACTGTGCGATATTGTTGAGAATTCTATTACAACAAAGAATGGGGAGTTCTGCACGGCCGTACAAAACTCACCCGTCTGGTTCTCCTGAGCACTCGTTGACAAATACGTATGAATCGGACGAAAATGAGATTTGTCGAAGAATCTTCCGGGTCTCTTCTCTGGCACAGAAGGATAAGCACACGATGTTCGTTGTCACTTTAGACAGAAGCAGGAGGAGTTCATCAGGGCAAAAGTCTATCTGAAATGCATGTAACGTGAATTCCATTTTCAGTTCGCCCTAAGACCTTGCGGTCTTACTGCCCATAGGCCCTTTGCAGACACATAGCGCGCGATGTTAAGACACGATCCTGATCCCCAGCTTTCCATGCTACACCTTACACTGGACTCAGCACTTGCTCCGGAGTTACATCCTTCGGTCAAAGCCTCCCTGACCTCAGGCGGTCCCCCCGGATTTGACTGGCTCACACTTTCCGACACATTCGACAAACATAGGATTGACAGCCCATATTGATTAGATAAATGAACTGTAACTATGCGCGTTTATGGAGGACTAAACTACTATATATACAAATACAACAACCTACTAAGAGAACCTACGAGTTAGGGGAAAACCGCACCCAACTACTAAGGGAAGCAAAGCCAACAACCCGCCGGCCATGGCCGGCCCTGCCTCCGTGGCGTGTGCCACGACGGAGGCGACGGTGCCGGTAGAGGACCGGTGTAACCTTACCGGCTTCGACGTGTCAATCGACACGGCTGATCCCCGCGACTACCATACATTCTTACAGAAGTCACGACACTAGTAAAAAAAATATTGTGCCGATCCTATGGGGCACTTTAGTCGCCTTTTATAGTTCCGCCGCGGCGCGGAGCGTCAATTCGCCAAGGTGCGCGACTGGCTGCGCCGCGCTCCGAATTTGACGCATCGCTGCGTGATAGCGGTAACAAAGGGAAGCGTCGGGTGTGAGCTTCTGCATACTACGACTGTGCACCGAGCATGACGGCGAAGACAATCCGTGAGTCATTGGGAACATAAAACAAACGATTCGTCCGTCTGTTCGGTAGAGTGCATATTGTGAACACTTCTAGTGGGATTTCTGCGGGGAGCGGTGAATCCTCTCTTAAGGCTGGTGTCAAAGTCGTCTACTGAAACTACGGTTGAGACTGATGAATTAGGTATTTTTGAATCCAATCCCCTGTAGTGCAAATTGCCTTAAATGACCCTCTATTTAGCAACATGTGCGAGTTCAAATAACAAAAAAGCAGGAAGGTACTCATCGTTGGAAATCCCCAGAATTCTCTCTCAAATGGGCATTGTGGATCATTGTAAGCGCTTCAGTGCTTGAAAAACGACATTCCTTGTTCCACCTTCCAAAGTAGTACATAGGACTCCACGGCAGCCACATCAGCGTGGCAGCCAGATATACTCAAACAGCAGTATCACAGATTGTAGCGAAAATCCGAGGGAACACTAGAAGTCTGGTGACAATCACCTATGTCCAGTGTGGCTGTGCCGCAAGAGCGCCGCAATCGCACCCCATTCAGACACTGGGCTACGGTAGCAAAATCTGGTTGATGCTTATAATTCAGCTATGGGCCGTCTCCGCCGTCATCCTCGGCGCGCAGTACGAAGTACGCAGAAGCTCGTGGCCGCGCGTCGCTGCCGCTCCCCTTTCTAAAGGCCTATGTCATACCATTGCTCACCCCAAGCGACGCCTAATGATATGCACCCATATCGATCCCATCGCGGCGCCCGGCCAGTCGCGCCTTTCGGCGAACTGACGTGCCATGCCGTGGTGGGAGTATAAAAGGCGCCTCACCCAGTCTGATCGACGACGGCGGCAAAACTGAAAGTGAGCTATTACGCAAGGGTAACATACTAAACTGACTTACGAAGCGTTCCTATTGGTGTGCCACCAGTGACTGAGACACAAAAAATAACGGACGACGTTAATCAATCCAGCCTGGGATGCGCCATGCATTACAGACATAAGGGATATAGTTAACTCACCTTTCATCTATACAGTAATCTGCGGTAGTCAGCCGATAAATAATGCAGCGCTGCATTATTTCCCGACAAGTCCAGCAGCAATTCACAGCCGCCGGAGGGATGTGAGTATAGGCTGGTAAGGACGGAACAAGGGATGTGCGCAAATGAAATCCGAAATTTTGTAAATCGTAAATCGTGATTACGAAAAATCGTCGCAAAATCGTAAAAACTAAATTTTTAGAGTTTTTTTTCTACTATAATGACACCGAGTTTATTTATTTGTTGCGCTATTTTCAGCTCAAGCTGATCAGTTTTCTTAATAAACTAATTCCGTTTTTTTCACATTTATTTTTATTTCTACCAAAAAACCTTTCAGGTCAAATTTTGCAACAGCGTCGAAAGGTTGCTGATTAAAAGATTTTATTTTCGCCTATGCATGGTGTTCCAACAAAAAGCTTGCGTCGTTTCAATGATCACTGAGTTCTCAATTTCATAGCCAATTTTAGCAGGAACAACAGCAAGATAAAGCCGTTGTCAAAACTAGAAGTGAAAAATCATTTTACCGCTGGCTAATGCAGCTGTTTGAATTGCATCACGATCCAATAGTTTTGGTGGTTCATATGGTAGATTGAGACTACACAAGTTTCTTTACTCATCGTTTATTGTGCTTAAGAACAATACGTTAGAATGGCGAACAACTCTTAATACTCCTACTGTGGGTCTTTAGTTTTAGTCGTCCTGTCCCTCTTAGCGTAGGCCTGTTGGACAGTGCACTTCTAGTAGTTGTTTAGTACTTAGACTGGGTCATGTTGACCCTGAGCCTCTTCGTTATGGTCCACGAGCCTCGGATCGGGCCCCGGACAGGATGTAGAGTCCGGGCCCTCATGGCTGTCGGTCGAGGCGCACAGGCGCCTGAGTAGGATCTTGCGAGGCGATGTAGGATGAGCGTCCAGGCGTCGAACCGGAGTGCGCTACCGTCAAACGGGAGCGAGGAACCGAACCCCGAACATCGAGCATCCCGCTGCTCCGGGGCGGCTGCTTGAATACAGTTTCCGGGAGGTGGGCAGTCTATCGATCGTGCCTGCAGGCTGGCAGGCCCTCAACCGACTATCGATGGAAGTGTCATGACTCCGTGATACGGAAGTCATGACAGCAGCGAAAATACCAACTACGCATAGAGACCGACAAACATCGCACAATGAGTGAACGCATGGCGCAACCCTATCGTAAGAGCCTCGAAAGACCTCTTCTACATCTTGAAACAAACCCTGGAACATCCCATCTTAGACGAATAGGAAAGTTTTGGCCACCAAAATGGTACGATCTTACAGTATTTCTTGGACACGTTTTCTAGCCGCTTTTGGGAACATTAGCGTACAGCTTTCTGAGTCATCTTCAGTTTGATTCTTTTTTATTTATAAGGTGTATAGTTCGATTTGAAAGTAATCCGGTTTAAATTGCGAGTTGGGAAGAATGCAGTTTAAGTTAAGAAAGATCGATTTCAATTCATTGATCCCAAGATAGTAGAAGGTACTCGTGGCAGAGATAAGCGGACAAAGACCTTATTGAACCCTCACAGCGGATAATTTTACCCAAATTTAGCGGAAAGGGGAAAATGGACACACAACACCTCAACAAAAAACGATCTTACCGCAATGACCTCTACGCGAAATATATCCATGATGTCGAAGGGCACATACATCCACGCGTATCTAGGAAGCGTCTCCCAGTTACTCCTTAGTATCGGCTCAGGATCCGTCTCCCAGTCCGAGACAGTCATTGGGCGTTCGTGAACAGCGTACTGTAAAAAGCTCTTCAGACGATCCGAACTTACTGGAAGATACTGCATTACTAACAAACCTGTACAACACCATATTTTGAGGTCTCTTTATTTCGCTTGTCATCACCAGAAAGCTCAAGGTTGTTATCAGATCCACTTTCCCTTGTAGGCTCCTGAAGAGCGCGAAACTTGAAGATATCTTGTGGCCAGATTTTCACTGGTCTATGCTTAAAAAAATGTATGGTCAGTATCAAAGACTATAACGGTTGCGACGGAAATGCTTCTAAAGCGGTATAGAACTATGTGAAACTGTAGGAAATACAAATACTGCAAGCGAGCGATAAGGATTTAGCAAACACTTTATTTGTGCTCGCGTGATTGTTCATGAGCTGAACGCTTTTGCATAAAGAAATAAACATAACTTCCTACACTTTTCTAAGAATCTGGAACTGAACAACGACACACAACAGCTTGTTCTGACCTTCGAAAATTCCGATACTGATCGAAGCACCATTACTCCGTTGATGGTAACACTATAAGCAAGGGTTAGAACGAGGGGTTTCCGTTAAATCCTTAAATTTCGTTAAAAAGTATAAACAGCAACGTAGTTTTGGATGAATCGAAAAATATCCGCGTTTTAGATATCATTTTCACGACAAACGGGAACATTCAAATGAAGTTCTGGTAATTTTCTGAATTTTGACAACCTTCGAAATCAAGCTTAACACTTACCGAATAAAAACGAACGCCTTCCAAATCAAATTATTATATTAAAAATTATTTTCAATAGCCTTCCATATTCTTTGGAAATTTTGTCCAATAATATTAGATTATACAATAGTATGAGAATAAGTCTGAAACGCTGTTGAAATAATCTTTATTTTTTTTAATAATTTCCACGGATCTCCCTCGATAGAGAGCCTTCGAGCTCTCTTGTTAAGAGGGATCTCGGGCCGCTTGTCGCAGGGCCACATGGCGCGTCCCCGGGTGGTGGATAGGGGAATTAAACGCGAACCAAATGCGACCGTGTACTGCCCAGAGACGCAGGTGCGATGCAGGGAATCGACTCCTTGCTCCTGCTGTGTCGAGTCGACGCGTTCCTTGTGCGTGGGAGCGGCATGCTCGTGCACAGTGTGCGTGGATGTGTCCGTGACTGTGCGGATTGTAACTGTGTCGGCTCGGCCAAAAGCTTGCACTCGGTAGACTGGGAGTACATGTAAGGCGATTCGAGGCCGCCTTAAGTCTCGCCCCGTCCCTTCGGGCAGTCTGGCTGGCTGCCCGGAGTTCTCCGCCCGTACGACAGAGCCCGACTAGCTACCCGTGTTGTATTGTAGTCAAACGCAGCAGCACTAAAGAGCTTCATTCCCCTGACCCCGAAAGAGCTCCCATTTCTGCAGCGATGGGAAGAACGAGTACAGAGAGGCTGCTAAAATCTCAGGGCCTAACCAGGCTGCGCAAATTGAGAAGGACTAGGATGACGATCTCTACTTACAAGGCCCGCACGCTTACATCGGAAGCATCCGTTGAGGACCTGATGATGTAAGCCAGGAAGATCAGGTACGACGTCATCGGACTGACCGAGACGAGAAGACATCACCCCCTACACGCCGCCTACGACTTCGGAGAAGAACTGTTCATGGGAACATGCGACAGCAGGGGAGTAGGCGGCGTTGATGTCCTCGTCAAAACGCACTTGGCGATGAACATCGATTCGTACGAGTCTTTGACAAACCGAAAAAAAAACCCAAACGTCTGCGACTGAAGCGATGTGGCTCCGTGCCAGCTTTGACTGTATTCGTCGCGTATGCCCTAACATCCGACTACGACGACGAAGAGGTCGAAGCCTTCTACGTGGAGCTGGAGAAGTTCTATAAGGAAAATCACACCTTCTACAAGGTGATCGTCGGCGACTTCAACACCAAGATCGGACCGCGAAGGTCGCCGGAAGAACGTCACGTCGGAACCCACGGTTTGGAGTGGAACGAGGAAGGTGAAAGGCTGTCTGAGTTTATCATGTCCACCAAGACCATCCATGGAAACTCGCAGTTCCAGAAGCCTCCCTCCCTACGATGGACCTGGGAATCTCCCGGTGGCCAGTTCCACAACGAGATCGACCACATCATCTTCAACCGCAAGTATTGCCTAACCGACGTCTCCGTTGTCTCCAAGTTCTACACGGGATCGGACCACCGCCTCCTTCACGCGAGGTTCCGCTTTTCGCATCAAGGAGAGAAGGCCGCGAAGTTCAAGAAGAGGAGTCCCAGAACGACCATCAACTGGGACCTATATACCTCTCTTGCCGGCCTTTGGGAAGATACCGTCATGGACAACGTTGACGAGGATTACGACCGCTTCGTGCACCATCTCCACGATAGTGCTAAGGGAGCCGAGAGCTTGAAGACCACCAAGAGACGTCTGTTTCCGGAAACTCTCGAGCTTATACGCCAGCGTGGAGCAGCACGAGCGTCAGGCAACTACCATATGACGTCCGAGCTTTCGAAGCTATGCAGAGCAGCGATAAAGGAAGATCTCAAGGAGAGAAGGGCGGAAGTTTTGGCTGAAGCAGCAGAGGCAGGGTTGAGCATCCGCAATGCCTGCCGGAACTTCGCCAACTTCAAGACCAAGACGACCGCTCTCCGATGTCCTGACGGAGCACCTTGGCGCGGCTCTTCACACGCGCTAACTGTCGGAGTGCAAGGTTCCATCTCAGTGTAAGACCAGCAAGACCGTCTTGCTGTACAAGAAGGGAGACGTGCACGACATTGGCAACTATCGTCCGATCTGCCTGATGTCCGTAGTCTACAAGCTGTCCACTCGAGTCATCCTGAATAGGATCAGAAGAACGCTGGACGAAGGACAGCCATGAGAACAGGCGGGATTTCGTAGAGGATTCAGCACGATCGACCACATACACACCATTACAAATCTCATCGAAGTGTCGCGAGAGTACAAGCTGCCGCTGTGTCTTACGTTAATCGACCTGAAGAAAGCATATTATTCCGTTGAGACTGAAGCGGTCCTCGAAGCCCTGCTCACTCAGGGCGTTCCTACTCAGTACATCAGAGTTCGAGAGCTGTACAGTGGATTCACGACCAAGATCTCACCATTCTACAACGACGTCGTCATCGACGTGAAGAGAGGGGTTCGGCAAGGGGATACCATATCTCCGAAGCTCTTCAGCGGCACCCTTGAAAACGTCATGCGCAAACTAGAATGGGAAGACATGGGAGTGAAGGTCGACCGCTGGCAGCTGCATCATCTGCGGTTCGTTGACGACATCGTGCTCATAACACCGAGCATCAGTAAGACGGAGCGAATGCTCGCCGACTTCGATCGTGTGTGTGGGAACGTTGGACTGCAGCTGAATCTTACGAAGACGATGTTAATGAGGAACGGACAAGTTTCTGGTGCCCCATTCTCGCTCAACGGAACGAACATCTCCGAGTGTTCCAGCTATGTGTATCTGGGTCACGAAGTCAATATGGCCAACTACCTTGCGCCAGAGCTGAGCAGGAGGAAGCGGGCGGCTTGGGGAGCGTTCGTTCAAGAGCGTCGAAGAAGTCGCGAAGAAGAAACGAAGAACGTCCCACTTATTCGACTCCACTGTTCTTCCTGCACTAACATAGGCCTCAGAGACCTCGGCTACACGAAAGCAGGATGAACACGCGATCAGCGCTGCGCAGCGTGGTATCGAAAGGACGATGCTCGGAGTGACACGACTCACGCAAGTGAGAGAAGGCCTCCGGAGTTCCGAGCTTCGCCGACGTTTGAAGATCAGAGACTCGGTCTCATGGACCAAATCGTCGAAAATTAGGTGGGCCGGCCATGTAATACGCTTCGCAGACACACGCTGGACGAGAGCCATCCCGACTAGATTCCGCGGGATGTCAAGAGAACACCAGGACGCCCACCAACGCGTTGGTCGGACTTCTTCGTGAAAGCCCTGAACGACCGATACGACGTTCTTCGTGTCCCTCGAGCGAGAAGGATCCATTGGACCACTCTGGTACGCGACAGGGACGAATGGAGACGCTGCTGGCGCCTGCTCGAGCAAGTCGATGATAATGGGACGACAGGTGATACAGGTGATTTTAATAATTTAATTCGGAGGGCGTTCGTTTTTATTTGGAAAGCGTTTGATTTCATTTCGAAAGTTTCCGAAATTCAAAAAATGTCGGAGGTTTCGTTTGGAAGTCCCACCCATCGTGAAGATGGTATATGAAACGGTCCCACTGATATTCTTGATTGAAGCAATACCACACAGCTATTCTACTTTTTATCGAGATTTAACGATTTAATGGAAGCGCACACCCCTGGTTAGGACCGGTGAATTGCTACCTGCCTTATCTAGGAAGAATAAAACATTGGCTTTTGATCGGGTAGCTCTCTAGGTCATTGCGTAGGCAACAAGCACATCCCGGTAATAATAACAAAGGCTCCGTAATTTCCGCCTCCGTTTTTCGAAATCCAATTTCGCCCCTTTAGCCATTCCGTTCCGAGTTTCGTGTGTACTTGGCGGGCTGATGCCTGCATCGCATTTGCAAGGCAGTATAGGTTAGATCAGTCAATTTTTTCGAGTTCGCTCCATTGCCTAGTTCCGTGATATCGTTCAACACTAGCGCTGTAAATGATATCTCATGGCTTAAAAAGCTCCGTTCTCCAAGAAACTGCCGGAGGAGTTTTATTTGAGAAATAAAGCATCATTATAAGAGATATGCGGAAATCTTGAGAAAATAAGGGGTATGGAACGGAAAATGTCCGAAAAGCAGAATACGAAACAGTTTTAGCTTCAGCTTTTGTCCCTCCCATGCTTTGAGCATATCGGGCGACGAGACTTCTCCAGTGATGCATGTCCTGTTCCAATTCTTCACCTTTGTCTCTGGAAATATTCAACAGTTGAAGGTCCTGCTCGCCTCCATGTGTTTCTCTGGCAGCACCCAGGAGGAATCCACCACATAGCCATTAAAGACATCGGAGCACGGGCATTCGTAGGACGTGTCCTGCGAGGCGTAGACGTCTTTGTGCGATTAATGTAGAGAGACTATCTGATCCGCTCCGGTTTAAGACTTCTCTGTTAGGTGTATGTTATACTTCGGGGACGCGGTCGGCGACAGTGTTACGCGGGCTGCTTCGCACTGCATAGCACTGTCGCCAACAGCGTCGGCGACGTGTCGCCGAAGTGTAACATATACCTCGGCCGCGTGACTTCGTTGACTCGCGTCTAAGGCGACACAGTAGTGACGAGTTTTCCGGGGCGGGTTGGACGAGTTGTCGCACCGTAGTATGCAGGCGATTGCCGCGGGACCGGCCGGCGGCTGCGACGCGCTTGCAGTAAGGTCTATGTTATACTTCGGCGACGAGTCGCCGACGCTGTGTTGCGTGGGCTGCTACGCACTGCGTAGTAGCCCGCGTAACACTGTCGCCGACGTCGCCCACAACGGCGTCGCCGAAGTATAACATAGGCCTAAGCCAGAACCCCGTCGAGCTGAGCTGTTCCGTAACTCGATCAAGGGTGGGAATGCTTTTCAATAGTTGTGTTAGAATGTGGAGCCCCGATAAGTAGGATTATTAGTAGAAATAGCCTCAGAGAGTACTAGAAAATGACTTCTGAAGCTGAAAACCAAAGAAGTGCAGATCTTCACATTTCACTTCCGTTGTACTTGCTTTTTACTATTGTGACTACATAGAAACATTTGTGACTGAGAGTGACTTGCACGTGGTGGTGTTTAGTGGAAGTAAATGCAATACAATGCTTACACACATATAAGACCTTCCATCTGGCGAGGTAACTCCAAGTGGACCTATGATTCTTAGGTTCCATGAAGGGAAAGATAAGGGTTTTAAGTGCGGATCAAAAGCGGTAGGCCACTTCTGCTGAAACCATTTTCCAACGTTCCAGGATGTAGGCAATTTTAATATGGGTACGTCACTCCAGCCACATCCTGGAGTCCCTTCCCCTGCAAAAATCTAGAGCACAGAACAGAGCTATAGCATTGTCTGTCTGTTTTCCTGGTACTAAGACTGATGCCCGACCTGTCGCGCCATCCGCCGCATCGTGGCGGGCGGTCAGGCGGCCACGCCCCTCCACCAATAGCAACAGAGCGCCGCCGGCGCTGCAGGACCACTACCCCGGCTCCAGGACCTAACTCCAACGCGACGTCGCGCGCTAGCCGCGTGCGACATCGCGGCGCTGAAACGCGGACGTGCTCTCGGTGACGCATAGTTAGCCGCGGAGCACGAAATGTTCTGTGTTTAAGCTCTCAGACCACATTTCTAGCTAGGAACTTGAGATCCCACAGAATGTGGTAAGCAACAGAGTGGACAATTGAGTGACCTTTTTCCGTAGTATAACCATAATCACGGGTAAAAATTGACCGAAGAAGTTGTAATTGGCAAACACTGACGTTAGAAACCATCCACATGACCAGGATTCCTGTATAAACTGTCGCTGATCGTCCCATTGAAACCACGTCCATATACCATCTCCAAGAAACGTTGAAATAAGGCAAACGCGTGCGCGTAACGGCAAACGCGTATCCATGTAGGAAGCGTTTCTAGCCGTCGGAAGCATCGGACCGCGACAACTCGTCCAATTTTGTCGCACACCGTGCGCGACGCCAGCGGGGTTCGCGCGGCGTCGGAGTTATGTCTGCCCTCGCACTACCCCAGGTGCTACCAGGCGTATGTCGAGCACCATGTTCTCCTCGGAGGAGGTCGGCAAGGGGAGGAGTTCTGGAGTGTGGCTTATCTAACTCACCCGTGTTAGGATGAGCCACACCCCGGAGCGGCACTATTGTACTGTCACAACTCCAAAGGTCGAGGAGAGTTCGAAGAAAAATTTCGCCCAAGCTTCGGCTAGGGGGGGGGGTTATTTGGGGTGCTGGTCACGATCGTGACATCCCATCCCAACAGTACGAACATTCGCAAGCATTTTTTTTAGGGAATTAGAGGTTTTTTATTGCTTCCACCTCCATATTCGTATTGTAGTTACCGCCCATTCCTAGCATTCGTCTCATTTTTCAATGCAACTTCCATAGATTCCTGCTGAGTACAGAAGGCTACTCATAAGAATTGCGCGTAAGTGATGTTAAATAGTCCTCACCAGCAAAATGAAGGTTGGGAAGCGTTCGTTGGATTCTCGGTGACTGATTGGAGCACTTGAATCCCGCAACGATCGCCTGTATACTGTGCGAAAACTCGTCCAACCCCCCCCCCTCGGAAAACTCGTCACTACTGAGTACTTCGTTGTCAGTCACGCAGGTTATATTTGAGACAAGCTGCAATGTGTTGTTTTGTTCCAGATTTTGAAAGAATCATAGGTTGCGGCAGGACAGCAGTTCAAGGCAGAATTTTAGTAAACCTCACCTCTTCATACCACACAATTAATATTTTGCGCTCTGAGGGCGAACACCACCTACCAGGCTTAGATTGATGACCGGCATCCTCTTCTTCAAATGGCGGTACACAACGGAGGACCACCGAGGATATGCTGCTGCGAAACATGAGAGTGATCCCAGATCGAGATATGGGATTAACGTGTGGATGATATCGTTCATACCTCCAGTTGATGCTCTAAAAAGAGACGGTACTCCTTCAACATTCCAGTATTCCAGAAGTCACTGATTGCATTATGCGACATAATCCTACGTTCTGGTGTTTAGGACTTGCCTTCCCTTTTCTGAGTAGTTTAGTATCGCTCGCTTAAGAATATTGCGTGGTCTTAAATGCAGACCGACCTCAATTTTTTTTTGCTGTTGAAGAACCCCCCCCCCCCCAAGGAACTGGATAGTTTTCGAACCGACTTTTAACCTTTGAAATAATACAGAGCACCTTCCAAATCGAATATATCATCCAAATCGGATATGCATCACGAAGCTCAACATAAATTTTCGACCTGAGGAATTTGTTTGTTTCTCTCCAAGAACTTGCTAGCCACTCCCCACAACAAAAGTGAAGGCACTGTTTGATCGTTCATAAAACTCTCATTCCTTTATCTTCAGATATGGCTCGCAGCATGAGTGAAATCGCGGAACGTGTCGGAATTTCATCTCACGGTCTAAAAAAACGATAGCGCCCGAGCACTCGCTCACCACGCCTTTACGTTTATCTGACTGCATCCCTTGGTGGTAACTAATGTGTACATCATGGACAGAAATGCATGTTTTTGGCAGCTGATGCATGCGTGATGCAGAGACTTGTTTCTGTTGCAGGAATTCCATTAAACTGCACCAATGCAATTACACGGCCTGTCGTGAATTTGAGTGTGCGGTGCAGTGCAATTGCACCACACACCGTGGTCTCTTTTTCGCTCCCGCCTTATCACTCACTTGTCCAGTTGGTTACGAAATGAGATTAGAGGAATGGAAACGGAACCACACACATCACTTGCGTCCAGAACTCGACTTCCTAAGAGGGTTTCAGTTTCGAATTGAACCTGGATTAATGTAAACGGAGCCACACACATCACCTGTGTCCAGAACCCTCTTAGGAAGACGAATTCTGGACACAAGTGATGTGTGTGGCTCCGCTTACATTCCTCTAGGCTCATTTCGTAACCAACTGGACGAGTGAGTGATGAGGAGTGAGCGAAAAAGAAACGACGATGTGTGGTGCAATTGCACTGCACCGCACACCCAAATCCACGACAGGCCGTGTAACTGCATTGGTGCAATGTAATGGAATTCCTTTACAGCACGGATTAATGCGTAACTACACACAGAGATTTTCCCTGTCAATAAATTGAAAAGCGCGACGTGATGGGAGGGTACACGATGCAATATATTCCATTTTGGATGAGTGCACGGCACAATCTCAGCACACGAAAAATTCTTTACGCTTCAGAGTGAGCCTAAAACCATTGTTTTAGCCGTACTCGATTTTTATTAACCCACACTGTGTAGGAGTTTCTTGAAAATACGGTACTAATCGGGCTGGTGTCCACTACAGAAACCGTGTTCATGTGAGTGTTCTACGACCATGTGCAATCTGCGAGCGGGCACCAGCCCGCTTCGTGCCCCAGTTTAAAACGAAAAGTGACGAGTTTGAAATGAAGATGGTATTGTCATACCGAGGCGAATACCCGCTGAGTACACAGTAACCCCCCCCCCCCCCTCATCCAGCCTATTTGCGCCTAGACCAGAAATGGATGCTTGAATATGGATGGGAAGAACCCACGAGGTGCAAGTCTAGAAAGGGGGATTCACTCCAATTTTCCTGCATGAAATCTTGGCGGTTTGTCCAAAAACTTGCAAACCTCAATCAAATAAGGACCTAATATAACTTCGATTTACACATTAGGATGAGATGTAATCTAGTTTTGACTATGTAACGATGTAGAAGAGACACACCGTGAATCCTCCTCTAGACTTGCACCTGCGCGATACAGTGTTTGATGAACTTACAACCGTAAAAAACCCTCCTAGTTATTGGCCGTAGTTTCTGGGTGAAATTCAGGGAAATCGTTACGGGACCGAGTTGCCTATCCCTCTGCTAATCAGTCGCTGCAGCTAGTGATATTTGCTTGCATGCTTCTCCGATGCAAATAGGGTCGGGGGGGGGGGGGGGGGGCTTCTGATGGACAGAAAATCCCATAGAGCGTCGTTAATGTCCTTCATTCCTGGCTACAACATATAAAGCCTGTAGTAAGGGCGTTCCATGGTTAATAAAAACCATGTTCGAATCGCGCAGCTGCGGGCGTTGCACCCCGGACAACTCGGACGGGTCTTTTTCTGGTTGTTAGTGTATCGGCGAGTGCGCGAGGCCTACTAACCGATAGGAAAACATGCCCACTTCGAAACTCTGAAGCGATTTCTGTAAGTTTGAATCGAAATTACGTATAGAAGAAGAGAAATAGACCAGCCGCACAAACTCGTAGCGGGGCGGGGAGTGTTGATTTATAGTCGCCCGCGCGCGCGAATTTCAAACGTGGTGCTACGTCAGCTCTTGTTTGATTGGACGGCCATCTGGTTCTAGAAGCATATGCTACATAAGGTTAAAAAGATAGAAGACGGCGTTGTTCAATCTCTTTTGGGGTGCACCATGCATTCTACTTCAATGGGATATCGTGGCGGCGATTTGAGTGCGTATTTGACCATTCAATCACTGCGGTGGCAAGCCGATGGGCAAGTCAGCACTTAAATCTTTCCCATCTGGTACTAATTTACTGACCTCGAAGTGATGGAAGGCTTGGTTAGGCTAGGCGGGAAATCCGAACCAAGAACCTGGTGTCGAGTGAATGCAACAGCCCCTACCTCGTCCGACTGCGCCACACGCGCTCACATGCTAGTGAAGGATAAAGGGTAAAGGACGGCGTTACTCAATCCCTTTTGGGATGCGCCACGCATTCTACTTCTACGGGATGTCGTGAAGGTGGTTTGAATGCGTATTTGGCCATAAAATGACTTGCGGTAGCCAGCCGACGAACAAGTCAGCGCTCTATCCTTCCCAGACAAGTCTGGTACCAATCCAGCGACCCAGGAGCGATGGAAGGCTTAGTTGGCCGGGCGGGAAATCCGAACCAGGAACCTGGTATCGGGTGCACGCGACAGCCGGCACCTCCTCCGACTGCGCTACATGCTAGTAGTACACGGAAACTTTACCCTGCAATACGTCAAAGAGGAAAAAGTTGAACTGCATCATGGGCGAAGACACTGAACCAGGGAATGTGCGTCTAGGTTCCGAAAGTCTCTTCAAGCGAATATCGTCTGTTTCGGTCGCCTCCCATGTTACTCAAATTACACATTGGTTGGTGATGAAGGTAGGTTACATGGCAGCTATGAGCAGTCTAAACTCCAGAATGTTTCAACGAAAAATTAATGTGAAACAGTGACCATCCGTTTTTGGCACAGCTTCGGCATTGGAGAATGCTAGTAGGCCTTCTTGTTCTACACAACGGTCCACGTTGCCATGAATGACCCGAAGCTTATCGCACGGTCCTATCGCTATTGCGCTCTATGCTTGAGCTCGGAGGAGTTTATACAGGGTGCGACAAAGTTACCTGTGCACTTGGACATTTTTATTTTTTTCATTTTTTCCCCTGGAAAAGCTTCACTCGCCTGATATATGTTGACTGAACATTATGGAACGCATACGTACTAAGCACAAAATGGTAAGGGTTTCAGCCTATGAAGTGCTATCATCGAACGTCATAAGGCTGGCAAGCAAACGAAAGATATAGGGAAGATCCTTTCCGTGCCCCGAAGAACGGTTCAGGATACAGTAAAACGCTAGAAGGAATTGAAGGACGAAGAGTATAGAAAGGGAAAAGGGCGTCCCACGACAGCTACGAACCGGAAAAATGTGAAACTCGTAAAAGAAAAAATCCGAAGAGGGACGCCAGGAGATCGATGCGCCACGTGACAAAAGACGTAGGAATAAGCGAAAGCTCAATAAGGAGGATAGTCAGTGGAGCTCTTGAGTAGCTCCCTTATCGTCTGCAGAAATGCCAACTCCTGACGGACACTATGAAGAAGAAAAGGAGGCTGGAAAGATGCAAAAGGTTGCTGCAACGACTCACGGTGGCACGAGCTCGAGACATCGTCTTTAGCGATGGAAAGATTTTCACGTTCTCCCAAGTGCTCGTGATAACTAGCGCCCTTTTCAAGAGTTCGCCGACTTTCCAGGTAGATACCTGTCTTACCATTAGGTCATGGACAAATCACCTGTCGTCCCGTTGATCATCGACTCGCTCACGCGAGCGCAAGCAGCGTCTCCATTCGTCCCTGTCGCGTGCCAGAGTGCTCCAATGGATCCTCCTCGCTCGAGGGACACGAAGAGCGTCATATCGGTCGTTCAGGGCTTTCACGAAGAAGTCCGACCAACGCGTTGGTGGGCGTCCTGGTGTTCTCTTGACATCCCGTGTAATCCAGTCGGCGATGGCTCTCGTCCAGCGGGTGTGTGCGAAGCGTATTATGGTACATGGCCGGCCCACCTAATTTTCGACGACTTGGCCCATGCGACAGCGTCTCTGATCTTCGAATGTCAGCAAAGCTCGGAACTGAGACGAATACTGGGAAAAATACGCGCCTGTCGAGTTTGTGGCTCCACTGAGGTTTGATGGAAATTCTTTCTCCGAGTTGTCCGCCTTTTTAAAGCCTGAAGGAAAGGCTTAGTCGACAATCCCTTTTTCATTCGACTTCAGCGGAGATACTTTAGGTATTAAACCCAGTGAGACAACTTCGCAGAGAAGCTACATATATATTAAAAAGTTCCTCATTCTGCAGTCGAAAGCGGCGGTGGTGGAAGCGCTCAGGCATCATGAATAGAAGCAAAATATACCAGAGAGACTCGAAAAGAAAAGCATGAAAGCTTATGTGACCTTCTGCGCCCGACTTTCATTGATACAACAAACTAGTGGCAGGCCATAAAGATCAATCAATCCTTAAGGGAATGCGCCACGATTTCTACTTTTATTGGGATGTCGGAGAGGCGATTTTGAAAGAAAATTTGGTCATACAGCCGCAGCGCCTTATCCTTCCCAAACAAGTCTGGCACCAACTCACCGACCGCAGAGGCATGGAAGGCTTGGCAGGGCGCGAAATACGAACCACGAACCTGGCGCATTGAGTGCATGCGACAGCCGGCACTTTCTCCGACTGCGCTACACGCGGCCTTTCAATTAATCATTCTTCTTAAAGAATGAAGCAAAGATTTGAAAGAATCTAGCCAAGGACTGTTTAAGCCGATCGCTGCACCAAGAACAAGGCTGGATCAAAAGGACAAATGTCGACGTTAATCGTTGCCTTTGTCTAGTTCCAATTATTCTGCAGATAATTTGAATTTGCATTAACTATCGGTTGGTCAGCTAACAAATCAGTGTTTTATTGTTCTCACATGCGTGGTAGCACCATCGGAGGTGGAACGAAATGCCGCCTTCACCCGTTTCCAGCTTCCTGGTTCGGATCTCCTGCCTTTTTTGCCAACCAAGCATTCCATCCCTCCGGTGTTGGCGATACGGTACCGAACCTGTCCGGGAATGGTAAAGCACTTGTTGGTTTATCAGTTGGCCACCATAAAGGATAAAAAGGATAAAGGACGGCGTTACTCAATCCCTTCTGGGATGCGCCAGCGCATTCTACTTCTACGGGATGTCGTGGAGGCGACATGAATGCGTATTTGGCCATACAATGACTTGCGGTGGCCAGGCGATGAACAAGTCAGCGCTTTATCCTTCCCAGACAAGTCTGGTACCAATTCACCGACCCCGGAGGGATGGAAGGCTTGGTTGGCCTGGGCGGGAAATCCGAACCAGGAACCTGGTATCGGGTGCACGCGACAGTCGCGCCTCCTCCGACTGCGCTAAACGCGCCCAGTTGGCCACCATAGGTCATTAAAAGATAAAGGACGGCGCTACTCAATTCCTTTTGGGATTCGCCAGCGCATTCTACTTCTACGGGATGTCGTGGAGGCGATATGAATGCGTATTCGGCCATACAATGACTTGCGGTGGCCAACCGATGAACAACTCAGAGCTTTATCCTTCCCAGACACGTCTGGTACCAATTCACCGACTCCGGAGGGATGGAAGGCTTGGTTGGCCTGGGCGGAAAATCCGAACCAGGAACCTTGTATCGGGTGCACGCGACCGTAGGCGCCTCCTCCGACTACGCTACACGGGGCATAATTGCCACAATGAAGTCCCTAGGAGGGATTGGCTAGCTTCGTCCTTTATTCTTTTACTCCCCCAGAACTATGGTATCAACTCATAGCTATGTTAAGGATGGATCCCACATTGCAGTCCAATGGAAGCGTCACGCTGAGCCTCCACATTCTACTCGATTCGGTCGCTGAGTTACTTTGCTCGCGTATTTGCATTAAACGACTGTATTCCCAGCCTGTTCTATTCCTTCAGACAAGTCTGGTACCGCTTCGCCAGTTTCGATCTTTATGATCTGATCCGCAGGGTGATTAAGTTGAGTTTGTCTCGAGGCTGAAGCTCATCCACCCATGTCTACGTCCATCTGCGGGTGTTTGGTTGTCCGCCTCGGCATTCACCTCATAGGGTAGTCGTTCATTTAAAACTGTGCCGGCTTGCGTCTCTGATTTCGTCGGGATTAGTACCCCGTACTTTGAAATTATGTTCGGGCTGATATCTGTACATGTTTCCGATTCCAGGCTCTGAAGCCGGCGAAACTCGCCGCTGAAACGCAAGCCGAATGAAAATATAATAAAAAGCTGGATAATGTTCTTAACAGGAACAGTAACAGTTAAACAACGCTATGCCAAGGTTCATCTCAGGTCGAACTCGGGCAGTAGAAATCCTTGTATTCGTATCGTTACTAAGATAACTTTTCAAAAATTACTAGTGTAACAAATCAAGTTTATGCAAAATCTTTCCATAGTAGGAAGAAGGTGCTTTAACCAAATAAATCCAGCTGACGAGTAAGATGCCAGATTTCGCCACTCATGACATTTGACCGGTCTTATTGGAAGTGCCAGATCTATCCTAATTGGAAGGGGCAGCACTGAGGTTACAGTTGCGATCTGCATCCCACGACACAACACCCACACCCTGAGTTCGAATCAGCTGGCAGTAGCTTGAGCTCTGAGACAAACTCAGAGGTGGGGTAGAGCGGTAAGACATCGTATGCCCTCCTCATATTAGGGTAGATCCGAAGCGCTCCATGGATGACAATGTTAGCAACCTAAGAGTGCTTATAGAACTCTGATCTAGAATTGGTGTTCCAGGCCAGAACTAAGATTATTAAGAAAAAAGCATGCTCTGGATAAAGAATAATAATAATTTATGACGGCCGTATAAACAGTCGCGAAATAACAAATAGTAATGAATGCATGCGAAGTGTACATTATTCACAACACAACAAAACTCCTGCATGCGAAGTGTACATTATTCACAACACAACACAACTCTAAACTTCTATGACACATGCTAATACTTGAATACTGGGAATTATCTGACCAGGGAAGGGTCTCAGGTGTAGGTCTGAACGGGGGAAATGGGTAGCACTGCGAGAATCTCCAACCTTCATGTAGAAGAGAAACATGTTTCGCTTCTGCTGAGTCCTTGAACCAAAAGAGCTACGGGCCCTCGAAAGCGGGGTACAGTAGCTCACCGTCAGCACGCGCGCACGTGCATGCGTGCGCGCGCTGTTCTATGAGACGCGGCGAAAGTCTCTGCGCAAGCGAGTTGGTGGCTCAGCAGGTTGCGGGGCTGGTTCAAAGGTTCTAGACTAGATGTTCGACTTCCGTGGTATGCTCTAATTTTGCATTTTTCATGACCGCTGCCTCCTTCACCAGTTTGCTTCCTACACATCTCCAACACATTTATTTCACTCTAAATTGTCAAAAGGGCCAGATTCGTGACGAACACCCCATGACCTCGATAGCCCTAGTCACCCGTTCCTGCTGTAACCTACCGTAACCAGCCGAAATTTTAAAAGCGAATGTCAAATTCGTGATCAGCACACCAAATAACCCCTCTGGGAGAAGTTTGGGTGAAATCTGTGATTATGACCTCGACAGCCCTTGTCACCCGTACCTGCTGTAAGGTCACAGTTTAACATTCGCTGAAAAACACATAACGATGTATAATACAGAAAGTGAGAGAAGTAGGTGAAGCGCAGCTCAAAGCAAACCCTTATTAAAGAATTTAGAGTGAAAAAAATGTGTAGGAGGTATGTAGGAGGTAAGCCGATTTAATCCACCATCAAGGCACTATTGTACTGTCACGACTCCAGAGGTCGAAAAGAGGTCGAATTTTTTTTTAGCCCAAACCTTTATGAGGGGGTTATTTGAAGGGCTGGTTACGAATCTGACATTCGTTTTTGAAATGTATGCCGATTACGACAGGTTGCCGCAGGTATGGGTAAGTAGAGCTGTCGAGGGCATGGGGTGTTAATCACGAATTTGGGGGTGTTGATCACGAATCTGGCCCTCTTGACAATTTAAAGTGAAATAAATGTGTAGGAGATGTGTAGGAAGCAAACCGGTGAAGGAGGCAGCGGTTATGAAAAAATGCAAAAATGATGCATAGCATGGGAGTCAAACATCTGGACTAGCACCTTCCCCACCTTCGAGGGCCGGTAGCTCTTTTAGTTCAAGGACTCAGCAAAAACAAAACATGTTTTTCCACTATATGAAGGGTGGAGATTCTCATAGTACTATCCATTCCCCCGATCAGACCTACGCCTGAGACCCTTCCCTGGTGAGACAATATAAGCACTACGTAAAAATCCTTCGGCTTGACGGTCAGAGATGGCTAGTACTAAAAAGGGCTTCTTTAGCAATTCGTTTGAAGTTTCTAAAATTTTCGGCGGAGTGGTGGATATTACTTTTCAGGTTTTGGTACTTTGATCAAGCTCTCACAGTGAAAGACTCACCTCGAATGTTGATTCTCGGCCTAGAGTATACTATTTTCCAGATGTTACTTCTTGCTTTAGAAAGAGCAGGTTTGTAAAACCTTGTGTTCTTGATTCCAAACATTCCTGACAAGATTTTGAAAACCCAGCAAACATCATTAGTATTCGTGCGTGTACTGAGAGTATGGAGGTCCAGAAACTTGTTTTCATTTTCAGGATTCGGTAATCGTACACAAAAGAAACCTTTGCGCCGAATAATGGCCTTTCGTTTAAAATTATTTTGCACTTTTTCAAACAGCTCTATATCCTTCTTTTTCTGTGGCGAAGAAACAGTGGTACATGATTTTGCAACTGGCCTAACGTACCTCCCTTGAATATCTGGAAGGTTCTTCTTATTGATTTTCTACAAACCTGCCCTACAATGCTCTGAAAAATTCAGTTTGTTGTCGTAGTGAAAACCTAGAACTTTGGTTTCGTCCACCATGCTTGATAAGGAATTTGGTTATCGATTCAGACACACATGAAAACTTCTGTGGCCTCATGCTAACATTTCGCTTCAAGACAAAGAAAAACAATGCTAATTTATTTATCACACTGTTCCGATATCAGGATGCACCAATGGTTTGAAAGCAACCCAATCACAGAAAGGAAACGCATAGTTGATCCTTTTCTTCAGCCTTTGGTTTAAGTTCGACAAGTGAATACTCAGTGAAAAACTATCAATGACGAGTCCCAGAAAAAAGACCCAGAAAGAGCGGAACACGGAACGGAACGGGATAACTAAAAACAGCCCGAAACTGGAATTCAGAACCCGGAGCCAGAAATTTCGCACATTCCTGGTCATAACGCGACTCATAGATTTAAATTTATTCCTCATCAGTGTTTAGCCATTGATTCCGTAGAAGTCATTTAGGATAAAAAAAGATAAAGGACGACGTTACTCAATCCCTTTTGGGATGCGCCACGCATTCTACTTCTACGGGATGTCATGGAGGCGAGTTGAATGCGTATTTGGCCATACAATTACTTGCGGTGGCCAGCCGATGAACAGCGCTCTATCCTTCCCAGACAAGTCTGGTACCAATTCACCGACCCCGGAGGGATGGAAGGCTTGGTTGGCCTGGGCGGGAAATCCGAACGAAGAACCTGGTATCGTGTGCAAGCGACAGCCGTCGCCTCTTCCGACTGCGCTACACGCGTCCTAGAAGTCATTTAGATAAACATTTACTCATTAAAATAAAAACCATTCGATTCAACACAGCTTTCCCAACGTTTCTGTTGCGCATATATCCCTCTGACACAAAAATCACAAGGGAACTGTCTGAACGGTACGCCGGAACGGCAAGAACGAATACTATAGGAAGAATCTCCGTCCTCCAAATGGTAACAAAACATGTTTTGTTTTTGCTGAATCCCTGAGGTAAATGAGCAACAGGCTGTAATGTTTAAGGGTCCGCAGTATTGAGCATACCACAACAGTACACGGGTCTCGTGTCGTGGCTTGGGTAGCGCAGTGGTAGAAGTGCTGCTTCGTGATCGTGACGTCGACGGTTCGGATAAGGAATGAGCGGATTAACCGCTATCAGGTATCCGGGTGTTTTGGTCTATCCGTTTTGTTGTTCGGTATCCGGCAATTTTGAGATGGATGACGAACAACAAATTAGCTTATACCTAGGTTTGGACGTAGTATTGGATAGCCTGTGTGGAAGCTTCACAATCGTAAGAGTGATCACGAGCAGCAATAGTCGGCTTTTGAATCTAGAAAGGTTGGGCGACTTCAGGCATAAGTAACGTAGGTGGGAAGAGGTCTAACTGGTACTGGTGGTACTTTCGTAATGTTAAGGAATTAATCTTCCCCATTAAGAATCTAAGTAGTGCAATTGAACTGTATCAAATTGACCTCCTGTCGCGGTTCTTGTTATGCAGACCTTATTCGGCTGAGACTTCGGACTTCAAGATCTGATCATACCAAGTCCGAGAGACTACGTAACTAGTGATACTGATAGCGATATGTCTTGCCACTTATCTTCGACTTTCCCCCCACCGGGGCATCATTTAGCATTCATCGTAAACTGTGACTGCACGATTGCTCTTCTCTTCATCCTGCGGTGAGTTCCAGGGAATGCCAGCTTGCAGCGCATTGCTAGGGTGATTCGTGCCCGAGTGGTGACGATAGTCTACGACGACTAGGATCTACGACGTAATAGGATGGCGGCGTCCAACATGGCGTGTTCGCAGGTTGGAAGACGCATAAACCGCATTTCACTAGATGCTCAGGATCTATCGTAGTGATATGGGAGCGGTCACCATATACTCCGTGGTAATCGTCTTGGTAGGAGGGCACGTACATGTCCACTTAGGTGTTATCCGACTATGGCCCGTGCAGTACCTAAGCTGCACCGACCATAGTCGGAGCCTAAGCTTGGATATTTTCAATAGACAGCTTGCTGTAGGATACTACGTGGCGCAATGATACGATGTGGGGGGGGGGGGGCAGCCTATGGGCTTCGACCGACTTCAGCCTAGCAATCGGATATGATGACATGGAGTTTCCCACATTATACACTAACTGACATGAATGCAGGTGTAATGCAAGTTGAAACGGGAGGGGCCTAGGTCAAACGGGCAAAAACTCGTTCACACGTGGGCTGCTCCCCTCTTCCTTGCATTGCGTCTACTTCGCTTTCCCAGGGGAGGCCCACCAACACTAGGAGTGTGCCAGTATAGTGAGCTCTAGCATGAAAAAGAAAACAAGAAAAGTTCATCGTCATAAAGGTGCACTCACCTTAGTCGGGTAGCGCCCCCAATTACATCAGCAATTGCCTAGCTCAGTTCACCATAGATGTAGAACGCGCAAGTGCTGCATAAAATTTTGGCGCAACTGGTGGACGGGGGGGGGGGGGCAGTCCATCAGTACACGAAAAATTTACGGCTTCTACCAGTTTGACCTAGCTCCCCCTCCATCTTGCATTACACGTACGTACGCGTACAATGGGGAATTCCACGTCAATAAACCCGACTGATATGCTCAAGGCGATGAGCTCATACTCAGAAAATTTTGAACAAGTTACTTGCAAGCTGCATGCGGGTCATAGATTGCCTCAACCTAGTCATTTGTAAGTTGCTGCAAGTTAGCAGAAATGTCGCAAGTAAGTTACACGAAGAGCCCTACTAGTCATTCGCAAGCTGCTGCAAGCTAGCACAAATGCCGCATGTAAGATATACGAAGACCCCTGCTAGTCATTCGTAAGCAGCTGCAAGCTAACAGAAGATTTCGCATGTAAGTTACACGGATACCCCTGCTAGTCATTCGTAATCAGCTGCAAGCAAGCAGAAGATTTCGCATGTAAGTTGCACGAGGACCCCTGGAAATCATAGGTAACCTCCGCTAGTAGAAATCTAGTTTAGGTCTAAACTAACGGAATATAAATGGTTTCGTTCCCATAGACCTTGGTTCTTTACCTTTTGTGAAAATGTAATAAACGATAATAAAATAAACAATAGCATAACGATTTCCAACGGCCAAATTTGGCTAAAAATAAAACTCAATCTTTGCTTTCTACTTAATAACACTGCGTGGTGCAAGCCTAGAGTGGAAGCGAGGGTATATCTGGCCAGGCTAACATTCTCTCCTTATCCTCAAATGGCACCTTTTCCGACTTGCACTACCTTATAGTAATGCCTTTCTCCTTTTTACAGTACAAGTCTGTCACACATCAGGTTTTCACTAATCTCTACCATTAACCTTCATTTCCTTTTTTTCGTAACGGCTCTCGTCCAGAGGGTGTCTGCGAAGCGCATTACGTGGCCGCCCCATTCATTTTTCGACAACTTGGCCCACGTACAGCGTCTCTGATCTTTGAACGTCGGCGAAGCTCAGAACTCCGGAGGCCTTCTCTCCTTCTCTCAATTGCGCGAATCGGGTTTCTTCGAGCATCGTCCTCTCGATTCCGCTCTGCTCGACGCTGATCGCGTGTTCATCCTGCTTTCGTATAGCCCAGGTCTGTGAGGCATATAATAGGGCAGGAGAACAGTGGAGTTGAATAGGTGGGCGCGGAGTCGGGCGTTCTTCGTCTTCTTAACGACTTCTTCGACGCCCTTGAAAGCTTCTCAAGCCACTCGTCTCCCCTTCCCAGCTCTGGCGCTAGGTCGTTGGCCATGTTGGCTTCGCGATCCAAGTACACGTAGCTGGAGCAGGTGCTCGTTCCGTTGAGCGAGAATGGTGCATCAGAAACTTGTCCGTTTCTCATGAACATCGTCTTCGTAAGATTCAGCTGCAGTCCAACGTTCCCACATACACGATCGAAGTTGGTCAGCATTCGCTCCGCCTGGCTGATGCTCGGTGTTATGAGCATGATGTCGTCAGCGAGGCGGAGATGGTGCAGTTTCCGGTCGTCGACCTTCACTCCCATGTCTTCCTATTCTAGTTCCGGATGAGGTTTTCCAGGGTGGCACTGAAAAGCTATGGGGATATGGTATCCTCCTGCCGAACCCCTCTCTTCACGTCGATGACGACTTCGTTGCAGAATGGTGAGATCTTGGTCGTGAATCCACTGTACAGCTCTCGAAGGACTCTGATGTACTGAGTAGGAACCCCATGAGTGAGCAGGGCGTCGATGACTGCTTCAGTTTCGACGGTGTCGAATGTCTTCTTCAGGACGATGAACGTAAGGCACAGCGGCAACTTGTACTCTCGCGACATTCGTTGAGCTTCGTAATGGTGTGTATGTAGTCGTTCGTGCTGAATCATCTCCGAAATCCTGTTTGTTCCATGGCTATCCTTCGTCCAGCGTTCGGCTGATCTTATTCAGGATGACTCGAGTGAACAGCTTGTAAACTACGGACAGCAGGCAGACCGGGCGATAGTTGCCAATGTCGTGCACGTCTCCCTTCTTGTACAGCAAGACGGTCCTGCTGGTCTTCTACTGAGATGGAACCTTGCACTCTGACAGGTAGCGTGTGAAGAGCCGCGCCAGAGTGTTGGTGTGCGTTGGCGGGAGGTTCTTCAGGTGTTCGGGTCTGATCCTGTCGGGACTGGATGCTGTACATTTCTTCACCGACGAGATAGCGTGTAGGTTCTCGTAAGGGAGAACAGAGGGGACGACACAACCATGGATGGTTTTGGTCGAATTGATGAACTCAGACAGCCTTTCACCTTGTTCGTTCCACTCCAAACCGTGGGAATAAACATGGCACTAGCTACCTTTCCAAACTAGCACCCTCTTCTCCTTTCTCAGAAATATTTCCTTTCTATTCGAAATCGTACTTAACCTAATAATACGTCGCTATAGCTATGTCTTCATTGGTTTATATTTTTTTTAAGAAAAACAAGTGCATAAATAGGGTAGACGAAGGTCAGCATGTTTTGGGTTCCCTGGATGTTATAAAAGAACGTAAGTATGCAACCCTCTCTAGACTTGCTTAAACCCTTCATTCGCATTGGAATGACTACAAAACTGAGAGAAGGTTTCGACGACAAAATCAGAAACTGGCAAACCAATAAAATGCATACTTTAATTTCTATTTATTTATTTCGTACCAGCTGTCAGAGCGGCCTCTTCACCGCACTGACATCTTCTAAACGGCTTCGTCGTGGTATTAGCTTCTCATCATCAATTGTAGCTGCCACCTATGTCATGGTTTCTTCAAGAAGAACACCTTAACTACGTCGATTGGGGTAAGTTATAAAAAAATAGAAAAATAAACGACATCCACAAAAATCAACTATTTGACCAATATCGATACTTTGAAAGCGAACTTCAGATTCGTGTCCAGCGACCTCGGTTACCCCAGGGCTGAAGTTTCGGCCCGCTTGAATGACATCCACAGAAAATCGATAATTTGATCAATATCGATTGATGACGATCGATATTTCAAAAACGAACCTCAGGTTCTCGTTCAGTGGCCTCGATTACCCAGGGCTGACGTTTCGGGACGCTGTTGAACACCACCAACTGTTGAGTATAGCCAGTACGCAGTGCGTGCCCCACCCCAGTTGTGACGGACGGAGGGACGGACGGAAACACACATACATACACACAGAAGAAATAAGGAAGGTGACAGAGGCAAGGGCAGGCCAGTGGCTGACTCGGCAGAGCAGCGTCGGCGGAGTTCCTAACACGCCGCGTGTGAAAACGCGTGCGTAATGTTTCAAAGCAATTAGGCGCGAAAGTTTCTTGGAAGTTTGCACTGCAGCCAGTTGCGTGCAAGTTTAAAAATCCTGGATGCAACCTTGCAAGTTAGTTAACCGCTAGAGATAAGTCGCAAGTAACTTGTTGTCCAAGTCTAGAGGCGCAAGTAACTTGTTTTGAAGCTCATAAGGCGCAAGTAGCTTGTTCAAAATTTTCTGAGTAGGGGACCCACTGTGCCAACTTGTGCATCTTACCCAGTTGATGTAGGTGCCTGATGATGCTGGCATAGTGCACACCCTAGTCCTGCGCAATTTTAGTAGTAGTCCGCCGTGGGTCAGATTCCACCAGCTGTCGCATTCGGTCGTTGTCGACATCGGACTCACGCCCTGACCTGAACGAATTTTGAAGGTTAAACTCACCTTTGCGAAAGTGGCGATCCATTCTCGTGCAGTGCGATCAGACACTGTGCCCTCCCCAGATGCACCATTGATGCAACGACAGGGAAGCGGCTGCTGAATCACCAAATTTGAAGTCATACAATAAGAGACCTCGGATGTACTCCTTTGAAAGCTCCATTTTTCTAAAAGGTGCTGAGTGAGTAGCTAGCCATAATAGTAAACTTATACATACCTGATCCCTTTATGTGAATAAAAGATAGGTTGGGTAGCGTTAGTGAGAAAAAAGCGCATTCAAAAAATGGCAAGAACTTTCGCAACAACCTAATATATACACACATACATATATACACATATATGATTTTTACGTGAAATTAGAAGAGCTAGATTCTCTTCTTCGGAAACTTGATGCTTCCGAAATCAAACCAGAAGACTTCCATATCGAGACGAGCTTTCTACAATAGAGTACAAAACCTCCAGGATCGTTAGAGTGATTTTTTTGTTCACGGAGAGTTTGACATAACTGGCACAAAAAATAACCGCCTTTTCACTCCTTAAAACAAACTTTAAATCATCACTTTCTTAAAAAATAAAAATTCCAGAAAATTTCAGACGGCGTGCTCAATTATTGGTTCGATGACTTGAAACTTCAAAAAAACTTGAGCCAAATTTTTTTCTCGAACAAAAATTTATCCGTCTTCTTGGAGATTCTTTAGCGTAATAGTAACGAAACTCGTTTTAATTTGGAAGATGTTCAGCATGATTTCAGAAGTGTTAGGCTTACTTATAAGAATGTCCAATTTGACGTGAAACTGTATATACGAGAGATTTTCGTTTTCAGCGAGCAGTAAGTAGAGCTGCCGCAATCTTCCATAGATCAAAAATGTGGATCCCCTGTACTCCTTGCAATGTTAGCATCTATACAAACCCTACTTCTTGTTGCTGCCACTTGGCCGCCGAAAAATTGCAGCAGTTTTTGTGGTGCTTTTTCGTGAGAATCTTGAAGGGGATACTTAGGTCAGCAATGCTTCTCCTAGCAATCAGAAAGAAGCTCATTACAAAATTTCGGGTAGAATTATTTTGAACGTTTTCGAGCGTCTCGGCGTATTTCATTCGAGCAATAGATAACCACTGTAGGCGGCGGGGATAAATAATGGCGTGGGCAGTGATGAATCCTCAAAATCGCTGTTCGGTCATCTCTACGGCAAAAAGTGTCACCAAGTTACGTGAGAGTGAAAAGGGTTGGACATTACATGCAATCGCCCTAGCTATCTATCACACTGAGCAAAATTAGTCGCGAGAGAATGTATGCAATTTCAAAGGTCGGTATAAGGACATCCACTTTTATAAGGTGCGCAGTTCTAGAGTTTCGTGAATTTCCAGATGCGCTACGTCATCATATTTCTCGTCGTACCGGTACTGCTCCTAGCTGCACCCTCTGGACCCTCATGCAGCGATGTGAAATCACATGTGAAAACATACCATCGAGGTCAACCGTTGGACGCGGTGCATGCCAAGGCAATCAAAGAGATGATTGTCATCCTCAGAGGAGCGACACCGAATCCGAACCTGGATCATGTCGACCCTAAAGACACTAATAACATTCGTGTGAGCCCCTTAAGTATCTGCATTTGATCGCAAGATTAAGAATCATGTAAGCTTTAGCTGCCTTTGTTCACATTGGAGCTAGTGGAAATCGATCAATATAACAATGGAGCTTCGGTGACTTTCAAGCAATTGAACGTAGGTTTTCACTCTTAGCTACTGTTCTGTGGCAAACGGAAGTGCCTTCGCGTGTAGGTGTTAGAGCGATGCGTTTAGGTCTTCGACAGCAATGGCGAAGAAGTTACTTCGATTCCGTACATGATCGACGGGGAGAAGTACACTCCTCTTGAGGACAGCGACTTCGAGCGAGCGCTGGTCACCTGCGAACAGCTTCGTGACAAGAGCGCGTAACAAGAGAAACGACTTTTCAGCACTCTCTACGAAGAGTAAAGTTTTCTTTTAAATTGAGTTGATCAGCCACCACATTCGCGTAATTTCCATGGTAATGGTAGTTTTCCTCCATTCTCCTTGTCTATGTACATATATAACGAGAGACAGGCAATTCGGTGTTCAAAGAGATACGGAGACAGACAGTATAATAGACAGACAGGCAGGCAGGCACAGACAGACTGACAAACTGACGGCTTAGCCGCTTATACTAGGATGGCGCAGAAATGATGGCCATTTTGAAGCAACTACACTGAAATACTATAACCCGCTATAAAGCAAAGCTTTTCAATCGAAGAAACAACGATTAGATCTGTTAGTATTTGGAGGATGGAGATTCCTTCTTTAGTACTCGTTCTCGCCGTTCCGGCGTACCGTTCAGACAGTTCCCTTGTTAGACAAAACCCAAAATCTAAATCTATCTTTTGGGTCCTATGAAGTTGTGAAAATTAAGCTTCCGTTCATCATTTCAATAGAAGAGGGAAGAGGAAAGACCTGCAGAAACATTCGGCTGTGCACCAAGCGGGATCATATGATAGGCCTTACGATAGAAAGGCGAAAAATAAGACGTCTGAGGTGAATGATCCACAAAACGCCGCACTTACAAGGGAACGGTCTGAAGCGTATGCGTACCAGGAGTGTGCGTAAATGAAATTCGAAATTTCGTAAATCGTAAATCGTAAACCGTAAATCGTAAGAGTCACCTGAACTGTAGTGCAGTACAACTAAATTTCTTGAAGCTTTTCTGCTAATGTTAATCAGATGTGGTTCAATATCAATTAACTGTTGTGTAATTTTCCATTCTTCTTTCTATTTCTTTTCTTCACGGCTTCTTGCTAGTAAAACATCTTTCAAACCAAACTAAACACGTTGCAGGAAAGTCAAAAAACTGTAAATTCAAAAACTATACTTAAGCCTAACGCCTGGAATTCCAACAGAAAGCTTGCATCGTTTGAATGTTCATTAAATTCCCAACTTACTACCATTTTTAGCTTGCGTATTAGTGTTAGAATTAGCAGAAACAACTGCGAAAAATTGCTGTCAGAACTACACATTAAATATCGCTTCACCCCTGACCAATGCGCCGGCTTCCTGCTCAAGCCTGTACTTGTAAGATTCCGAAAACTTATATTGTTGCTCTACTATCTAATAACTCCCTGTGCTCGCTCGGGCTACCGTTCGCCAGCTCCGTTTCCTCTCCGAGTACCTGCAGCATCGTAAGCGGTCTGGATATGGCGAATACGATAAACTCAATCACGCCACCGGAAATGGATGTCGAAACTGTCAAGATTCGTTCGACCTTTTCTTGGACGTGCTCGATTTTGCCGCACTTTTTATACCAATTTGCCCAGCCCTTTAAAGCACAATGCAAACCGATAGAAACATTGATACATGTCGCGAAGGTGAGCAGCATTGGTAGGTGGGAGCGCGCCAGCCAATAATAACCAGAGCACAGACCGAACATATGCCAGCCGATGGACTTACAGTTCTGCATTGTTAGTGCTACAGTTTGCCATTACGTGCAGACAAGAACGACATCGAAGTTTGTTACCCTAGGAAATCCTACGGCAACGAAGCCGGATTAGCCGAGTAGCAAGCATAGTGCACGGTTTCACAACAGGGGTCGTCCTACAACAGTGGAATAGTGTTTTGCTCTCGGAAGAAAATTTCGCAACACCGCCCGTAAGTGCATCCTCCCAGTCGTGCACAGTCCTCTTCTGTCGCCTCAGACGAACGTCCATTGCGGTGTCTGTTCCTTCCCGGCCGAATCATTTACCAGTTGCTCTTTTCGGTGATTTGCATGGACCCGCTTCAATGCTCATATTTCTTCTTTGCCGATTTTTCAGCGGGGCTATCGGCTTAGAGCAGGCCAGCTGTAATAAGGATCACTTTCTTTTCTGCATTAAAAGAGTTTGAGGTAACTAACGCACCACGTTGAGCCTCACTTCTCTGGTAGGAATATTGTCATTCTAACTACTCCGCTATCTTTCGTTTAAGGCTGACAGGAACGATCGGACACACACTGCAGCTTGAGGTGATAATATCAAAGCATTGGTAAATCGAATTATGTGGTTTTAGACATCTGTTCCCACCTAGTTGCTCGTTTCGCAGCGTGATACCGTACTGCAGGAACTACTTTTTCGTTCGGTTTACCTTCCACTTTCACAATTTTCGTGGTAGAACCAAAAATAGTGCTTACTGATGCATTTCGATTTCGATTTCGAAAACCTGCTAGTGTGTTGGTCTTGGTGAGATTTTAATTTCAAAGTCATGCCGAATTCTTTCAACATGAGCTGGCCTCTAGATAGCATCTAGCTAACGGACAAACTCCATTATAGAGGTGGAGATAGATCGTCTAATTTTTACCATATGGAAGGCGTACCTATACCGCGCAGGGAAGGGTTGATGGTTTTTCGAATACCTAAAGCTGGGGCCCTACATAGTATGTGTTGATTCTCCGTGTCTGTCATGAAACATGGGTAGATTGTTAGAATTGGCTGAATACGTCGGCGCTGCGGAAGCTTGATATGGTGGAAAGAACTAATCTCGGCCAGACCTTTCGACAGGCTCCTCGTCTCCAAATTCAGATGCAATCCAATCCAAAACTAGACGATGCGTCTTTTTGTTTCTGAGTTGTCACACTACTTTCCCAGTCTTTAGCGATAGTTCTAAAACACAATTTTTATTTGCATTTGTGATTCAGTTATCATTGGCTACGCCTGGCTTTCTCTTTCTCGGAACTCTGCCAAAGGCACTTTGAAGAATTCAGCAAGTTTTGGTGTGCCAAGAGTACAGAACCTCCATTTACTTAAGTGATTCCTGAGGGATTGCGAGGGATGAGAGCAAGGGACGTTCACATAGTCGTCCTGGATGGAGCAAACCTCCGTGTCCCTTCGCCTATTTTATCGGAGGGATAGATGCATTGAGGCCAGAAGGAATTCTGTTTTAGCTACGAAATTGTCCAAGAGGAGGTGAAATCAAAAGGTAACACGTGCGAGCAACTACAGTTGTGGAGGTGATAGGAGACTAAGAGAGAAAGAGAGAGTGAGAGAGAGAGATGTCGCAAATGTGGCCACCGCATCATAAGTGCGGGAAAGCGCCGAGCACCGACTGTGAGCGCACCAGCCTATCACGACACCTACTGAATACGCTTCCTTTGAGAGTGGTAAGGCCGTCTATGCTACACATAGTTCTATTTTTTGGAACACTATAAGAAGAGATCGTGCCATGCACTTCTTGTTCGTCGCGATCATCATTTGATTGATAGCAAAAGTTTTGACTGCTTGGAGATACGCGGTAGTACACGGTACAGCAAGAACAGCTTTGAGAGGCACGTATCTTTATCTCCCTCTTTCAGCTAAGCAGTGCTTAGATTATCAATCAAATGAAAACAGTGACAAGCTATGCGAGTACATGCCGATAGATCTCTTCTTTGAATGCACTAATAAAAATTCTTACATTCCTGTGCTTTAATAGAAACATTATGTCATTAATTTTCCTTAAAAGCAAAAGCCTTGTGATACTTCCAAACAGGGAACTTTGATGAGTGGATCCAAGATTGTTATCGACGCTTTATATTAGGCAGACGTTTAGGCGACCGTGGTGTTTATTTAGAGCTGAAGAGTCCTTGTGAAAGTAGCCAGAGGTAGTGTAGCCAGAGGTAGTGATCAGAGGGCTCGAAGGTCAGACTGATAGCCTTTTCCCCGTTTATCTGTGAGCGATGAGATTAGACTTCCCTTTTTCGCGTGCTTCTTTCCTTGTTTATTAAGATAACACATTTCAAGTTAGAAGTGTCTCTGCAGTTGATTCCCTTAGCCACATGGCTGACTCTTATTCTGAAAACTCTGAGCTCTTAAGGACCCATTCTCTCCTGGCTCTTGATGCCTTGATTGCAGTTTATAGCTTTTGCTACGTTCTTTGCGTCTAATTTGGTGCAGGGTTTGTGAACAAGAACTGATCAGTGTTCTGGTTCAGCTAATCGTCTGTCGACATGAATGCTGACATCATCTCCATACTGTGTCGATATCTGAGTCAAGATCTAGGATCTCTGTCCTGTTTAGCTGCGGCCTATCCTCAATGGTCCAAAATAGTTTACCGCTGTCTGCAGGAAAACATAAAGTCTGTTGATCTGAAAGTGGTAAGTGGTTTGCATTCATTTTTGATAGTTGAATTCCAGAATAATATTGATGGCCAAAAGGATTATTCTTATAGGAAGATGTGGGGATATTGAGATTATATGAATAAGTGTGCGGAACTCTGGAGAAAGAAGAGGTTGCAACCATATTGGGCATCGATGTGATATCCTACAAAACATGTTACACATGTCAGGGGATCGAGAACATTGTTACATTTTTTCCAGTATCGAGGGCAGAGGACGCTTCACACAGCAGTGGAATTAAAGTTTGGAATGTTGAAACACTTCGTATCTGACTGCTCTGATTCCAACTAAAAGTGCTGACTTTGCGATTGCACGCGCAATTTCAAAGTCGATGTTACCGATGGCCAAAGCAATCCGAGTGGAGAGGGACCTCCCCCTCGAGTGGGATTGCTTTGGTTTCTTAAGCGCAAGCAGCTCCAACACAGTATGTGCGACCTGTTGAGTATCAACGACAGTCGCCGACTTCGCCGGCGCCCGACGCTGGACGTGCGAGCCACGCAAAGCTTGCCGGCATCGAGTATGACGAGGCACGTAGGGAGACGTAACGAACGTAGGAACGTAACCCCAACCTTCGCCGGCAACCAACGCTGGGTAACGAAGCATCCCTAGCGGCGAAGTCCAACGCGTAGGAACGTACGCCTACTACAGATTGATTGATGCCCAGCTGAGTACCACTCACATTCTTGTATAGCACTCAGGAGAATGTCCTTCCGCAAACCTGCTTCGTCTAGAGGTGTTTCCAACCGATTGCAGCTCGTCAAGCCTAATCGAATGTCTGACATTTCTGCCCTCTCGTCGTGCTTTAAGCCGCGAGGTGTCGTGAATTTCGGAAAAGGTGGCTTAGGACAATGATACTATCCTCCTGTGTATATAGTACTGAGAAAACTGGTCAAACCACTGCTGGAAATGCATTTTCAACAGTGGTTTGACCAGTTTCGCCCTGCAGGTCCTCCTTGACCCGAATGTAGAGATCGCGCCGTTGTCCATCATATTCATCGCCATAGAAGCAGCAAGAGATTAAATAGATGGTCCCTCTCTTGCTACAGTCACCCGGTTTCTCCCAGGTACCAGTTAGGCATCACACACTGCTGGTCGTATATGCGGCTCCTGACAGGCTGCTACTTCAAAGTGTCAGGTGGTATTTCTACCGGCGAGACAAGCTTATCTAACAATAAGTCGCATCTCCTCAGGCAAATCCATGCGCCTTTGTTAAGCTCATCGGAGGTTGATGGCGTACATTGGTAATTTGTTATCCATAAAGTCTCCGGAGTTCCCTTTATAGGTGTACCAGTTGATGTTCACTTTATAGCCCCTGGTGAAAGGATCAAAAGTGGTACACCCTTCAGATATAGCTATATCGAGCGCCTTCTTGATGGAGTATTTTACATCACTTGTGCAGACCCCTTTTGCTGTCCGAAACATATGGACTACCTCTCGTTTTGTCTGAATGGGGTGTGAGGATCAGCAATGAGCTAGAATGTTTCTGTTGGATTTACCACGTAGTTCTACATGATCTATCCGCGATGCAGACCTCGGCATTTAGGAACGAAATCCAAGTACTTTTACACTTTCCCTTGGTGAGCCGAGACTGGTTGTTCAATAGTTGGAGACAATTGCCCATTTCATGTTGTGTGGAGCAATCCACAAAACAATCGTAGATATATCTGCAGTATAACATAGGTAATCAACCTAGGATAGGACTCTCAACTTTAGGCGTAAATGCGACATGACACTGACGACACTTCTTAAAGAGTATGTGTCTCAGCTGCATCATTTTTAAGTGACTGGGACATTTCTACATGCAGACTATAAGACTAGCTATGTGACAGCGTATCGCACCTGTTCTCATTTCTGTACTTTGCAGGAATTTGGGAGTCCATTTGCTCCTTCTGAACTTGGTAGCCTTGTGGAATCACTGGCCTCAAAACTCGATTGTAACAGGGAACATGAAAGTAATCAGGAAGGCGACTCTGAACCTGAAGACAACGAAGACGATTGCGTTATAGACGGTACAGTAAAGGTGCGCAGGCCTGCTGGTTCTTGAAGTTTACGAGATATATCCCACTCAGTCCGAAGCAGTATCCTATTTTTAGTATAAAACCGACACCAGCATATGGAGGGAGCTGCCGGAATCTGCATGGGGATATGTCCCATTCAAGATGATCAGCATTGAGTCGGTAGAGGTCAGCCAGGTAAGAAGCATTCGTCTCCTATAGATTCCTTCCAGTGTAGGTCTTCTGATGTATCACGTAATGGCCGACAAGGCAACGCACGACTGCCGAACAGCTCTGTCTCCTAATCACTCTCCAATTGAAATGAAACATATGATTTTTGGGAACTTCTGAAGGGCGCATTAAGGCATAGTTTACTCTTGCGTCACCGCAGGGCGAGGCACCATGACTGGCACAGATCATATCGAGTTTCGCGCTGCGAAGCGGTGCCGCATCGTGTTTATACCTCGACGCCTTAAATCATCTCATTTTAAGCCCTCCGCACACATTTGCTGCAAAAATAGATAGGCCCTATCTTTATCCATCGCAAGGGTTGCCGCTGCTTAAGCTGTGCCAAATTCTTTAAAAATCGTATGTAGAATTCCATGGAAAAGCCCGGCATGACAAAAATGTGAAGGGCCGTGGAAGCCGCTTGATCCGAGGTTTTGATTTGACTTGATTCGAGCCATTTTGACGCTTCGCCTCATTTCTGCAGCGCGTCGCTCCGCGGCAGGAATGAGCGGAGTCCTTAAAGAATTTCCACCGGGCATTCCGCACTAAATTTTGCCCTTTACCTTTTGTTTTGACGACACGGAAAAACAGAACACTTTTATACTAAATGGAGTATGGAAAATCATCCTATGGGACTGGGTTTCTCCGTTCAGACATTTGCTTCAGACCCATCCTTCATGAGGTCAGAAACGTATGAAGTGTCCAACCCGTGAGAGAACAGTGTCGGTCTCCTGCTCTTCACATATTTATTTCAGGTGGGGTGGTATCCTCTTCGCGAAGAGATCTACACACTACTGACGAATGTGTCAACAACGACTCTAGAAGTGAATTTCTACAGTCGGAACGTGGCACGAAGACTGCTTCAAACGATCTCTTTTGGCCTTCGTTCGGCTCTAATCTTAGTAGAAATGTCGAAAGGGATAGACAAGTGAGTCTTACACGACTACACGAGATCACATGGACGCTCTGTGGGATAACCGGTGAAAATTGATACCCGTTGCGTTACTTTGCCTAAAACTATACTTCCGTTAATTAATTCAATGTTGTGAAGAGCGAGAGCCGCTCCATTTTGCTTTGGAAAACATTTGGTCGCGCATTAGGCGTCATCATGTGGTACACCTTGCGCCAGAACGGCGAAAAAGAATGTGGCTTACGCGGTAATAGGAAGCACGATCGCCGCGTTTATGTAGCCAGCCGACAGTCGACTCGGTAAGGATCCGAACGTGTTCAGAGATGCGCGTCGTGGTTTCAAGCTATGTAATTGTGATCGGCATCCCAGGCCCCAACTAGCTACCAAGCTCTCTAGTCATTTTTCGTTTCATCAAAGTCCCGAGGAAAGTTGAAATCCTTATGTGGTTATTATTCAGCTGCAACATCTCAGTATGTTCTTCCTGGCAAGTTTGGCTGCCATAGCGTCCAACTGAGCTAGGATCGTGGAACGTAACAGTAAAGACAATTTGAAAGCAAAATTCGTCCAGTATGACGGGATCGAGAAAGAAACGGAAACTCATTTAGGAGCGGGGGGTAACTTAAAATACAGGCTTACTTCTGGGTCCAGCAGAATATTTCGCCAGCTGACAGAACGACTAGCTGACCAAACTGACAACCATAGGGCGAAATGGCAAATTTGGCCATTCTGATGCCGATCGTATTCGAAGATTTACAGCCTAGCGTCTGCCTAACCCAGTGTGAGTGAACACTTTCGACCTAGAGTCAGACCCTAATCAATCCTATGTAGCTGAAGATCTGATAGCTCAGCACGAGAATGGTGACCCGGTGTCAAGTACAAGATTCCCAAAACATTGCCAGCCCTTGTAATGCGTGTTGTATTCTGCAAAGATTTGCAGTGTGAGGTGCAGTATGGACAAGCCAGCATCTTGTCCTTCGGAGGCAAATCTGTTAGTATGTAATTTACGACCCCGGAGAAACGGAATTCTTGGTTGGCTAGAGCAGGATCCGAACAAAGAACCTCGATTCGGGGATCACCTGAGAGGCGCTCCCTCCACTGATGCGCTTCATTTTCCATTTCCAAGTTACTGTTACCATTATAATTTACTCGTTCAGAGGTCCAAGGGCTTGAGCATCTCACTGAAATTCGATGGTGCTTTAAGAGCTCTAGCTCATGGCATTTAAACTTCACGGTTAGCGCAAACCTCATATAAAACCGACAATTTCCAGAAAACCAATCCTTCACCCGAGTCAGCTGATGAAGTTCGACGTTGTGACATATAAGGGAGAGATGTCGATGTTCTCGAATGATCTGCTAGCCGCGTTGGATTCGCATTACGTATTAGTGACAGTATCTAAGGCGTCTGAGTCTCGCCAAGGGCCCTGGGTGGCGAAACTTGTCGAGGTTAGCGATTTGAGGATACAGTCCAGCGCCGTCGCCTATTTATGAGTTGCAGAAGTACCTGGAGACACGTGCGGAGCTGGTGCGACCTTTGAGATGCGGCCCCCTGGAATACGAGTTTGAGGTTAGTCTATAGTCTGTTTATAGCACTGTCGGAGTATCTGACGTGGCTGCGCTAGGCTGTCCAAGATTCCTTGTACAGTTGCTACGAGAAAATCAGGTTGACATTGTAGAGCGTTCCCGATGTAGGAGCGGTTCACCAAACAACTGGACCGCGAGCGATACGTGTCTCCGACCATACCTTCGAATCACCGCCATTCTTCACCGACATTGGAGTGGTGCTCGTTGTTGCGAACTTTAAATGAGTAAACTGTTTCATGTTGACAAGTCTCCTCATGAGTATAGAACTTTGAAAAAACAAAAAGATCAGGAACGATGCGGGGTACACATAGATTATCAGAAATTGTATTTAAGAATATTGCCCAGATGTGGAAAATCAGAGAGGAAATTATGTATTTCAAGCTGGTCAGGACTGTTGCTTGCAGAAGATCAAACTGGGATTGCTTTGTGTAGATAAAATTTACCTAACTAGGCGTGCTCCGTGCAGCCTTACAATCGTATCGCCACATCCAGGAGCCGGGTTCATCAACGACTTACGGAACTTTAACGGAGAATTGTAAGCGAAAAGCTCAGAAAACGCGGCTAATTGCTCACCATATCGCTTGATAAGCCGCGTTTTCTGAGCTTTTCGCTTACAATTCTCCGTTAAAGCTACGCAATTCGTTGATGAATCCGGTCCCAGGTTGAAATAAGGTTACACTGTCAGCGTGGTACAACACGTGGTCAAAATACACTTTACATAGAAAAATTTGGACCGAGCAAGCCCAGTAATGCAGAAACACACCCTCCGGATCTGAACCCCTGACCCCTTTCCTGCAAGTCCGCTCCGTATCCACTCGGCCATCTACTCTCTGCGCCTATGTTCGTGAGTGGCGCACCTCAATGTTCCACTTCGGTTACTGTACGGTTAACAAGCAAATTGTGAAATCGCTGTAATTCCACTATTGTTCCAGCCCTAAACCTTTTGCAGGTTAGATTCTAACCAAAACGCGACAGTTCCTGACGTCAGTTTGGTTTTATCGACCCGCACTGAAGTGATACGGTTTCTTGCAATTTTTACCTGCCCAAGTGTCCGCAGGAAATTTGAAAACTACTACGGTGCTTCCCAGACAACCGCCCACAACCCTCATAGGTCACTTTGAAGATTGCCACGGGATGCTCATTGACCTCCCTTGTTAGCTAATCGTAATGAGTGATGCCGATGTTAATCAGTCTCGTTCGGATCAAAGACTGAAAGGTAAAGGACGGAGTAGATGGACCCCATTTGGGGTGCGCCACGTATTCTACGGGATATCGTGAGGTAATTTGAATATGTTTTCAGCTTCTGCAATGACTTATTGTGGCTAGCCAACGGAATAGTCAGCGTTTTATCCTTTCCTGAAAAGTCTGGTATCTATTTCCGATCCTGTAGAGATAGGCCTGGTAGGCGCTGACGGAACCCGAACCAAGGATCTGCAGTCGGGCGCACGCAACAGCCGGCGCCTCCTCCGATTGCATCTTTTGCGAAGTAAAACACTTTTAAAATCTATATAAGAGCTTGGATAGATTACCGGTTCTATCCTAGTTGGAGCGGGCATTCGTTTCAGATGAGCGAGTGTAGCGCAGTCGGAAGAGGCGCCGACTGTCGCGTGCACCCGATACCAGGTTCCTGGTTCGGATTTCCAGCCCAGGTCAACCAAGCGTCCATCTCTCCGGGGTCGGTGAATTGGCACCAGACTTGTCTGGGAACAGGAAAGCGCTGCTTGTTTATAGGGTTTATCAGCTGGCCACCGTAAGTCATTGTATGGCCAAATACGCATTCGAACCACCCCCACGACATCCATTAGAAGTAGAATGCGTGGCGCATCCCAAAAGCGATTGAGTAACGCCGTCCTTTATCCTTTTATCCTTTACCGTTCCAGATATGGCCTCGGCACAGAAGCATTGAAACAGCAAAATCATCCAGAAGCAGTTAAGCACGCTAGAAGTTATGTTCTTCCTTTGTTATGTTCGTTTTTTTGTTGTAAATCGCTCAAAAAAGTGCAATAAACATGGAATATTGGTCCGAATAACAAGGAACATCAGAGGCTGAGACGTTAGCCGAACAACAGAGTAAACGACGTGCTTCGGAAGTGACGCCTCAGACCATCGAGAGTCGGCACTGGTTTATTCTATGAAAAGAGCTGAATGAATCGGGAACACCGTGTATTGAAGTGAATGAGTTTGCACTGGTCAACTGCTCATTATCATATCATGCAGGACAGAGCACGTGGCTTGTTTCGATGGGACATGTTGGCCAGGTTTACGATCGTTTGGTGGCGCTCTGTTGCACTAGAGATATTTTGGCTCCTCGGAGCTTGCTTCAGCGAGTGTTGTGGCTCGACAGAATAATTTGTTAGTGCCGATGTAAACGTGGTGCAATGACGAGTGATGGAAAAGTGGATATCGTCACATATACAAAAAAAGTGGCCATATATAAATGGCCAACTGTCGTACATATAATCTCTTCAAGGTTTTAAAAAGCAAAAATCCTGAAACGCTTTTACTTGCTTACAAAACATACGTACGACCCGTAGTAGAGTTTGGTACAACGGTTTTCAACCCGGTCAAGAAAAAAGACATTGATATGTTGGAGAGCGTTCAAAATAATTTCACCCGAAAACTCATAATGAGATGCTTTGGCATAGATTATTCGCAAATCCCAAACGGCAGAGAAAGAAATAAAATACTTGGACTAAAATCTTTGGTGTGTAGAAGGAAGATTGCTGATCTCAAAATGCTGTTCAAGATTCTCACGGGCAAACTCCACATAAGCCCTACACATTTCTTCGGTGGTCAAGTAGTAAGAACAAGAGGAAGTAGGCTCCGTCTGCAGGTTCCTATTGCAAAAACCACGATCAGATCTTCATTTTTGACATATAGAAGGCTTCGGGAGCTCAACTCTCTGTTTGCGGAAAACGAAAATCTCCTGTCCCTATCCATGCATGTCTTCAAGAAACTGGTGCTGACTAAATTCTGCTGTTGACTAAATTCTGTTCATTGCTGCCTTCAGAATTACAGGTGCCTCTGTCTACGTCTGATTGTTGTCTTGTGTCTTTTTTTGGTAGAACTTGCTGCTTTTTCTCATTTGTTTTGCGTTGAGTGTCATGCTTACGCTCTGAATAAATAAATAAATAAATAAATAAATATACAGGTGTGGCCTCTTTCATTCAAGCGACATCACGGCAACAGAAATACTTATTGAGGACTTTTCATCATGAAGTGACAGATAGGCAGCCTTGTTGTCTATTCCATTTATCACGCTATGTCTGAGGACTGCAACTTCTTCAGTCCAGATTTAAAGAAGCGATATCTCTCCTTGTGGTTTTCAAATGGATTAGAAGCGGGCTGATAGCTCCCAGAGGATTAGAAGTGGAGTTCAGCTGGCTGACTGCATCACGCCTCGTAACTTCCTGCTCTAATAGAAACGCTGCGTTTACAGTAAACTGATCGGTCATGGTTTCGTATTCCACACCGGATCTGTCACGGATTCAGGAGATAAGCGATCAGAGGCCACTATTCTCGCATTAACAAGTTCAAAGTTAGAAACGTATTCTCTCAGATTCATTCCTGTCCGAGCGAATAATGCTTTAGATAGTTCTAACTTCTGCTAACTATAATATTAATGCCATTACTTGGCAGAAGTCAGTCACATTTGCAACTAACAAAATTTTGTCGACGTAGGGCTTTCAAGTGTCCCTGTTGCTAAACTGGAATTCCAAGACTGCAAGTACGGAAGGATCACCGTGTTCAAGATGATTGGCGAAGCTTTGGCTCTGTAACGTAGTCTAGTGAGACCATAATCCACTTGGTGCACACAGGATGGAGGGCCATTCCGGACAAGAGTTTGCAGTCTCTGGCACGAGAACCTAAGACTTCGGCACGCAAGATCTTGGAGGCGTTCTGGATCACAGCGTAAAATCCAAAAATGAATGGAAAGGATGGATGCCTTGCTATAGCTACAAGAGCTGCTTCAGCACAAGCGTTATGATCAATCGACACGCTTCTTGTTTTCTCATGTTCATTTGATATCAATCTCCAGTTACTGTCATCTTCTAGATGACACTACGACGTTGTTGTCCATTTGTTCATTTGGAAAGTAAAGTTCAATTGCCCTAGTGTGTGCCTGAGCATCGGTCTATCCTGTATCAACCGCATGACCTTAGACGTTTTAAGAAGGGCGAACAACCGCGATCGATACGTTGCCATTACCAGTGAATTATGTATCCTCACTTCTCGACCTTTGCAGACTCCAACTGCAACACCTTAAAACTTCAAGTCATTATCAGTCTTCAAGATAGGAAGGCGCCTCCCGGGCCGTCAGACTACCCACTGCACGTTGCGCGAGAAGGTGGCCTGCCATCAGGCCCTTTCTATCTCATTAGATAAGCAATTCTTGCATCCACGTGCACCACCGCACATGTTAATGATTTTACACCTTTGCCTTGCCTTGTAGCCGGAAAATGCAGTTGGGACTGGTTGTACCACTTTGGTCTTTGGTTTTCCAGGCTCCGACGAAGGTGAAAAGCCGAATAAAACATTACCGTCTTGGATTTGGCTACATTCAAACCGCCACAAGTACCACTTACTATGCCAAGACTCAGGAACGGTCGAACTGGCCAGCAATCCACTATGTTTCCCTGAGTGAGGGGCAATCTGGGCTGTTTTAACTAAAGGAAACGCCACAGATCGTTGCGGTGGTCAGGTCACACAAAAAGCTTGAAAATGCGGAGGCTATGTGCCTTGTGAAAGAGAACTTCATTAGAAACCACATAGCCTATAAAAATGGCTACCTTGGGTCTCGAGTACATAAGTCCATCAAATATTTTTGAGATGCCACTCACATGGAATATTCGTCCGGATAACAAGGAGCATATGAGGCGGAAGCGTTAGCCAAACAAAAGTTGGCGCCTGGAATTGACTTCATACCGACAGGAAAATGACGTGCTTTAGCGGCGACGCCAATACTCATTTACGATCGGACCTGGTCCATTCTACGAAAAAAGTATGTAGAAAGACTGAGGAATTCATGTGCGAAGGCCACACATGTGTCTAGTATACATTGGATCCGAATCATTTCCGGATATCCAATTCGGATAACCCGATCTGAATCATCCAAAAATCCGGTGTCCGCAGAATGGTCTTTATCCGAGTCATCCAAAAATTTGGTCCGCGACATTGTCGTTATCCGAATCATCCAAAAATCCGGGGTTTGCAAAATCACCGTTATCCGAATCATCCAATTATCCGAAGATTTTCGATCGGATCCATTGCATCGAATGAATCATTTTCGGATATCCGATTCGGATAACCCGATCCGAATCATCCAAAAATCCGGTGTCCGCAGAATTGCCTTTATCCGAATCATCCAAAAATCCGGTGTTCCCGAAATCGTCGTTATCCGAATCATCCAAAAATCCGGGATTCGCAAAATCGCCGTTATCCGAATCATCCAATTATCCGAAAATTTTCGACCGGATCCAATGTATAGTGTCTAGCAGTGGGCTCAGAATGAGAGGAAGAAACTGCACTGGTCAACTGCTTATCATCGCGGCATGTCCACATTTCAATGGGCGGAAAACGTGAGCCCCTTGTAACTATAATCGGGCTCACGGGTGAGGTCGTCAGTTTTTTGTTCTGTTCCGGGTTCGCAATACACCCCGCTTCAAGGCGGCTCGATGACAGAAGGACATCGGTAGAGCACGGAGACTTCCAGCGTAGGGAAGCCAGAAAGAACAGGTACCACTCTCCTAAATTAGAGAGAGGGGTAATTGACTGCTGAATATCGAAATTACCGCTAGAACAGGCAGACGTGTTGAAGCTTATCATGTAGAGTTTATTCGTACTGCCTGTAACTTTGTTTCTAGGATCGACACTGTGAGGCTGGTCGGCTCTACTGTACAGGGTGTTCCAAAATAACGTGATGAAGTTTTGACGTTCTCCTAAGCGAATGTATTGATCTGCAGCATGGTGGCAACAGTGCCAATTTTTGCGCGTATCTTTCCGAGCATGTTAGAATTTTTTAGTTCTAGTTCTTGTCCCAGTTACGCTTTTCTCAAAATCTGATACCATCGCACTGTGATTTTGGAGCTTCATCGTCACGGAAAGCGCCAATGCGACGTCGTTAACCTGCTCGGTCGTCTGTCTCCTCAGAAACACGTCGAGGTAAGGAACTTGACCATGAAGTTGGGTGACCGTCCAGGGCAGGAAAAAATCGCACTGTCAATACGCCGCAGTTCCGGAATATAATCGAGAGGCGCAAAATCCCAAATCCGAGGATCTCCTGAGAAAAATCGCCCGTGATATCGGTGTCTGTCTCACATCAGTGCATCGAAAAGCCAGAAAGAAGCATTGGCTCAAGCCCAACAAGTTCTACGAAGCCCAGCTCCTGATGGACAACAGTAAGCCGAACGGCTCCATTGACGCCGACAGCTCAAGCTGCGAGCCGCAGGTCGCGGGTGGTAGCGGAAACTATCCACGGCTGATAAGCTGTTTACCGTGGAGTACGTTCACAACCGCTATAATGGCCGGATCTGATCTGGAGAGGCTCCAGCCACCTCTTCCATCGCCGAACATCGTCAAGAACCGCAGGCGGTCATTGTTTGGAAAGGAATCTACACCAACGGAAAGACCCGCGCTTTTGTGGATGAAGGAGTAAAAAAATCAGGATGTGTACCGACGGGACATTTGCGAGGCTGTGGCACTCTTCTAGTCCCAGCAGCACTTCAGGTCGTTTCATCGAGACTCAATTCCCGCACACAGGGCCCAGCACGCAAGCATGGTGCAAGGCCGATTTTCAGGACTTCGTAATGTCTGCGGATTGGCCACTGCATTCTCGGTATCTGAATCCGATGGATGCGTGCACCATCTTGAAGGCAAAGGTCTGTGCCAAGCAACACCACTGCCTGGAGGCCGAGAAGGAATCTCTTTCGCGTTTCGACTTCTGTATTCGCGCCAAGGGGGGGGGGGGGGAGGCAATTCGAATCCGGTCGAATATAGTGTAGCCTAGTGTCTATGTATGTTGTTATTTATGTATTGTTTTGCAAACGTGCTTCATAGTTGTAACTGAAAAACCTTCATTACTTCAATTTGGAACACTCTGTAGCAGTGTCATTGCTTCCCAATAGGAGTATAATTCTACTATTAGAGGCTTCTATTGCTAAAGATTGCCTTATTAGTAGATTATAAATAGAATATATGAGGATAGATTAGGCCTGTTTACGACAAGATCGACCAAATCATCTTTAACCGCAAGTTATTGCCTGTCCGATACCTCCACTGTCATCAGGTTCTACAGAGATTGGACCACCGCTTCCTCCGCGTTAGGTTCCGCTTTTCGTGCAAAGGAGAGAAGGAGGCGAGGTTCAAGAAGAGGAATCCCAGAACAACCATCAACTGGGACCTCTACACCTCTCTTGTCGGCCTTTGGGAAGATACCGTCATGAACAACATCGGCGAGGAATACGACCGCTGCGTGCACCATCACCGCGACAGTTGTAAGGGTGCCGAAAATCTGAAGACCACCAAGAGACGTTTGTCTCCTGAAACTGTCGAGCTGATACGCCAGGGTGGAGCAGCACGAGCATTAGCTGACGTCGACGTCGCGCTGCTATACAGATAAAGGAGGACCTTAAGCGTCGAAGCCACTCACTACTTCTACTCCGATCTTTTCGATAGCCACGTCCACCTGCTCCCATGCCATAATGCCATCTCTCGCTGGATGAATGTGTCGTGTCCTCTGTTGTCCCCTTTCCGAGACCTGACACAGCTTCTCGTCGATGAAGAAACCCATACAGTACCCGGTCCCGACACGCTCATCACCCTGACGCGGCTCCTCACACGCTAGTTGTCGGAATGCAGGGTTCCTTCTCACTGGAAGACCTGCAAGACCGTAGTGCTGTACAAGAAGGGAGACGCGCACGACATTGGCAACTATCGTCCGATCTGCCTGCTTCCCGAAGTCTATAACCCGTTCACTCGAGTCGAACGCTGGATGAAGGACAGCCATGCGAACAAGCAGGATTTCGGGGAGTACTCAGCACGATCAACCATGTATACACCGTTACGAAGCTCGTCGAGGCGAAAGTACAACTGAATAGTGAATTCGACCCGATTGAGCCTGATGAAGTAGCAATCGAAGCCCTGGTTAGACAGGACGTCCCCATCCTGTACTTCGGCATGTTTCGGAAGAGATGCAACGGGTTCAGAACTTACCATTCTACAACGACGTCATCGTCTGCGTGTAAAACGAGGAGTTCGGCGGTAAATATAGAAGTTTGTGATCTATGTTAAACAAAATGTACGTCGACGAATTCCCAGATCTCACACTCGCCCATCGATCGGTCCTCTAGTGCGATCCTTCAGTTCAAAGTATACAACTCCCTTATAATAGGGTGTACTTACATACACCATAGGGGCCATCAATCAGACCATTTTCACCACCGGAAAGCCATATTTTATGTAGAAGATGATATCTGTCATAACACTGCGTTGTACTCCGACGCTAAACTGTTGGAACTGAAATTTGGCTGTAACACTCCCGTGAAGTAAAGGACTGAGCACATCCCAATCCATCGCAGTCTGTCATCCGAAGTGAACGCTCGCCGCGAATGTCCACCAAGACGCTGCTACATCTTTATCCATTCAGTTCAGTCAGACAACATAACAATGAGTTGAGCTTCTTCAGTCATTCTTATCATTTGAAATAATATAAGCCCTAAAGTAAGTTGGTGAAGCCAAAGGGTAAGCGTGCTTAACGAATATCGATCGCGATTGATTAGTTCGCCCAGGTGCATCTCTATCGACGTTCTGAAATGATCGGAGCACTTTCTCGTGAAGGTACTGGTGCAAAAGGTCAAGTAAGCAATTGGAGGAATCAGTTCACAGTAAGACTGCAGGCCCCATACAGAACGACTGACCTCGAACTCATAGCATAAGTCATATCTCGTCTCGGGCCCATCTCCAAGGAAACGCGCCCTTCCGGGTTGTTCCTTCGAATATCTCTGCAAAAATACAATAATTCACTGCACAGTTCACTACAAGCGACCACCATTCTAGTCCAACCTCAACTATCTCTTTCATTAAGCGACTTAGCTTAGGGGAGGGGTTTACGCTTAATGTGACATGATCCGCGTCCAACATTCCGCAGAGCGCCCTCCGGAACTTATGGTCGCTTTTCGCTATGTAGGTCAGCGTTCTGCAGTTGACCACGAGGCTATGCTGAAGAATTGGGCACCTGAACACACTTGTTGCCTTCGTGATAGATGAGCAGGTCGATATGGTAAATTACGGTTTTTAAAGTGCTTTGTGAATGAAAGCGAGCCAGTTCGAGATTAAGAATTGCTCTACGGCAGTAACAAAAAATAATAAAGAAAAGACCTCACTCGTCACCTCTCGACATGTCCCAAAGGGTAATACAGGATTCTGGTTGCAAAGAGATCGTTCCTAACACTCTTCGGGCCGTGTCGTATTCGACGAACCTCATATTGAGCGCAGCAGTTCTGACCTTCGACAGCATGGCGTACACCTCGTCTGGGAGGGGAGTCGGGGTCGCCACACACTGAAATGCATTAGACGTCAATGCACAACGCCCTTACTTTCAACACCACAGGGCAGCGGGCAGGGTATTTCAACAGCGACGGGGCAAGTCTTCACTAGCAGCGAAAACCTGCAGGTCAGGTAGGAAGATGTCTCCTCCATCCGTTGCGCTCGCACGATGAGTGCACATTTGACCGTCGACGACTTAACGGGCATTTCCCGTTGAAAGCCAGTTTAACGAGTCGACAGATTTTTTCAGAAATTTTGACGGAATTTGTAACGGTTCTTGTAGGATTATCAGTCGCCTTCCAGTTTCTTGTTGCTACACACTTTTGCTCATTAATGAATGTTATATCATTTTTTCTTTTTTTTTTGTTATCTCAGTACATCAGAGTATTTCGAGAGCTGAACAGTGGTTTCATAACCAAGATTTCACCATTCTACAACGACGTCGTCATCTACGTGAAGAGCGGGTTCGGCAAGGGATACCATATCCCCGAAGGTCTTCAGTGCCACCCTCGAAAACGTCATGCGCGAACTAGAATGGGTCGACATGGGAGTGAAGGTCGACGGCCGGCAACTTCACCATCTTCGCTTCGCTGACGACATCGTGCTCATAACACCGAGCATCAGTCAAGCGGAACGAATGCTGGCCGACTTCGATCGTCTTACTTCGATGCAGCTGAATCTTACGAAGACGATGTTCATGAGGAAAAGATGGGTTTCTGATGCCCCATTCTCGCTCAACAGAACGAACATCACCGAATGTTCCAGCTACGTGTATCTGGGTCGCGAAGTCAACATGGCCAAGGACCTAGGGCCTGAGCTGAGCAGGAGGAAACGAGCGGCTTGTGGAGCTTTCAGGAGCTTCGAAGAAGTCGTGAAGAAGACCAAGAACGTCCGACTCCGTGCCCACCTATTCGCCTCCACTTTTCTCGCTGCGCTAACGTATGCCTCAGAAACCTAGGACATACAAAAGCAGGATGAACACGCGATCAACGTCGCGCAGCGTGGAATCGAGAAGGCGATGCTCGGGAGGACACTACTCATCAACTCCGGAGAAGGCCTCCGGAGTTCCGAGCTTCGCGGACGTTCGAAGATCAGGTTGTTGCACGCTGTTGCATGAGCCACGCTCGTCGAAAAAAAGGTGGGTCACCACGTAATGAACTTCGCAGACACCCGCTAGACGAGAGCCGTCACCGACCGGATTCCGAAGGATTTCAAGAGAACACCAAGACGCCCACGAACGCGTTGATCGGACTTATTCGTGAAAGCCCTGAACGACCGATATGACGCTCTTCGTGTCCCTCGAGCGAGGAGGATCCATTGGACCACTCTGGCACGCGACAGGAACGAACGAAAACACTGCTAGCGCCCGCTCAAGCAAGTCGATGATCAACGGGATGACAGGTGATACAGATGATTCCCTTTTCAGACGTTTCCTGCGCATTTTCCAGCAGAATGCTGTGGTAATCAACATGATGATGTGTAATTGTTCAACACCAGTGATACGCGGGTACAAAGTGCATGAAGCAGCACTGGGCACAATAGTGGCAGCGTATAAAGGCTCCTCACAGTCTGCTTCCATACATGGACCAATGACCTCGGGAAAAACCATCCTGCCCGGATTTTCAAAAGAGGCCAGGATGCGACGTCGGAGGTGATGCAAATGAGAAACGAGGTCTGTGGATCCCGGAATTCGACCTAAACGGCATCGATACACTCTTTCCCTCATCTCTGCCTGTCACCTGGAAATCAGAGGTCTGCTGAAGATTGTGTAAAACCTAACACCAACAGTGTCTGCCGATGCTCGAGTGGTGATCCACCTGCTCACACTGAAGTATGGCCCTCCTTTAGCCAAGGAACATTCGAGGGAAGAAATCAAGCTGGCCGAACGAACGGCTAGCATACTAAAGGACTTCGAAGCACGCCAACTTGAAGTTGACGAAGACGAACAGCTGTAAGTGGTGGAAGAAGATGATTGGGATCCGCAAGATCAACTGATGGACGTGAAGGTTATGTATGGCCTTGAAAGCATTCTGGTGAGCACAAAAGGCTTTAATGATTATCTCATCTAAAACAAAAGTGCGCAGCTAACCGTGCCCTCAACGAAAATTGTCGATTTACCGTAAACTTAACGAAAAATTTTCATTAAAATTTTGAGTCCAACGCTCGCTGTTAGTTCTCACACCGTAGGATACGTACCCGCTCAGCTGGCAATGTTTGTCTCATTTTGAAAATAGTCGTCTCCAATGTTTCACTAAGCCCAACCGTCGTTGCTAGGAGGCCATTCTCAGCCTTGAAAGGTCCATGTCATCTAACAACGCACCGCCCTTACTTGGCGTTATTAGGGCAAGTTGCAGAAAAGTGCATTCGGTGTCTATTCCTCTACGGATGAACGGCCGGCTCCTTTCTCAGGGAGTCGTGAACAAAGTACCAGCGCTGAATTCAACAAAAAAAGCTACTATGCATAGGGCAGATTCTACTGACTTATTATGTTTCTAGAACAGGATGGAACCGCAGCTCAATGACCAACAGGTTGGGACGCCCCTTGAAAGGGAATGACATTGCGAAACAAGGACTATCGAAATATTCACCTGTCTGCACCGCCCATAACACTGGATTACTTCCACGCTTGAAACGTCGAGCACATCGAAAGGCACGTGCTTCCAGGCGTATGCAGGGACCCATTCCCCGAGGTCTGATTTGATCTGAAACACGCGCTAATCACAAACTGCTTGAGATCACATCTCTAAAGAGCTAAGACTGACCCTTACTATAGTTCTTTTGATCCGCCGGCGTACTGGCCTGTTACTATCCGTCGTGAAATCATAATCCTTCAGAACGTCAAAATAAGTTCAAAATATAGATGACAACTAAAAGGCAAAGACTGACCTTTACTATGGGGTTCTTGGCACGTGCGGGTTGTGGTCTGTTTCTATCCCACGTCAACTCATAATCCTTCAAAATGTCAAAATAAGTTTAAATAATGAAAACAAAGATGCTGAAAAGGCGGTGTTCACACGATGATCCCGAACTCTCAATTAGTCCGCTCGTGCACCCTCTTCTTTTTGTATAACATCACCTATCGTCACTTCCATACTTATTGTCAATCCTACGTAACATCTAAAGCGACTGGTCGTAAGTCTGTATCTACGTGCTTTCGCCATTCTGTTCGTCCTCGCATAACTGACTTCCCAGATACGCCATTTCGCAAATACGAGGTCGGAATTTAACCGTGTTCAAGAAATCGAAAGCTGCCTAAAAAATGTAGCCGGCATCGGCGTCTATTAGGGTGCTTTTTTGTGCAACAGCCCACGACCAGGTTAGTCTTCGGCTGATTCCAACGGCCCTGTTCATACTTCGCGACAGCAGCGACAAGAGCGCAGCGTGCGCAGCGCGCGGAAGCATGAACAGACGACAAGGGCGACAAGAGCGACAGGAGCGACTGGGGCGACGGACGTAGTGTGGTGTACGTAATTGCACCATAACGTCTACTTCGTGGCCTAAAATATCAAGTGAATAGAGGTCTTCACGTCTAACTTCAACTTCAATTACATTAGTTTTTGGAAAGTGAAACAGACACAAGCAAACAGTCACATTACTAAAAAGTTTCCGGAAAGTGAGACAAACACAAGCAAACAGTCATATTTTTAGTCAAAAAAGTCGTTAGGAACTGAAACAGACAGAAGCGAACAATCATATTACCTACATCGTCAGTCTGGCACTCAAAATAGACATAAAAGCCCACCTTACCTTTGTATGAAGAACGTCAGAACAGGAATCGTTTCCTTCCAGCACTAGTGCGCCTTCCGGCACCAGTGCGGTGTAGTTACGTACTCCACACTCCGCTCGTCGCCCCAGTCGCTCCAGTCACTCCCGGCGCCGGCGCGAAGTATGAACAAGCGACAAAAGTGACTTGAGCGACGGCGCTCGAGTAAAGGCCGCCACAGACTTCTGCGGCGCCGCTCGGCGGCGCCGCTGCCCTATGCTTAACCATAGGGCAGAGACGCAGAGCTCGCCTCCAGCGGCGCCGCAGAAGTCTGTGGCGGCCTTAAGAACACTTTTCGGCGGCGCGCGCTCGGTTTTAATCGATATGCATGCTTTGCACGGGCGTCGAGTCGCTCTTGTTGCCCGTGCAAAACATGCATATCGATTAAAACCGCTGTCGCTCCAGTCGCTCTTGTCGCTGCTCGCGCTGCCCACGCCACGCGCGCTGCGCTCTCGTCGCTCTCGTCGCCCGTTCAAAGCATGCAAATCGATTAAAACCGAGTGCCGGCGCTGTCGCTCCAGTCAATTCCGCGCGCTGAGCACGCCACGCGCGCCACGCTTGCTGCGCTCTTGTCGCTGCTGTTGCGAAGTATGAACAGGTCCTTACCGTCCGCATAGATAACTATTGCACCATTCACATTTTCGGCCCCCAGTGCTTAGAAAATGTTTTTCGACCAAGCTACCTCTCACGTTGTCTAGGACGGTTATTTGCGGTGCTGATTACGAACGATTCCTTTGACGTGTGTCTTTAGCATTTCGCTCGGTTTCGGTAGGTATCGTCAGATGAGTACTTTTTATACTGTAATCTATCGTGCTCGGTCGGAATTTCGAAAACTGATGTCAGATTCGTAACCAACACCGGAACTACCCCTTCGACGGAGTTTGAGTGAAATCGGTGATCATGATCCGATCACCCTCAGTTATCCAAAAATGAGGTAACCTAACGATTTTCAAAGGATTTTCAACGGACGACGGATTTCGTGATCAACGCCCCAAATAACCCACTAGATGACTGGCGGACGAAGTTTGGACGAAAAATTGCCCTTGGACCAAGGCTCGGGCTGGAAGCGCAGAATGAGGGAGCGGTTTGAGGGAACGGCAAGAAAATCGATGGAGAAAAGGCGAAATAGGGACAACTTATATACGAAACGATAGCCCTGCCACTGCTGAGCTCAAACGTGCGTTTCTTTTCACAGGTATTTGCTTTTTAAACAAGATGACCTGCGCGTTCTTTTTGGCCGATCACCAAAGGCGTGTCCGGTATGGTACAATAATCAATCCTTTTAGAAATCCCCTCATTTCTGGAGAGCTCCCACTTAGCTCTGCTTCGCGTTGTTTTTCTTCTACAGTAATCGTGTTTTTGGCCTCAACTCGTTCATGGGGCTAAAGGGTTTTATATGCTCAAATCGGTGTTTGAAACAGCAAATCTCTTACCACTTTCAGCTTCAGTCCTCGGTATTTTTTCTTCAGATGGTTGTGAACTATAGAAGACCATTGTGGATACGCTACGGCCAGGCAGGACGCAGATTCCAGATCCATGTGGGAGCACAAGATATGAATGATGTCCGCGTTCATCTGCCTAGTGCTCTGAATCCAGAAGAATCGACTGTAGTCGTTAAACTATTAAAAAGGAAGGATTGGAAACGAGTAGTAAACCGAAGGGGAAGTTTGGGCTGCTCATTGTGTTCCGGCCCACAATCTGCCGAATTAGTAAAAAAAATCCAAAAATGGCAACGGTTCCAGCTCCAGCATCACAGGCAGGCTTTTCCATCGCCTCATCCTATAGCCACAACTCGCAACAGAGTTAGGGTAGATGAGAAGGCGCCACCGAAAGTGGCCTAGAGACCACCGCACAGATCTGTGGTGATATGGAGCAGCACGGAAGAGAGCTAGTATGGTTCGCGTTTGCCACTGTGGCAACGTTGACTGCGAAGTTCAGAGATAGGGCTGATCTGCTGCAACGCGGGAGGATCGAAGTCCAGTGTCTACAGGGAACGAGGTAGAAACGGGCCAAGGCCAAGAAGAGCGGATAAAGAGGCAAGCTGTACTACAATGGAGAGGACTCCGATTACAAGAAGAACGACGTTAGGATAGTTGTTACGATGGATGCGATCGCGGCTGTGCAAAGAATGAACAGCTGGACCCTGAATTTGAGCACGGAGAGTTACTGGATCTTCACGCCGTACCCACTACGCAGTGGGAGGCCCGAGTTCGTCAATGAGAACTTCTACCTGGCGGCCGAGCAGGTTCCGTGCCAGAGAGCGAAGACATGGCATCACAGTAGGAGCACTCTTTAGCATATCTTACCATAACAATGGATGTAGAGTATTCCCGGCCGGTCAGCAGTGGGTGCGGGTTCGAGTCTCGTCTGGTGCTAAAGTTTTGATCGTAACCAAAGATCGCTGTGACAGCTTAAATCCTCGATACCGGCCACTTGAGGCTTAAAGAAGCTGATATGAACCATCCTACCATACTTCTTCTCAGCAAATTGAAGGGACGGAGCACAGAATTCAATGATGAAAACTGCAGTGTCCAGAGTACAACGAGCTACGAACTAGAGTTCTCAAGGGAAAGATACAGGTGACCATGCCACTTTGAGACGAGACGTACATCACTGAATGCTGCTTCGAACGTTGATTCCAAACATGTACTCCGTTTCTGCTGTACGCATCTTTGAACGGAGTTATGGACAATTTTCATAGCAGGTTTCTCTGCCCTCTATGTCCACGCAGAGCGGGACAATCGCAAGAGAGCGAGCTCAAGTAAGTTTGAAACTGCGCTGCCGGCCGAGAAGTGGTGGCGCAGGAGGTTGAGGAGCGGCGTGGTGAGATGGGGTGATCTATGGCTCGACTCCCCTGTCGTGCAGGGTTTTTGCATTTCCTAAAAAAAATCTGCCATGATCAACCGAAACCATCTATGTCAAGTGGCGAAGTTTGCGCGAAAACGATTACCATGATCCCACTACCCATACTTGCAAGTGGGTGATCAGCGCCTTGATTAACCCCCTTGGAAATTTTTTTTCGACACACGGTGTCGGTAAGAACAATACTGCCCACTTATCTTCCAAACTATGTTCTCGCCAGCTGTTGTGTTGGCGTGCCTTTTGGAGGAGGTTGGTTCTTCCGATACTTCACACATTCCTCAAGGCAAGAGAAGAGGATGGCCAGCAGTTTCGCGATCATCTTGCGAGATGCGCAGTGCGGGAGCATCGGGGTAGAGATTGAAGAGGTATCAGTGTGGAATCAGAAGAGGAGGATCCTCTATGGTCAGAGGAGGAAGAAGGGATGAAGTTGTCAGTATGAGGACGAGTCCTTTCTGGTGACCTTTTCGTTGCGATTTGTTATAGAGAGGTTTGGTTGATCGTGGCAGATCTTTTTATCAAGCGCAACACGGGAGTCGAACCATAAACCACCCCGTCTCGCCACGCGGCTTCCCTACCCACTGCGCCACCACTGCCTGCAGCGCAGTTTCAAACTTACTTGAGCTCGCTCTCTTGCGATTGTCCCGCTCTGCGTGGATATAGAGGGCAAAGAAACCTGCTATGAAAATTGTCCATAACTCCGTTCAAAGATGCGCACAGCAGAAACGGGACATATATTTGGAATCAGCGTTCGAAGCCGCATCCAGCGAAATACGCCTCATCTCAAAGTCCCATGTTCACCTAGACCTAGTATCCTTCCCTTGTCAGATCTTCTCAAACCATCCCTGCAACGAAGGCGAGAACCAAGGGAGGCAAGGCGGTATGGTTCTGGATTGACGAGTCCATAGGAATTTGGGTGCGAAACCAAGCCATAGCAAAGACAAAGAGCGTGAGGATGGATGCCCTATGCAAGGAACGGTACGGGCATAAAGTTAGCCTTCTACAGCAGCAGAAGTGCTCAGAGCTGTGAGTACTTCTGCTCTGAGGGAGGCTGCGGTCAAGAATAGTGGGAAGTACACCTCAAAGAACTTGCGGCACGAACAAGAATATTTGAAAGAATTTGCAGACTTATCGAAATTCCTGGTACAAGAATGGAAAATGACGCAAGGCGGATCAGGGGGGGGGGGTCACCTCGTACTGACCAAGTGGTTATCCGCTTGTAGGAACGCAACTCACGTGAATGGCAAATTACATCAGAAATGGAATACATCAGGTCACCAATGGGGTAGAACACACCAGTGCTGTGTAAAATCTTTAATTTTGCGCAATACAGAACGGACTATAGGGCTCAGTTTCATGGTTCACCCGAGCCGCTTAGCTCCAAACCGAGCAGGATATTAGATCTAGGTGTAGACCGCTCCTAGAACGGCAGTCGGACGGCCAACCTTGCAGGAAAAGGTCACAACATCGCCCTGGTGTGTTCCCAAATAGGGCGGAGCTGTGTGGTACGGCCAGCGTTGCGAAAAACGATCCACTCTTCTAGAGAACTCGCTGCAGTATGCTGGGGCTGCATCTCAAACGTGGGAGTGGAGCATTCAACAAAACATGACTGTGAGTGAGAGTATCTTGCTCCCTGACGTGGTTAGAGGTAATTGTCCATGTCGAGAAGGGCTACCGGGTCATTTCGCAGGTCACGTCTCGCCTCCCAGGTCACGTCCTCTGGTTAGGGCTGTGTAATATAGAGTTTAACAACAAATTTCTAACCGCAATCACAGATAGGAAAAGGGTAAGACGAAATAAGGGTCCAGGCATCTAAATATTTGAATCCATTTCTCGAGACCGGTCCACGGTACTAACCATAAGAGGGCTGGTGTCCGCTCCATTATGAGACCATTTATATAATAGGATGGTCGTGGAACACTCAAATAAGCACGGTTTCTGTGCTTTAGAACACCCCGGAGTTCCTTCCAAAGTAATACTCCAGAGTTCCTTCCACAGAAACACCCCAGAGCCACACCCCGGAGTCACTTAGATCGTTCCCTTTCCTAGTTCTGTGCCCTGCTCCGCTGACCTGGAAGAGTGCACAGAACTAGGAAAGGGAAGGATCTAAATAACTGGTCTAAACAACTTACCGGTTTTATGATGTTCCGTTGCCGGTGTACAGCGGTCACCAGCCCGCTCAGTACCGATTCCACTGACGCTCATCTACTGGTACTTCCAGTGTCTCTTCGAAGAGGGGGAGAAGGCATTATTTCTTGTCTTCTGCTGTACAGTACTGCATCATCAAGTATCCAACAGTATACCCAACAGTATTGTATCGTCCAGTATTCATCCTGAGGACGTATGCAGGTCACAGTGACCACTACTACATTACATTAAGTCTAGGAATCAAATATAGGATTGCCTGATAACCACTTTCCGAATACAGCGAACCATGAGCTATTATTCTACCGCGTCAAGAACCTTATACATTTAGTTGCGCTACCGAACGAAAGAACTATAGTTGACACTTGTTGCAATACTAGGAACATGAACATTCGTGAATTCTACAACAGATGTTGATCAGTTCGAAATGCGCTTCGTCGTTGAAGTCGCATGTTCCTTGCGTCGTTGTCCGTCACAGAAGTCCTTTCCGTGTTCGTGACTAAATAGGAACTCACAGGAGTGAGCCTTAATCCCGAATGGGGTATCGGTTACCATTTCTCTAAATAAATAAATGAAATAGCAGGCCAAGAGCGCGAGCTCCATTCTGCACCTACCCTTACCTAAAGGGTATGTGACCCAAATTCTATGTAACAGTCGTCCCTCATCGTGGTGGGGCGCACTAATGCCGGTATGGTGCAGAAATATGGGACCTGCTTCCTCGAACATCTTCATCAACATGGGCGGAACGGGTGGGAGTCACGAAACAAGAAAAAGGCGGAATGGGGGTCCCTGGCACCGCCTCCTCAGGTCAGCGGTGCCACCCAGCATGCGTTGGCCATCGGGGCCCGCGCACTGCGACACATGACCTGCGGTGTCGCACCGCGTCGTCCCGACTAGCGCAACAGTCGTAGAAATTCAAAACATCACACTGCTGGAGTGTCTGTGTGTGTGTATGTATGTGTGTATGTGTATGTGTGTGTGTGCGTGTGTGTGATATCCTTGTCGATCGAATCTGCACATCCATACACCAAGGCGTGGTTAAATTCGAATAGAAGAGTGGAATACGGTGGGGCTGGCGATTACCTCTTCAGATGGTGATGTATCCGCCGGTCATATCTCCGTGTGCACCGTCAACAGCATGGATAATGGTAGGGAAGTGAACCCAACCCAACATAAACGCGGAAAGCCCGGGAGGTGTTGATTCGGTGGAAACGCCTATTTCCAGATGGCCCATTGTTGGGTTGGATTCACTTTCTTACCGTTATCATGCTGTTGACAGTGGACACGGAGGCATGACCGGCAGATACGTCCCCCGGGCTTTTATGTGACTTATTACAAAGGCGAGTAAGCACTCAGTATAAGGTTACCCCCACCCACGAGTCCCTTTGCTCTGAAAGGAACGACCACACAGTGCTTTCGCAAGATCCTCTGTTCTGTTTTCTTAACAAACGTGAATCTTAACATGACAAGATGCTACGTCTGGGAGAAGACCACTCCAAGAACGGCAGCCGACGAAATTGAGGAGAGAAGAAGAAACATAGACCGGTGGCACATACTCGTCGCGTGATAGGAGTGCCGATTTATAGTCGCCCACGCGCGCGAAATTTAACGCACGGCCCGTATTAGTCTAGCGTCAGTCTCCGGGAAATTGTAAACCACTTGAAACCACGTCAAGACTTCAAGAAGTACTGAAAGGGCTTCAGTCATTGGGCTCCCGAAGCACATGCTACCAAAGAATAGAATGATAGAGGACGGCGCTGCTCAATTCGTTTTGGGATGCGCCACACACTCGTACTTCTACTAGATGTCGTAGAGTCGATCTGAATGCGTATTTCGCCATCCAATGACATGCGGTGGTCAACCGATAAGGAAGACAGCGCTCTATCCTTCACAGACAAGTCTGGTACCAATTCACCGACACCAGAGGGCTGGAATGCTTGGTTGGCCTGGGAGGGAAATCCGAACCAAGATACTGGCGTCGGGTGCACGCGACAGCCGGCACCTCTTGCGACCGCTCATATGCTATTACTATACGCAAATGTGACCCTACAATGTGTCGAAGTGGAAAAAGTCGAACTGCTTCATCATGAGCGAAGGCGCTGACCAAAGGAATGTCTGGGTTCGGAAGGTGTCTTCGAGCGACTTTCGCCTGTTTCAGTTGACTGCCGCTTTCTTCAAATTACACATTGGTTTGTGGCAGAGTAAGTTTGCCTCGTCGCCCATGAGCAGACTAAATTCCTGAAGATTTTAACGAAAATTTTCTGGCCGGGTATATACAGGATGTCTCAAAAACGTACACACTGTTTGAATGGTGATAACTTTGCTCACAGTAAAGGTACTGAAGAAGTTACGGGCTCGTATGAAAGCTAAAAAAAATTCTGACATATAAAGAAAAGGTATGGATTGCTCCATGCATTCGCCTGAGATCCTGCATTTTACACTCGATTGATCGCTCTTGTCTTGAATACCTGTTAAAATTTCTCCACAAGGTGACCGTATCGATTGATTTGTGCTTCTTTCAGGGTTTAAAGCTTAAAAACTACGTCTTGCGAAAACTGCAGGGTATCATAAAAAATGCAGGTACTATTTGAAAGGTTCTAACATAGCTGATTGAAGCTTTTGAAGATGTTTGTGACTCATATGGAAGCATAGGTTAATGAAATTTCTGTGATGTGCAAATAGTTAAGACTGCGCCATGCAGCCGCTTTAACCTTGCATTTGCATTTTTGTGTCTTGCACCACAGCGTATTGTTTGCCAAATGTTATTGCTTCTTTTGTGAGCGACTTCAATCTACAGCACACACGAAACTCAAGGGGCGGAGCGCAGAATTCAGTGGTAAAAACTGCGATGTCAAGAGCTACGCACCTCAGTTCTCAGATCTTCTCAAACCTTCGATGCAACGAAGGCGAGATCCATGAGAGACAAGGCAGCATGGTTCTGGATTGATGAGCCCACAGGAGTGTGGGTGGAAAACCAATCCATAGTAAGGGCAAAGAACGTGGAGATGAATGCCCTATAGAAGGGACTGTACGAGCAGAAAGTTGGGCCTTTTACAGTAGCAGAAGTTCTCGGAGCTGTGATGGGTTCTGAGGGAGGCTGTGGTCAAGAGTAGTGGGAAGAATGCCTCAAAAAACTGATAGCACGAACCAGATCGTTTGATAGACGCAGACTTATCGGCGTTCTTGACACCCAAATGGAAAACTACCACGGAGCCCAACAAACAAACAATGCCCTCACAAGATGTTGCCCACAACCGACGTGAAACCTCTAAAGCGAGCAAGGTATTAAGTCTAGGAGTAGACCGCTACAAGAATGGCAGCCGGACATGTGACTGTGCCTGCAATAGTCCCTACATTGCCCTTGTGAGTTACGAAATCGGGCGGGGTAATGTTGCACGGCCAGTGTTGCGAAACACAACCCACTCTTCTCGAGAATCACTGCAGTAAGCCAGGCTGCATCTCCTGCTTGGAAAATGGAACGCTTTCAACAAACCATGACAATGAGTGAGGGTGTCTTGCTCTCCGACATGGTTAGCGAGAACTGTGTGTGCGGAGAAGAGCTATCTGGTCAGTGAGGAGGGCGCGTTCTGCTTCCCTCTTGATATACATTTAGGACACCTTCATCCGCATTTCTGCGGCAGGTGGGACGGAGTACGTCTGCTAGGGCCATATTCCCCACTGGTTAGGACTATTTAATGTGCTCCCTCCAAAGGAGAGATTACCAAATCGCAGATAGGATGTGAGGTAAGAGGAGATAAAGGTTCAAAGACTTAAATATGTGAAACCATATTTCAGGACTGGGTAGTTGAGCCAGCCGCTGTCGGAGAACCACCAGCACAACCTTGTCCAAAGCGCTTGCCTCAGAGGACCTGTTGGGAATGCAATGGAATGATGAATGCTGACATTTAGTAGCTTCTTTTTTAGTAGGAACACTTTTTTGTCAACATGATCGTTCACAGAAGCAGTAGAAGCTAGTTTGCTCCGAAGCAGGCCAAATCTAGGTCCACCTTTGGGCAAAACGTGAGCCACCCGTGACCCACAAACCGTCCACGGTCAGGCATCAGGTTCACAGGGGCGAACAGTCCTGCTTAGTTGTAGGTGCACTTGTTTGGCGGCTAAGGTATAAAGATGCCACCCTGCGGTCTGGTGTCCCCTAAATTCTGATGCGGTGACGCTGTCATGGTCTCTGATCATTCGTCCCAATGGATTGTACCAAGGGTAAGTTGAAGTCGCTGACTACCAAACTAGTTCCGTAATTAGGGACTTTTCATAGGGAAGGAAATAGGCTGCTTGATGCACGCTCCTTTTAGTTCATTCGCTTAACCTTTTTGTAATTCCCGTGAGTAATGAATTCCGCGAAATTCGATCGGATAACATTGGTCTACTAGAAGTCATCATCTCTTCGGGTGATGTCTGAATATGTCCTCCTTAAAGAAAAATGGCCAAAAATTTTCTGACCGCTATCAGAGATTAGGATGTGGTGGAAGAGTGGTAGGAAGGTAAGCGAGAGCGTCGACTTTTCCAGCAATTCCTTCGCTGTCTGAAACCTCTAATCAGCTCCACTCTCCACAGCACAGTTTTCTGATGACCAGTTGAAAACATGGTTGAACCGAGAACCCCAAATAAATCCTTGTGGACATTCTCATAAAGCTACAGAATTCGTCTTGTCCAGAACAGGGACCGTGCGTTTCCGATAAATCTTAAATTTCATTTAAAAGCATAGATCGCCGCATAGTATTGTTTTGAAAATTTAGAATTTATCAATGAGACCGTATTATGTCTGTAGTCGGGAAAATGATATTACTGAATCCTGAAAAATGGCATCCTGAACAGCAGGAAAATTGGTGGTAAGGTGATTTCTTCAGATCTTCAATCTCCTGCCTTACCGGACCCTTTCCTCTATATTTTCGCACCTGTAGACTGCTTGTCTTTACTTTTTCATCCTCTTCAGCTTGTCTTCACGCTCCATACGTTTCTCAAAGTTTTTCGTGCAAATCATGTTTTTACCCATTTATCATCATTTTCGTAGCAGGAGCTTTAGCGCTCAGAATATTATGGCACATCGAGAGTAACGCTACACGATCCTGTTGAGTGAAAAAAGGCACATGGGGAGCTGCACAGCTTCGTCGTCGTTTAGTGAAAAACCCAGACCAAAGGCCTGCCATCTCGAAACTATCGAGAAAGGAGAACCCTGTGGGCTAGTTTGGCACGCGAAAATGCGAACGGCATCTTCACTCGGTCGAGCAAATTGACAATCAACGAACATAATATGTGATACCAGAATAAATGGAGGCCATCTGCCCAGGCAACTTTCTCCAGCTAGGTTTTTCGTAGGCGGTAGAACGCTGAACCCATTCTGATTCCGTGAGTGGCTGAACTTCGTCCATCTACACATACCATTTCCGTGTCGAACCGGACACTGTTCAAACCAAATTCGATACTCTTCCAGGCTAGCTCTAAGACCATCGAAATCAATGCGAATTCTTCCAAATCGAAGCGACATTCAGGCAGGTTAAACTGAATGACTCAATGAGATGATTAGAATAATGTCTTGCTCAATGCAAATTTGGAATACCTTCAACTGAAATTTTTTTAAAATTTACCTGCTCCAGTAAGTGTATTAATTTTATTGTTAGAGAAAAAATGTAAATGGAAACGTGTCTTGGAGCACAGCAAAGAAGAAAGCATATAACGCGTTAAAAGGGAAGATCCCGCCATGAACTCAAAAAGTTCGTTGCAACTTTTACTTGATTGATAGTGTGAATACCATTTGCATGAGCCATCAAAGTGAGGATGTGTTTGTTCTTTACAGCTGCTTTCGTTGCATCGCTAACAGGTGTCGAACTCCATGCAAACAGAAATTCAACTTCTGCTTTCTCGGCTAAAGATCGCGACGTCTTGATCGAGTGCATGGCGCAATCTCTTTTTTGGCATTAAAAATGGCCGTTTTATGGCTTTTTCAAACAAGCTTTAAAGCATCCGTATTCTCTGAATCTCAACTCTGCAAGATAATTAAACCCTTTCTCGAATTCTCGAATCCAGATCACTTCACTTCAAATGGAAGATATAGAACGGTTAAAGAATCATAAATAAAATCGTTCCGAAGATGACCGGGCTGAATATGTAGCGTTCTGGCTAAGTTCCGATCCAAACACAAGGCACTTTCATTTTCCCCGATCAATCAAGAAAGGGTTTAAGTACCTTGGAGAGTTCACCATGAGCTTTGAACAATTGTTTTTCCTCAAAAATTGATTTTTTTAAATAAAATTTCAAATAATGTATTCTTTTATAGGATAGCTGAACTAAAACTTCTAAGGAAGTAACACTAAAATTTTTCTTGAACAAAAAAATATTCAAACCGTTTTGGAGTCTCCAATTTAATGTAGTAGAGGCTCATTTCAATTTGGAAGAGTTCGCTTTGATGTCAAAAGTTTAGGCTTATGCTTAGAGGAGTGTCGAGCTTGATTTGATGTGTCCACTTCGAAGTGAAAATTGGGTATTCACAAGACACTTTCCACGCTATCAAAGTGATCGCATCGCCTTCTGCTTGTACATATGTCCGCCAGTCTTCCGCCCTGATCACAGAGCGTTCGTCGTGCACTTACCAGCCAAAAGTTTGGAATATGTTGGAACTGAAGTGTGGATCTAACACCAATCGTGAAGGAAACGATCGTCCAAAATGAACGCTCTCCGCAAATGTCCATCCAGACGCTGCTACACCTTTATCCGTTTACACAACAATGAATTGAGTTCTTCAGCCACTGCTGTTATTTATGATAATATACGACGTAATAAACGTCACATCAAGAAACATTGTGCCACCTCTCTGAACACTTATAGATCGCGACTGACTAATTCGCCCAGGAGCACCTCTACCGACTTTCTGAAATGATCGCAGCTGTATCTCGTGAAGGTACAGGTGTAGAAGATCAAGTAAGTAACTGGCGAAAGGAATTCATAGTAAGGCTGCAGGATCGACTGACTTCGAACTCATACGTATCGGGCCCATTTGCAAGGCAACGCACCCTTCCAGCATGTTCGTTCAAATATCCCTGAAAAATTAGAACAATTCACTGCACAATCTAGTAAAAACGACGACCACTCCGGCCAACCTCAACTGTCTCTTTCACTACAGCTCTCAGCCGAGAGGAGGCGTCTATGCATAAATCCCCGACCATTGTTGCGAAGCGCTCTCTCTGTAACAGGCTAGTAAAAGCGACCACTGCTCTGTCCAACCTTAGCTATCCTTTCCACTAAACCTACTAGCGGAGAGAAGGGCCCTATGCGTAATGTGACATGATCTGCGTCCAATGCTGCGTTGAGCGCCATCATTAGCGTGGAGTCGGTTTGCGCTACGTAGACCAGCTCCCTGCAGTTTGTCGCGAGGCAATGCTGAAGAATCGAGCTCCTGAAGACACTTCAAAAACACTTCTTCCCTTGGTGAGAGATGTGTAGCTCGCTATGTTGAATTGCAGTGCTCAACGCGCTTTCGGAAAGAAACCGATTCAGGTCGGCGTTAATAATTGCTCTACGTCATTAACAAAAATAAAGAAAAGACCTCACTGGAGTAGATCACTCGATTCGTCCCGAATGGCAATGCAGGATTCTGGTTGCAAAGAGATCGTATCTAGCACTCTGTGGACCGTGTCGTGTTTGACGACCGTCATCAGGAGCTCAGCAGTTGTGACCTTCGATAGCATGACGCACACCTCGTCTGGGAGGACAGGCGACACATACTGAAAAGCATTAGGCGTTAATGTACATCGCCCTTCCTTCAATAGCAGCAAGGCACTGAGCAAGGGCGACGGAGCAAGTCTACATTAGCATCGAAAAGCTTGCAGGTCAGATAGGAAGATGTCTCTATCCATTGCGATCGCACAATGAGCGCACTCTAACCGTTAACGACTAAACGAGCCGTTTCCGTTGAAAGCCAGTTTAACGAGTTGACAGAATTTTCTCAGAAATTTAACGGAATTGGAAACGATTCTTGTTAAAATTATCAGTTGCCTTCTAGTTTCCTGTTGCCAAACACTTTTGCTCAGTGTTATGAATGGTTCAGTGTTATGAATGTTATCCTTCTATTTACGGTTATTTATTCATACTATTTCTTATATATATATATATATATATATATATATATATATATATATATATATATATATATATATCCTATATCCTATATCTCTCTATATATGTATATCCCCGTCGGGGGGGGGGGGCAGAGCCAAGGGATGGCTTCAACACTGCGGCGTATGCCAGCCGGTCTTTCGTTGCTTGAACATACTTAAGTTTTATTCAAGATATTATGCTAATTCTTTAAACTTACAAATATACAACAATTAATTATAGGGTACATATAAGACACCTATCTCAACCATTCTTTTAGAAGTAATGAATCATTTCTTGGAATTCCCAAAAAAATTGTGATTGTGGATTACGGTATCAGTTACCGTAGTTTACATGAATATCTAAACCAGTCCTTTAATTTAATTAATATTGATTTGCTCCCAGTTTGGGTTAACCTTTACACTTCCTTTTTGCTTTCTCCTTTCAGGTACTATCGGGATTGGGACGTAATCCCCTGTACATTTCCTCACCCATTACAAGAGGCCCCACCCTCTTACTAAAAATGGGGGCCAGTAATGACGGGGTTTATAAAAGCCAAAATAGTCAAGAGGAGTCGTATTTTGGTGCCTCCATTACTGGTCTTGTGTTCGGGACTGACAAGCCCGCGTGGCACTCCCACGGAACCCCACGGGGAGACTCCTCTTTGTACCTGGGTTGGACCGCCCTTGTACTCAGACACTGGTCTAAAAACAATGAAGAATTACGTACAGAACAATATTTCAATAACTCAGTATACTATAAATTTAAAGACGGGAGCAATCAATATACTTTGAAAGATTTCGGTAATCAAAACAAAGGACTGTATTGTAACAGGATATGCAACATATGTAATATAACTTCACTTGATAACAATATAACTTCCACTGTTACTAAATTTAAAATTAAAACCTACAAATCTGTCAATACATCATGTAATACTAAATCAGTAGTTTATTGTATTACTTGCAATAGATGTGAAATGCAATACGTAGGTATTACGAGTAGACGTCTTAAAGATAGAATTAAAGAACATTTATATTATATTAAAAATAAAAAGAAATTTAGTATTTTATATAGCCACTTCCATGAATGTAAATCTGAATTAAGAATTACAATTTTAGATTCACAGGATAACAACAAAGATAGGAATGTGCTACTAAATGCATCGACTACCACTAACTTGGCTGAGGCACTCCATGACTGGAGTTTGGCTATTAATGCTGGCAAGACAGTTCATGTAATATTCTTTGATTTTTCGAAAGCTTTCGATAAGGTTAGTCACAGTAAATTGCTTTTTAAGCTTCGGTCTCAAGGGGTCTGTGGATCTTTGCTTGCTTGGATTACCTCCTTCCTCTTCGAGCGGTACATGACAATTAGAGTTGGTAACAGTTTTTCAACAAGTCATGTATGTGTGAGTGGAGTACCCCAGGGGGGTGTGCTTTCTCCGTTTCTCTTTATATTGTATACACTGGAGCTGCTCTCTATTCTCAAAACTGCTCCTTACATTAAGGCCCTCATGTATGCAGATGACCTCAAAATATACGGCGCATTCGATGACACAAACTCTCATTCGGTGATCGAAAATCTCCAAAAGTCTGTTGATAATCTGGTATCCTGGACACAACAATGGGGGATTCCTCTCAATCCTGACAAGTGCTCCATAATGCGGCTTGGTAACGATGCTAATCATCGACAGTATTACATCAACCAAATCTGCGTTAAAGAATGTGAATCTAAAAAGGACCTTGGCGTAATTTTCGATTCGAAACTGAGATTCTCTGATCACATTGACGCCATAGTCAAGAAAGCTTTTAGAGTGATGTTTGCGATTTTTCGAGCCGTCCGTTGTTCAGACCCGAACATCCTTATTCGACTTTACAAGACATACGTGTTACCACACCTTGAGTACTCAACCGTCATATGGAGTCCAGTGTTCAAGAAAAAAGTTAAGTACATAGAAAAAGTTCAGCGAGTATTTACTCGTCTATTGTACCGAAGGTATTCCTCTCATGGGGAATCTCATTTGCCTTCCTATAGTGACCGTTTAAAATTGTTCTCACTTCATTCACTGCAGCGCAGACGGATTGTCTTCGATCTGGTTTTCTGTTTACGTATTCTACGTGGTGAAGTGAAGCTGCGCGCCAGCAAGTTTTGGGTCTTTCGTCCATGTGGTATGAGGCGGTTGTCTTTTAATCTACATTATCCTAGGATACATCATCGGAGATATCCTGCCTTGCATAACATCGTCTTCAATCGTGGCGCAAGATGGCTCCAACAACTGCCTTTTGACCTCATGGCCGACGGCTCGAGTACTACTTTTAAGAGGAAGCTGAATAATGTAGATCTTTTCCAATTACTTGGAATTGATGATGTTGCGTTGCAGTAGGTTGTGCACTTCTAGATCACTTTTAATCAGACCATCTCCTACCGACATAGTTGGAAATTCCTTCGAATATGTTGACGAGATCGCTTTCCTTAGCTAACACCCTCTATTGCCTTATTCTCCTGTTCCTCCACTGCAGCCCTGCTACCTTTGAGTTCTTATTTCCATTTTTCCTATCCAGCCAGGTTACAACTTCTACCTATTGTAGTGTCTGGCTAAGCCGTTATTTCGTGCCCGTAAATGACACACGAGGTTAGTGTTCAAAGGTCCTCTGGCAAGCAGTGCTTTGTGAAGTGAAGTATTCTTTCTTACTCCTTTTATCCAATGCAGCAGCTTCCCCAGGGCCAGTGCCCAACCTGCGTATTTAGCTTAACCCATTGACGACCGCGCGGAAAATCGCGTGTCTGTCGCGTGGGACCACGCGCTGGGACCACACGAACGCTGCAATCTCGTAAAAACACTAATTCACGATATTCCGAATGAAGCTCCCTCTCCAAAAGCTCCCTCTCACATTGGAGAAGGCCGGAACAGGTTTGAAGCAAAACATAGAAGATGAATTTGCTTTTGTAAGAAGGTCTACGAAGAAAAAGGACGCAAATCGTGCAAATAAGGTGACCTTATGATGTAGAAGGTGTTTGACATACTATTGTCTAGATTGTTTTCAAAATTTTCACAAGAAAGGTGACTAGTTATTTTTCTGCATGGCCATTTTTATAAGATGTGAGTAGCTGTTTGTGAATAGTGCCGATCTTTGTGCAGCTTGAATAGTGTGTGGTGCTTACTATTTGATTTTATCAGTGCTTAGAAGTGAATAACTGCCGGACCACAGCACAGTAGCATTGCTAGGATCCAAAATATCTAATGATTAAACTCGTAAACTACGGAAAAAGCGAGAAATAGGCCGTAGCGAACAGTTTTATAACCGCGGGCCAAAATCGGCCCGCGCGGTCCCAAGCGACAGAAAAACTGCGGGTCGAAAATGGCCCGCGCGGTCGTCAATGGGTTAAAGAGGTGCTACCATACACCCGCGCTGGAATGACGTTGTCAGTTGCGCTGGAGCACCCTGGCGTGGAAGTCTGTATTTGACCCTTCCAATGCTCAATTTCTAAATTCACTCTTTCACTGCTGGCTGTAATTCAATCGACTAGATTGACTAAAATACAGGATTAGTGGGCTTATTTGAGCTGGTTTGGCCAATAGCTGACTGGATAGAAGAAAATGGATGATGAAGTTATCAATTTTTTGTCTCATACTGCAGTGGCTGTTCATTTCCTATCGCTCGTCTTATGCTAGCTTCTCTGTTTTGTGTTTTTACGTTTTATATGTTATCATGCTTAACTTTGTATTTTCCGTCATCCATGTTTGGGCGCACGTGTAGTGCATGAAATAAATAAATAAATAAAGAATTATTTTGGATAAAATTGTTGAACACAGCCTATCCTTTAGGCCTTAATGACAACATTAAGGGTTATGGTAATATAACTAATGTTACTAATCCTTTACTACATAAAACTGCTCACCCTTATTATTCACTCAAAATTATTAAAGAAAGAAATAATAGAGGTAAAAAACCTTGTCATAAGCATAAAAACAATGACAACTACATGAAGGTTATTGAATAGTTCAATAATAACAAGGATAATATACAAATAACAGAAATTTATAGAATCATAAAAAGTCTCTCCAAAAAGAATATAGCTAAGCTATTGGAGTTAAGCATTAATCCTCAATTTTTGTCTCAAATTAAACAAAAAACCAAATTCATATTGTGCTGTTTGCTTGCAAGTACTAAGTATAATTGTGTTGGTAATAACACAAATAATAACAAGAAAGAGTTTATTAACGTCGTCATTCCTTACATCCATAACGTTTTTGATAAAGTAAATATTTCTAAAATATTTAATAGAGCTTATACATGTACTAGTTTTATGCGCGCTAGGGAAGAAAAAATTCCATTTCGAGTAATTTATACCTATGAAACACCGGTTTCAGCAAAAATATTTAACTATAACAAATTACTCAAATCCCTAGACAGCCATAGCGCTAACAGTATTTTATATAACCCTTGTTTGTGTGAGGCACCTAACAATAAATATAATAACTACGTGGATAAAACACATAAACACATTATTACCGGAGACCTGAATATTATAGAAGATAAAGCTCTAAAAACATTACTTATTAAAGGGACAAAATACAGGGTTACAAAGACTCTAGACAGATTAAAAATAAAAACAATATTTACAAATGCATATGATAAGGTACTTAATGTTATTAATAAAAAATACAAGATACACAATGAGGGTCTAAATGAAATAAAAAAATATTTAATTGGTCAATTTAGAAATAAAATCAAACCTTTGCTTATAAATGAGCACGGAAATGTGGAACATATACCGTATCATACACTAAACTTTTACCAAAAACACTTTATATTTTGCCCCTTAGATAAGGCAGCTAACAATTATGGAATCGTTTGCAAAAAATATTATTTGCATACTATAATGGAAGAAATGGGAGTTCACATTAAAAATTCCATAATGGAATACAATGCTAATGACAAAACTTACAATTATTTGAAAGATAGTAATCCTACTACCATTATATTAAAGCATAAATTCTTCAACGTTATAAATCACCTCAATGTGGATGTAAACTCAAGGTTACCTATTATCTATTGTCTTCCAAAACTAAATAAAACTCCTATAAGTTTTAGGTTCATAACAGGAGCCTCTAGTAGCAGTACAAAAAATTTGGCTCTACAACTACAACGGATTTTTACGTTTATTAAAAAACATTTTGTTAACTACTGCAATGTTATTTCTGCTCGTAATAAAACAGGTAAAATATACTGGGCTATTAACAATTCTAACATTACGGATGAACTTAATGATTTACAACATGAGAATTTGAAAGTATATTCAGCCGATTTTAAAGATATGTTTACAAATCTTTCTCATAAGGTTATATTATGCAAAATTACTGAATTACTCAATATTTGCTTTAAAAATAGTGGCAAAAATACATTGCATGTAATGAATATAATACCTTTTACACCGATGATAATAATTTTAGTAATAAGTATTTATTATATACCATTCATGACATTTTATATCATGTGGATTATTTATTAAGAAACAGTTATTGCGTATTTTCTTCTTCAGTATTTAAACAAAATAAAGGAGTACCTCAAGGTGGTAATTTTAGTCCCTTATTGGCTGATTTAACAATTTCAATGTTTGAATACGACTACACTAAAAGAAGTAGACGGTATAATTACATTTTTATACCTTATAGATATATGGACGATTTATTAGTGGTCCATAGCCTAAACGAAACAAATGTTGATCACATTCTGAAAGAAGTATATAAAGGCACACTAGAATTTAAAAAAACCCATATAAGTGAGTACAGTTGCAATTACTTAGACATTACACATTAAAGGTAATTAATAATAAAATTGTAACTTCATTATATAACAAAACTGAAGACTTTGATTTTAAAGTTATAAGATTCCCTCACGCCAAGTCTGCTATTTCTATAAAGATAAAATCAGCTACTATATTAACGGAGACCCTCAGAATTGCTAGAATTTGTTCAACATTAGATAATTTTAAAATAAAGATTATTAATTTAAAAGAAACATTGCTTTATAATGGGTATTCACAAGAATTTATAATAACTAGTATTTTAAAATGCCTTTATAGAAATCACCTGTATCACCTGTCGTCCCGTTGATCATCGACTTGCTCGAGCGGGCGCCAGCAGCGTCTCCATTCGTCCCTGTCGCGTGCCAGAGTGGTCCAATGGATCCTCCTCGCTCGAGGGACACGAAGAGCGTCATATCGGTCGTTCAGGGCTTTCACGAAGAAGTCCGACCAACGCGTTGGTGGGCGTCCTTGTGTTCTTTTGACATCCCGCGGAATCCAATCTGTGACGACTCTCGTCCAGCGGGTGTCTGCGAAGCGTATTACATGGCCGGCCCACCTAATTTTCGACGATTTGGCCCATGAGACCGAGTCTCTGATCTTCAAACGTCGGCGAAGCTCGGAACTCCGGAGGCCTTCTCTCACTTGCGTGAGTCGTGTCACTCCGAGCATCGTCCTTTCGATTCCTCGCTGCGCAGTGCTGATCGCGTGTTCATCCTGCTTTCGTGAAGCCGAGGTCTCTGAGGCTTATGTTAGGGCAGGAAGAACAGTGGAGTCGAATAGGTGGGCACGGAGTCGGACGTTCTTCGTCTTCTTCGCGACTTCTTCGACGCTCTTGAAAGCTCCCCAAGCCGCTCGTTTCCTCCTGCTCAGCTCTGGTGCTAGGTCGTTGGCCATGTTGACTTCGCGACCCAGATACACATAGCTGGAGCATTCGGAGATCTTCGTTCCGTTGAGCGAGAATGGGGCATCAGAAACCCATCCGTTCTTCATGAACATCGATCGTCTTCGTAAGATTCAGCTGCAGTCCAACGCTTCCACATACACGATCGAAGTCGGCCAGCATTCGTTCCGCCTGACTGATGCTCGGTGTTATGAGCACGATGTCGTCAGCGAAGCGAAGATGGTGCAGTTGCCGGCCGTCGACCTTCACTCCCATGTCTTCCCATTCTAGTTCGCGCATGACGTTTTCGAGGGTGGCGCTGAAGAGCTTCGGGGATATGGTATCCCCTTGTCGAACCCCTCTCTTCACGTCAATGACGACGTCGTTGTAGAATGGTGAGATCTTGGTCGTGAATCCACTGTACAGCTCTCGAAGGACCCTGATGTACTGAGTAGGAACGCCCTGGGTGAGCAGGGCTTCCATGACCGCTTCAGTCTCGACGGAGTCGAATGCCTTCTTCAGGTCGATGAACGTAAGGCACAGCGGCAGCTTGTACTCTCGCGACACTTCGATGAGCTTCGTAATGGTGTGTATGTGGTCGATCGTGCTGAATCCTCTCCGAAATCCTGCTTGTTCGCATGGCTGTCCTTCGCCCAGCGTTCTACTAATCCTATTCAGGATGACTCGAGTGAACAGCTTGTAGACTACGGACAACAGGCAGATCGGGCGATAGTTGCCAATGTCGTGCACGTCTCCCTTCTTGTACAGCAAGACGGTTCTGCTGGTCTTCCACTGAGATGGAACCTTGCACTCCGACAGGTAACGTGTGAAGAGCCGCGCCAGGGTGTTGATGAGCGCTGGCGGGAGGTTCTTCAAGTGTTCAGCTCTGATCCTGTCAGAACCGGGTGCTGTACGTTTCTTCACCGACGAGATGGCGTGTCGGATTTCGGAAGAGAGAACAGAGGGGACGACGTATCCATCCTGCGGAAGATGGCATGGGGGCAGGTGGACAATGGCTATCGAAGAGATCGGAGTAGAAGTCGTGGATGACTTTCTCCATGGTCCTTCTGGAAGAGGTGATGGTTCCGTCAGGACGTCGGAGAGCGGTCATCTTCGTCTTGAAGTTGGCGAAGTTCCGGCGGGCATTGCGGATGCTCAGCCCTGCCTCTGCTGCTTCAGCCAACACTTCCGCCCTTCTCTCCTTGAGATCTTCCTTTATCGCCGCTCTGCATAGCTTTGCAAGCTCGGACGTCAGTTGGTAGTTGCCTGACGCTCGTGCTGCTCCACGCTGCCGTATCAGCTCGAAAGTTTCCGGAGACAGGCGTCTCCTGGTGATCTTCAAGCTCTCGGCTCCCTTAGCACTATCGTGGAGATGGTGCACGAAGCGATCGTATTCCTCGTCGACGTTGTCCATGACGGCATCTTCCCAAAGGCCGACAAGAGAGGTGTAGAGGTCCCAGTTGATGGTCGTTCTGGGATTCCTCTTCTTGAACATCGCGGCCTTCTCTCCTTGACGCGAAAAGCGGAACCTTGCGCGAAGGAGGCGGTGGTCCGATCCCGTGTAGAACTTGGGGACAACGGAGACGTCGGTCAGGCAATACTTGCGATTGAAGATGATGTGGTCGATCTCGTTGTGGAACTGGCCACCGGGAGATTCCCAGGTCCATCGTAGGGAGGGAGGCTTCTGGAACTGCGAGTTTCCATGGATGGTCTTGGTCGACATGATAAACTCAGACAGCCTTTCACCTTGCTCGTTCCACTCCAAACCGTGGGTTCCGATGTGAAGTTCTTCCGGCGACCTTCGTGGCCCGATCTTGGCGTTGAAGTCGCCGACGATCACCTTGTAGAAGGTGTGATCTTCCTTATAGAACTTCTCCAGCTCCACGTAGAAGGCCTCGACGTCTTCGTCGTCGTAGTCGGATGTTGGGGCATACGCGACGAACACAGTCAAGGCTGGCACGGAGCCACATCGCTTCAGTCGCAGACGTCCGATTCGGCTTGTCAGAGACTCGTACGAATCGATGTTCATGGCCAAGTGCGTGTTGACGAGGACACCAACGCCGCCTACTCCCCTGCTGTCGCATGTTCCGAGGAACAGTTCTTCTCCGGAGTCGTAGGCGGCGTGTAGGGGGTGGTGTCTTCTCGTCTCGGTCAGTCCGATGACGTCGTACTTGATCTTCCTGGTTTGCATCATCAGGTCCTCGACGGATGCTTCCGACGCAAGCGTGCGGGCGTTGTAAGTACAGATCGTCATCCTAGTCCTTCTCAGTTTGCGCAGCCTGGTTAGGCCCTGAGATTTTAGCAGCCTCTCCGTACTCGTCCTTCCCATCGCTGCAGAAATGGGGGCTCTTTCGGGATCAGGGGAATGAGGCCCTTTAGTGCTGCTGTGTTTGACTGGAATACAACACGGGTAGCTAGTCAGGCTCTGTCGTGCGGGCGGGGTACTCCGGGCAGCCAGCCAGACTGCTCGAAGGGACGGGGCGAGACTTAAGGCGGCCTCGAATCGCCTTACATGTACTCCCAGTCTACCGAGTGCAAGCTTTTGGCCGAGCCGACACAGTTACAATCCGCACAGTCACGGACACATCCACGCACACTGTGCACGAACATGCCGCTCCCACGCACAAGGAACGCATCGACCCGACACAGCAGGAGCAAGGAGTCCATCCCCTGCATCCCATCTGCGTCTCTAGGCAGTACACGGTCGCATTTGGTTCGCGTTTAATTCCCCTATCCACCACCCGGGGACGCGCCATGTGGCCCTGCGACAAGCGGCCCGAGATCCCTCTTAACAAGAGAGCCCGAAGGCTCTCTATCGAGGGAGATCCGTGGTTATAGAAATAAACAAATATATTACAAATACGGGTTTCTTGATTACAATGACAAATTGATAAAGTTTGTTAAAGCTATTTTGGAGTAGTTTCGATAAATATTCCAAATTAACTTTCTTAAATTACCTTACTAGTTATTATATCCATCGGGATTATCACCCCTCAGCGTAGCGTATGTCAGCGCGCTCCAATGCGCATACGCTGACTATCATATGTAGTTTTTTCCGATTCCTCGCCTAAAATTCGTTATGTAGGTTTATTTCTTCTTTTCTAACCCTCTTTTTCTTCATTTTCTTACTCTTCTTGACCCCTTGGCATACTACCTTACTTAGTAGTCCTCCCAGTCACCGATGAGCCACGGGAGGAGTACTAAACAAAGGTTCGTATGATTAAGTGGCGAAACGAACCTTGCATATTCTCCCAAGATGATACTTCTATTGAGATAAGCCATCAGGGTTGTGCGTAAATGAAATTCGAAATTTCGCAAATCGTAAATCGTAAGAGATAACTGGCCTGTAATGCAGTACATTTAGATTTTCAGAGGAAAAATCCTTACTTATTTATCGTGCTATTTTCAGCTAAGTCTGAAGAGGCTTTCTACCTAACTATTCTCCTTTTCCCGTTTATTCTTCTCTCTAGTAATACACTTTTCACGGCAACTTTACACGCTTCAAGAGAGTCGATAAAATTGTTGATTTTGACTCTAGCCAACAAATGACTAGCCTATTCGTGGTGTTCCAACAAAAAGTTTTCGTCATTTGAATGTTTATAAAATTTCTAACTTTTTGGCGGTTTTTAGCTTGCGTTTAAATCAAGGACTCGGTAAAAAGAGTAGCAAAGAAGTCGCTGTCAAAATTAAAATATCACTTTACCGCTAACTAATCCGGCGACAACAGCAACTGCGCATACAATTCAACAATCATCGCGTATTGAGTGAACGCATGGTGCAACCCTATCGCATGACGCAACGTAAGATTTCCGCTCTTCTACACTTTGAAGTAAGCCCGAGAATATTTGAAGGTAATCGGGCCTATTTTTGACCTCTTTCACGACACGCGTGATTTTCACGTGACTGTCGCGTGGGACAGCGCGTATTGTCCTCGCATACAGTTTTTTGCTGAATAAAAGGGGACACTATAAAGGGGACACAGATATGAGTAAAACAGTGACCAATCAAGTTCCCGTGGACCATCCTGACCGTAGATATTAGTGGACTCAGTGATCAATATTGCACTACTAAATGTTTGATAACTTTCCATGAACTATTTCTTTTATGATGGCGTCCGACGATGTCGTCGGATAATGTCGTGAAAGGGTTAATGATGTATTGTTCTTGTTTCTCCTCTAGAACTTGTCTGATTCCAAACGGCAACTCTTGCAATGTTATATAAATGGAAAAATTAGTTAGCGAAGAGGAAAGTCAGTCTCTCGAGAAGTCTAAACAGAGTGCCGGATGAAATGACGGTGCCCACTGCCACGGGGACACATTAGAACGTCAAAAAACAACGCTAAGGAAAGTGGGAGCCATAAGAGGAGACCATTAAGGTGGGCACATCATTGCAACCCGGCCCACTTTACGTCATTTGGACACCAGTTGGTGGTAGATGAAAGACCACATTTACGAAAATTTGATATTTAATATTTACGACCAGGCGACCACCCCCCCCCCCCGCGCGGTACGAGAATCGCGGGGGGGGGGTGGTCGCACTTTGGCTCAAAGTGGAGAAATGGAGTCGTACTTCGACTTTGTTCCGAAGACGAAGTTTCTCGGAAGGATCGTTCTTTCGCAAGTATTGTAAGCAGAGGTCTGTAAATAATAAAGAAGTGATAATTAATATTCAATTAACAAAGTTTATATCGACTAAATGAAGATTTTTTAGGCATGACAACGACTTGGCGACACCATGAGCACCGCTTCTTCTACGAAAACAGGACGCCATCTGGATTTGAAATTGTGTCCAATAAAATTTGCTATTTATTGGCGTACGATTAGATATTTTTTTTCGAAGCGGTTTGCTCAATTTTCACTGAGGCGGCGCGACACATCTTTTACTTGAGCGATGTAACTACTAAAGTTGAAAATGTATCTTACCGAAATTTAACCTTCAATTTTTAGCAGGCAAAAATTTGGCTTCTCCTCAGCAACCTTTCAACTTTTCAGGTACAGTGATTTTCCTATCTTGGATTCGTCCAAATATGAAATGTTTCCTGAACAAGGCGACCCCTGGAACTGAAATTGGAGTTCGCAATAGCACAGTTTTTATTTACTATTAGGTTGAGTCACAAATCTTGCAACAAAATTTGTCTTCCAGCAAAAATAAGATTATGCCACAAAAGCAAAATGATTGACTTAAACGAAGTAATTACCGTTATTCTCTATGAGATTCTTCCCCTTTTCATGAACCGAGTGAATTACTTCTCTGTAGAATTCGATCGGTTTCGACCTGCAGAAGTCGAGTACCACCGCCGTGGCCTCATCAGCTTCGGCGAAGCGCCTACCATAGAGGAAGTGACCCATCGATCGAAGCAGATGGTAGTCAGATGGCGCCATGTCCGAGGTGTATGGTGGTTGTTTGATTTTGGTCCAGCCCAGTTCCTAGATTTTTGCCAGCGTCTGAAGTGCCGCAAGCGGTCGGCTGTTGCCCTACTGGATGAAACATTGGCTCGTATCGACTTCTTTCTTCACTCATTTTTGCTGGAATCAGTGCAGCTGTTGGCAGTCGCGAGCGTCAAGGATGGTTTGACTACGTGGAGCGGCTCCCGGTGCACTGGACCACTACACATCCACCAAACGCACAGCAGGACCTTCTCTCGGTGGGGCTCCGATTTTGACGTCAGAACCCTCAGCTCGTTGCGCTCCTGCTGTTGCTTTCCAGCTTCGCAGTTGTAGTGTAGCATCCGCTCTCCATCGCTGGTAACGATTCGATCCAGGCTCCCCGCTTGAGCCGGTGCAGGAGCTCTCGGCAGTCGGAAGCACAGCGATTCACATGGGTTTCCGTCAACGCATGAGGCACTGATGAAGGCGATTTTGGCAACCTTCCAATCTTCTGCAGCCGACAAGCGGTGGTTCACTGGGAGATGTGGAGATCAGCGGTCAGTGCTAGTGTGGTTTGAGAAGAATTCGACCTGACGAGTTTGCGCAGACGCCCTTTGTTTACAGCAGTTGATCTTCCCGGGAGCGGTTTGCCTCTGTTGCCTTTCTAGGCATAAAAGAACTCCTGACACCATCTTCAGTAATTTATTCGGTTAGGAGTGAACTTGCCGGTGACTTCCTAAATGTGCTTGACCCCGTCGCTGGTCTGCTGCCGAGCATGAACTAATTGAAATTGAAATCATACACTGTTTCATTTCGAGTGGTCATCGTTCTAGTGAATAAAACGTTTCAAAAGCGCAAGGAAAATTAACGATTCATGACTCAAAATGGTCGCTAAAAACCTGCTTTCAAATACAATATAATACTTCAGCGGATTTGCTTTGAGTTCCAGAAAAAAACAAAAATCTTGCAAAATTTATGACTCAACCTAATACTTATTTATACACTTTCTCAAAAAAATCAAGTCATTCCTAAGCGATCTTCCCTGCGATCAGGTGAGATCATGCTCAAAATTTTCCTTTTTTTTTGAAAATAAAGAATTTTCTACCTGAAGAAATCGATCTCTAGAGCTGATATGTAGCTTTAGAAAACTATAATTTTTATTATATAGATAGTCCAAAACCAACCCTTTCCTAAGCGATTTTCCTTGCGAGCAAGTGAGATCATGCTCAAATTTTTTCTTCAAAATTTTTTTTTTACCTGAGCGGAACAAATGTCATGAGCTGAGATATAGCTTTTCAAAAGCTCGATTTTTAATTAGTACATAGTAAAAAACCAGCTCATCTGAAGGTATTTTCGATGAGATCAGGAAGGTTGGATCTCTTCTCTGAACGATCGCTCGTCGATGCGATTGGAAAGTGCTATATCTGTACTTTGTTAAACCGATTGTAACTCGCTCAATTTTGATAGTTATTCAAATGCGAGTGGCACTCATAACACTAGACGAAATTCTCTTTCTTATGATACAAACGCGCTCCTCAGAAAAGGCTTCGCCATGCGCCGACGAGGTGGTGCGATTTCTCTGCGATTTTTGCCAAAAATCGCAGAGAAATCGCACCCTTTCGGCTGCTCATGAAGATCCCTCTTTCAAGGTTTGATGCCGTATCCAAAAGTCTTATTTCTGTAGAAGAAGCGGTACTCAGAATGTTGTCACGTCGTTGCCATGCCTAGAAAATCTTCATTCAATTGATTTTTTTTTGACAAAATTTTATTAGCTGAATATTATTATTTTTCCTTCTTTCACATTTTCTAAAATTGTTTGAAAAAGAAGAGACGTTAGCATTGAAATCCATCGATTTTCTGGAGGGGGCCGTACCAAACCCTTCTGGAGTTGGAGGGGTCGAAAATTTTTGGCATAAATTGCAACCCACGCTTGAGCCTGTTTACCACGCAAAATGTTGTAAATCGTAAACCTTAAAAAACTGGCCAAAAATCAACGTGTATAGGGATTCAAAAGACGTGCTCCATACATCGTCCCATGCTCATGGGTACCAGAATACGTGCCGAATACATCGTCCCATGTGCGTTGAGCTTCAAACGACCTGCCGAAGACGTCGCTCAACGTGCATATAGATTCAGAAGAGGTAAGGGGACCAGTGAAGGGGGACCAGGGAAGGAGAACCAGTGAGTAATGCCGCGTAGTTCAAATATCTAAAGCGCATAGTATCTCTGAGTTAAGACCTAACTACTAGTTTACTAATCTTAGAAGTATTGTGGAATTCATATAAACACTAAGAAGTAAGGCAGGTTCGTCTACAACAACATTTCTAGTCATACGGAAACACTTGTTGCCGGAAAAGGGCACCTTTGGATAGAATAGGTAGCTCAAATAATAAATTCGAAATTTTCTGTCTGTCTTCTGATTTTTCTGTTTTCTGGCGTTTTTGGCTTTTCTGCTTTCTGTTTTCTGGCAGACGCGATTTTCTGTTTTCTGGGAGAATTTTCTAAACTTCCGCCCATCCCTGGTTGGGACGCCCCAAGAGTGAGGAAGACAATGCGAGACAAGGACTAATAAAGTATTCACATATTGAAACCATCCGCCAAATTCAATTATTTCCACGCTAGAAATGTTGAGTACGTCGAAAGGCACGTATTTCCACGCGTGTGCGGTGATGTTCTCCTCCCATCGATCGGGCTCTACTTTGAGCTGAAACACGCACTAGTCACAAACTGTTTGAGATGGCATCTAAAAGGCTTAAACTGACCTTTACTACAGTTCTTTTGGTCGGCTCGGGTTCTGGCCTGCTACTATCCGACGTCAAATCATATTCCTTCGAAACGTCAAAATAAGTTTAAATATGAAAACAAAACTACTCCAAAGGCGATGTTCACACGATTAGCCCAAACCCAGTCCGCTCGTTCACCCTTTTCTTCTTATATTACATCACTAATTGTGACTTCCTTACTCACAGTGAAGCTCGGTAGAAAACCAATTATCCTACATAACGTCTAAAGCGAATGGTCGTATTGGTTGGTTGTATCTACGTGCTTTCGTCATTCCGTTCCTCCACGCGTATCTGATTCACCAGGCACGCTAGTTCGTAAATACAAGGTCCTCCCTAAATGGAGTTTGAGCGAAACCGATGATCCTGACCTGATCACCGTCAGCTATCCAAACGTGGGGTGGTGAGTAAGCAGCACCTCAAATAACCCCCAAGATGATTTCGGGGGATGTTTGGACGAAAATGTTTTCTTCGACCAGTGGAGTCGAAGAAAATTGGGCTGGGCTTGGGTAAGAGGCGCAGAATGACGGACCAGATGCGATTAGAGGGAACAGCAGGAAAATCGACGAAAGAAAATATAAGTGAAAACAAGTCGTTTGTGGGACTAAAGGGGTAAATCGGCTCAAACCGGACCGAGTTATAGAAATCAACCGGGATTCGTCGCCACCGTAAGGCCTCGTGCGTACTTCCCTATGATGGAATTGCGGCGATGAATTTTGCACAGCGACGCGAAAGAATTTGAACTTCTCCGTGCTCGTCGCATCGCTCATCGCTCTGCAAGGGAGTGCGACGGGGATCCGTCCAGGACCAACGCTAAACACCGCGCGCGGCGCGTAAAAGTATGCCACGCCCGCGATGGGCGCGGGAAGCTACCGCGCGTGCCGGCCGCCACTGTTACGGCAGCCGCGGAGGGCCATGAACTGAGCGCCGCGATGGCATCGCGGCGATGGAAGTATGCCCCCGGCCTAAGACCTCGTGCATACTTACCGTCGCCGCGATGGAATCGCGGCGATGAATTTTGCACAGCGACGCGAAGGAATTTGAACTTCTCAGTGCTCGTCGCATCGCTCATCGCTCTGCAAGGGAGTGCGACGGGGATCCGTCCAGGACCAACGCTAAACACCGCGCGCGGCGCGAAAAAGTATGCCATGCCCGCGATGGGCGCGGGAAGCCATCGCGCGTGCCGACCGCCACTGTTGCGGCAGCCGCGGCGAAGTTTCCTTTGACTATTCGACCGGGCGGAATGGCCATGAACTGAGCGCCGCGATGGCATCGCGGCGATGGAAGTATGCCCCGGCCTAACCCTTCGTTCGATTGGCGCGCTTCTGGTCTTTTAAACTCTCTCAGTCATACCACACTGTCGACATCGAATTTGTCAGAGAAAACCATAAAAATGGAAAGGATGGCAGAGTGAAATTAGTTCTATATATTAGAGTCAGCCAGAACTCACCTAAACTCCGACGAAAGATTTCCCCAAGTTTCTGCCTGAGCACCTCCAACTTTTCTATACCACAGGTTAAGTAGTTCGGGTTTTTAAGAAATTGCACACTCTGTGTTGTTTTTTGTGGGCACTGTGCCTGAAACCTCCCTTACTTTTACCGCCCCACTTCAAGTGAGCTTTTCTTTCTCTATTTTTATATTTTTATGTGTTATAGACCTTTTCTGTTCAAGTGCATATGAGTTCCACCGCAATTGAGGTTTGGAACCTCATGTTATACAATTTAAGCGAGCGACCATGGCTCTAAACATGAAAGCCCATCTTGCAGATTTGTTGGTGAATTACAACAAGGCTAATGTAAATTTGGAGCTGAGATTATTGTAGCGAAGGAGCGGATGGAAATGTTTGAAGATTTCTGCGAAGCCATCAGAGTAGCTAGCCACTCTGTTAATATTTAAAGGTTCCCGCACTGTCCCATTTCAAGTTCCCCAACATCCATGAGTTCGAATCCGGCATGTTTGATGATAGGAAAGCGCTTGACAAACAATATTCCTTGTTCCACCTTCCAACAAAAGTACGTAGGATTCGAAGGCACTCACGTCAGTGTGGGTATCAAATGTGCTCAAACAGGAGACTCGTAGAATATCGTGAGTACCTGAGGGAACAACAGAAGTCTGGCGACAATCCTACTATATATAAAGCAGCAAGCGTGCGTGTGTGCGTGCGCGCGTGTGTGCGTGTGTGCGTGTGTCACACTGTCCGTCCGTCCGTCACACCTGAGTTGGGGCGCGGCAGCCGAACACGTCGGCGAGCGTGCATGGCGAGCCGTAGACGCGCCAAACACATCGGCAACCGTGCATGGCGAGCCGTAGACGTGCCGAACACGTCGGCGACCGTGCATGGCGAGCCGCAGACGTGCCGAACACGTCGGCAACAGTGCATGGCGAGCCGCAGACGTGCCGAAAACGTAGGCAACCGTGCATGGCGAGCCGCAGACGTGCCGAACACGTCGGCGGCACCAAACTTCGGCCCTGGGGGTAATCGAGGTCACTGAACACGGATCTGAAGTCGACCAATCGATATCGATCGGTATTATCGATTTTTTGAGGATGGCGCTCAAGTGACGCGAAACTTCGGCCCTGGGGGTAATCTAGGTCGCTGAACACGAATCTGAAGTCGGATCAATCGATATCGATCGATATTATCGAGTTTCTGTGGATTTCCTTCAAACGGTCTGAAATTTCGGCTCTGGGGGTAACCAAGGTCGCTGAACACGAATCTGAAGTCGGATCAATCGATATCGATCGATATTATCGATTTTCTGTGGATTTCCTACAAACGGTCTGAAACTTCGGCCCTAGGACTAATCGAGGTCGTTGAAGACGAATCTGAAGTCGACCAATCGATATCGATCGATATTATCGATGTTTTGTGGATGACGTTCAAGCGGCACGAAACTTCGGCCCTGGGGGTAATCGAGGTCGCTGAACACGAATCTGACGTCGGATCAATCGATCCATCTCGATTAACATAAAGGTCAGAAGGCCTAGGGAAGAATAGGAAACCCGTAGCGGCCATGGCGTCTTATTCTCGGGGTTTGGGGGCGAAGCCCCCAACCAGTCGTAGGCGGCCGCTAGGCCGACGTACGACTGGTCCGCCATAAACGGCATGACTGTGCGGTTACGATGGCAGCAAATTCTGGTTGATTTTTACAAGTCGGTGTTGGAAATATCAAATTTAGAATCAAATTCAACTATTGCTTACCACGATCAAATGCAATCCCTGATATTTCTTCTTCAGATGGTTATGAACTATAGCGGACCATTGAGGACATGCTGCGGCCAGACAGGACGCAGATCCCAGATCGAGGTGAAAGCACAAGATGTGAATGATGTCCGCGTTCATCTGCTTACGATCAGTGCTCTGAATCACTACACATGTAGCATCGGCTGTAGTTGGAAGGCAATTAAAAGGACGGAATTGAAACAAGTTGTAAACCGAAAAGTAAATTTTGGCCCCGCATTGTTTTCCAGGGTTGCCGAGCTACTCGCTCCTGCGCGTGCGGTTCCGAGCGTTCTAAGGCCCTCTACAGAGTCTCGCGGCAGCACCCCGAGAACTCGTCCATATCGCTCTCGCCGCAGTGGGACCCACGATGCCACTGTGGTGGAAGCCTCAGCGGGGACGAGTTCTCGCGGAGCCGCCGCTCGCAAAGGTCCCCGAGGGCTGCCGTAGTTCACAGCGGCTCTCACCCGCAGTGCCAGGAGCTGCGGGTCAGATATTCCGGGGAGGGGGGCTCCAGGACCTAACTCCAGCGCGATGATGTTCTCAGTGTTTAAGCTCCCAGACCACATTTCTAGCAAGGAACTTAAAATCACACAGAATGTGGTAGGCAACAGTCTGCAGTAGGACAACTGATCCGAGAATGGGTGATAGTGACCTTTTTCCGTAGTACACGGGTAAAAATACGGGTAAAAATTGACCGAGGAAGTTGTAGATGGCAAATATTGACGCTAGAAACCATCCACATGACGTGGATTTCTGTATAAACTGTCGCTGATCCTCCTGTTGAAACCATATTCATATACCATTTCCAAGAAACGTTGAAATAAGGCAAAGGCGTGCGTGCCGCTTGTCCCTGTAGGAAACATTTCTAGCGTCGGAAGCATCGGACCGCGGCAACTCGTCCAATTTCGCCGCGCACCGTGCGCGACGCCAGGGGGGTTCGCGCGGCGTTGAAGTTATGTCTGCCCCGGGGGTGGGGGGGGGCGTGGTCGGATTTCAAGCTTGGGGGAGGGGGTTTTTCTTTGTGTTTCGAGGCGCAAAGTGGCTCGGAGGGGCCACCATGTGGGACAGCCCTACTAGAACATTCCTGGCTTAAACATTCCTAGCTTTTAGGTAGAGATGAAGGTGAGGGATAAAGGCCGGCGCTAATCGATTTTTTACGGGATTCGCCTACTTCCACAGGATATCGTAGGGGCATTTTGACCTTGGCCTTATACAAGGCGATCTTCAGTGTCCAGCCTATGAACAAGTCAGTGTTCTATCCTTGCCGATACCACTTAACCAAGCTCGAAGGAATGAATGACCTGGTTAGCGTGAGCTGGAGATCCGAACCAAGAACCTGGAGTTGAATGCACTCCGACAGCCGGCACCTCCTCACCTCTGCCACTTCCAAGCAGTTTGAAACACTCAAAAAATTCTTTTTAAGTACGATGCTTATCCTGCTCTCCATTTCGTTAGTCCATTCCAATACTATGAGGCTTATTTATGGAAATTCGGGTAGTTTGGCAAATCTGAATTCGCTTTCTCAAGATGCTTCCATAAGAGAACAGTTAACACCAACAAATATGGCTACCGTAGAACCTTACGAAAAGGAAATTGAATGTGTTAAGGATCTACACTAGTAGTTGGTAGGGGGGGGGGGGAGGATTGGAAGCTTCTGGCTTTTGTTCACTCGGATCTTACTTCTTCGATTAAGGGAGACTCAAGGCGAAAAGGCTCCATTTCTAGGATACTCTATAGGATATCTCTAGGAATTGTGACCAACACCATACCTATTCTATTGTCAGTGGTTCACTGTAGCTAATGCCAATTCCTCTAAGGACATTAACGGACGTGATAAACACTTCTGCCAGCAAAGGTACGCAGTAATGCGTACAGTAACCTCGCGGCGCCGCACCACCCCGTTGTCATGGCAGGTCCGCGGCAACCGCAAGACTCTGTTGCCGGCCTAAGGTAGACTGCAGACGGAACAGTCCGGCCTTCATAGATTGGGCTAGAGAAGGGACTTCGGGGAGTAGCAAACGAACCCGAAACAAAACGGAGCTCGACGGTGCGGTTGCGGGGCGAGCTGCCCGGAAACCGTTTTCCATCCCGCAGTGAGCAGAACTAGTGAATTGGTAGAATTGCAAAAATGACAGCGGTTAAAACGCCAAATCCACGTTGACAAGTCAGTTGATGGGCAAACCTCGCCTGGTGAAACTATAGCTACAAGTCGCAACAAAGTTAGTTTGAAGGCTAGGACGTCACTCGTACAGATTCCCGCTTACAAATCTTTCGGCATTCTATTGTGTGCTCTCCACAAACGTAATACTAAGGAGACCTTTGAACAAACCATGACAATAAGTGAGGTGAACTGGTCTCTTGCTTCCTTACGTGGTTAAAGGGAATTCTAGATGTCGAGGACGGCTACCACATGGCGCAGGTAGATGCGCTCACTAGTTGCAAGCAGAAAAGTAAATTTGGGCTGCTTATTGTGTTGCAGCACACAGTGAGCCGAATTAGTTAAGTGGCAAAAATTCCTGGCAACGGCTCCAGCTCCAGGATCACAGATCGGTTGACGGACAAACCTCGCCTCAACCCTTAGCTACAATTCCCAACAGAGTAGAGGCAGATGACAGGACGCCAGCCGAATGGAGACCCCCGCGCAGATCTGAGGTCGATATTATACTTCGGACCGAATCGAATAATTTCGAATGAATATTCGAATAAATTCGAATATTCGAATATTCATTATTCGAATATTCGGTGAGGCCCAAAATTCGAAAATATTCATTATTCGAATATTCGGTGAGGCCCGAAATTCGAAAATATTCATTATTCGAATATTCGATGAGACCCAAAATTCGAAAATATTCATTATTCGAATATTCGACGAGGCCCAAAATTCGAATATATTCATTATTCGAATATTCGACAAGGTCCAAAATTCGAATATATTCGACGCTACTGAGATAGACTACTGGGTGTCAGTTTTTGTGCCTTCTGGATATAACTCGCCTAAAGTCAAGTATATGAAAAACCAAGGATATATTTGAGCTCAGCAGCTCGAGCTCTATCGTTTGATATAAATATTTCATATGTAGCCATGAAATTATTCGAAATTGGAAACATGTTTAATTACCTAAGCTTGAAGGCCGACCTACGATGGACTTGAGAAACATGAATGATGCGGCCAAGGTCGACCTCTGTCGAAAGTACTTCATTGTCGGTTTGTTTGGTCTACCGTTGGTGTGGCTTAGGAACACAATCTGGTTCTTTGGTTGAGGCTTTCTTCGACCGCAATCACCGGCCACCAATACCAATCGGAAGTATGTCACGCTGAGTGCCATAGGAACGATCTTTTGGTTAATAGTAATATGTGTCTGGGAGACCAAGTTCCAGTCGTACCGTTCGAAAAGTGTCGCATGGGCGGACTACTTGACATTCATCTTCTCAGTCGGAAGGGTATAGACTGGCTGCGATCTCACCCCAAATTGCCACAGCATCACTCATCCTTCTCAAAGTCCTTTTCTGTGATTCACTTGTAGGAGACCTTATTTCTCAGCTTAACGACGAGGTGTTTCCTCACTCAATTGTTGTTTTTTCTTGTCCGGGTTTGTAACACAAAACATCATAAACATATTAACATAATGCCGAGTTAGCCTAGTGGTTAGTAGGGTAGTTTTATGCACAAACGGTCACAGGCTCGACTCCCGGCACCGGCACGCCATGCCCTGCAAAAATTGCAAAAATGGCAACTTTCCAGCTCAGGCTCAGGTTTACAGGCCGGCTTACAGGCTCGTCGCAAAACCATGATCACAAGTCGCAATAGAATCAGTGTAAAGGCTAGAACGTCACCCGGAAGTGGCGCACAGAACCCCCGCCCGAGTTCTGTGGTCAGTATGCGCGGGCTACCGAGGGCCGAACGACCTCGGCTAAAGAAGCTAGTTCGACTGGGGACTCTGAATGTGGGAACGCTGACCGGAAGATCTAGGGAAGTGACTGACCTGATGAAGCGCAGAAGGACACAAGTCCTGTGTCTGCAGGAAACGCGATGGAAAGGGGCGAAAGCAAGGGACATCGGAGAAGGGGTCAAGCTGTACTACAACGGAGAGGACACCAACCGGAACGGGGTAGGGATAGCTGTCGCGGAGTCCCTCAAGGATTCAGTAGCGGCTGTCCAAAGAATAAACGACCGCATCATGTCACAGCGGCTGGACACGAAAGAGGTTTATGGACCATCATGTCTGTCTACGCTCCGCAGACCGGATGCTCCGAGCACAACAAGGATGACTTCTATCTCTCGCTCGAGGAAGCCATAAGGTCCGTACCAGAAGGCGACTACCTCTCCATAGCAGGGGACATGAACGGGCATGTGGGGAGTGGCAGAAGAGGAGTGGAAAGGGTTCATGGAGGTAAAGGGATCGGCCTGATAAACCCGAATGGAGAACGAATTCTGGATCTGGCTATCGCCCACGACCTGGCTGTGTGTAGCACCTTCTTCACGAAGAGGGAGAGCCAGAAGGTGACCTATGCTAGCGGAGGAAGAAGGACGGAAGTCGACCACATCCTGGTTCGAAGGGCTGCCCTGAAAACAGTCCGGGATGTGAAGGTCATTCCGGGAGAGGACGTGGCATCACAGCATAGACCCTTGGTAGCCGACCTTAGCATAACTCTACCCAGCAGGCCCAAAGTGAGGACGGAACCCAGGATCCGTTGGTGGAGACTGCGGGGTTCAGAGCGGAACGAGCTGCGAAGGGCAGTGCTCGAAGCAGGCCTTCCAGATCCAGCTGGTCCCGTGAATGAGACCTGGAGGAGGGTAGCCCAAACAATCCTGAGATGTGCCAAGGAAACCCTGAAAGAAACAAAGGGCGGAATCCGAGAGGATAAATCGGCATGGTTCTGGAACGAAGAGGTGCAGGCTGCGGTGAAGAAAAAGAAGGAGGCCAACAAGCTGTGGCAGAAGACGAGGGCACCCGAGCATCTCACAGCCTACAGGAAGCTGAAGAGGCCGGCAAAAACAGCTGTAGCGAAGGCAAAGAACGCGGAAATGGATGCCCTGTACGAGAAACTAAACGGGCCAGAGGGAGAAAAGTTCGCCATTCGCCTGGCCAAGGCGCGTCATAGAGCTAGCCTCGACATTCGAGTAGTGAAGACTGTGAAGAGTGCTGACGGTAGGGTACTACGAAAACCGGTCGAGGTCAGAAAAAGATGGGAGGAGTACTTCAAAGAGCTTCTGAACGAGGAGTTCTCCGTCGGGAGACCCAGGAAGAACAACCAACGGAAGAACCCATCCCACCCTGGCGCAAAAAGAGGTTCGCAGTGCCATAGGGAAGATGAAACTCGGAAAGGCAGCAGGGCCTGACGGTGTGCCAGTAGAGGCTTAGAAGGTGCTTGGGGACCTCGGAATCAGCTGGCTAACGCGGTTCCTCAACAGAATCACAAAAAGGTAAGATGCCGGATGACTGGAGGAACAGCACCATAGTACCCATCTTCAAGCAGAAGGGAGACGCTTGCGAATGCTCCAACTACCGAGGGATCAAACTGATCTCACACACGATGAAGATCTACGAACGACTGGTCGACTCAAGGCTGAGGGAGATGGTACCCATCTCCCAGGTGCAGTGGGGCTTCATGCCTGAGAGGTCCACCACAGACGCCATCTTCATCGCTCGTCAGGTGATGGAGAATCGGGAGAAACGAAAACCCTGCTACCTGTCATTCCTGGACCTGAAGAAGGCCTACGACAGGCTAGCTCGGGCCGTAATCTGGAATGCCCTTCGAGGGAGGGGTGTCCCGGAACGTCTGATCACGGACATAGGGGACATGTACGAGGGCTCGAAAGCGGCGATACGAACTCCACACGGGGTGACAAGGAAAGTGGACATTACAGTGGGGGTACACCAAGGATCGGATCTGAGCCCGTTCCTCTTCCTGCTGACGCTTGACTCTATTGTGAACCACCTTGAGGAAGGCCCTCTCAGAACGATCCTCTACGCGGACGACATCGCCCTAGTAGCCGACAACCAGGAGGAGCTGAAGGAGAAGGTGCAGGTGTGGCAGAGAGCCCTCGCAGAGAACGGCCTACGGCTGAACGTGAAGAAGACGAAGTTCATCAGCTCTGAGCAGTGCGCTGGATCGATCCTAGACTGCCAAGAGGAAACGGTCGAGAAGGTGGGAGAATTCCGCTACCTCGGAAGTGACCTATCCGAGGAAGGAAGTGTGGACCAGGCGGTCAGGGGACGGATAAACGAAACCCTGGGTAAGGCGCAGGAGCGGCAACTGCACGCGGCGGAGATGAGGATGCTGAGATGGGCATGTGAATGGACCCGTCGGGACAGCGTGCGAAACGAGGATGTTAGGGCAGTGATGAAGACAGCCCCGATCCAGCTGAAGATGAGAGAGCAGCGCCTGAGGTGGTATGGACACGTCCTCAGAAGACCAGAGGATCACCCCACAAGGTTGGCCCTAGATTTCGAGGCACCCGGAAAGCGTCCGAGAGGAGCCCCAAGGAAAAGATGGAAGGACGTCATCAAGAGAGATCTCGCCGAAGTTGGCGCCACAGCAGATGACGCCCTTGATAGGATGAGGTGGCGACAGATCACAAGAACAGCGGACCCTGCGACTGCGCGGGACTAAACGCTCAGGAGAAAAAGAAGAAGATACATATTAACATAATGCCTTTAAATAACATGTCATGTTTGAGATTACGTTTATTTCTGTATTTGCTTTACGAGGGTCATTAGAAGCCGTAGAATATCTACTATTTCAACCAAAGCATTCTTTATTGATAAATTTTGTGGCTAGAAGCCGTAGAATGCTTACAATTTCAAGCAAAGTATTCGCTATTGATAAATTTTGTGGCACTATGTCAGTTGTGCGTTACGGTCGGAATTTATTAAGATTAGAAGAGTTTGGATTTGAAAATTGAAGACACGATCTTACAGAAGAAATTAGAAAAAAGGCATTTAGCATAGGGCTCAATTTGACTTTCAGTTCAAATACATCTGTCGTATACTTCGGACCGAATCGAATAATTTCGAATGAATATTCGAATAAATTCGAATATTCGAATATTCATTATTCGAATATTCGGTGAGGCCCAAAATTCGAAAATATTCATTATTCGAATATTCGATAAGGCCCAAAATTCGAAAATATTCATTATTCGAATATTCGACGAAGCCCAAAATTCGAATATATTCATTATTCGAATATTCGGTGAGGCCCAAAATTCGAAAATATTCATTATTCGAATATTCGATTAGGCCCAAAATTCGAAAATATTCATTATTCGAATATTCGACGAGGCCCAAAATTCGAATATATTCATTATTCGAATATTCGACAAGGTCCAAAATTCGAATATATTCATTATTCGAATATTCGGTTTTTCGTGAAACCGAATATATTCGATTATTCGTTTATTCGAAAAAATTTTGGAAGGACACAAGTATAGTCGATATGCGGGACAGCACGGAATGACAGCTGGTTCGAGTGAGGCTGTCACTGACTGAGAAATCCAGGGAAATGGCTGCTCGAACGCCGTAGAAACGGGACAATGCCGAGGAAAATGAGCAAGGAGTCAAGGTGTACTACAGTGGAGAGGGACCCAATTGCGAGAGGAACAGTGTTAAGATAGTTGTCACTATGCATGCGATTGAGGCTGTCCATAGAACTAACACCTGAACCATGTCCCTGAACCTGAGCATGGTGGGCTGCCGGACGTTCACGCTGTAGCCTCTACGCAATGGGCGGCCCGAGCTCGACAAGGATGGCTTCAACCTGGCGCCCGAGGTTCCGTGCCAGAGAGCGATCATCTCTCCACTGCTGATGATATGAACGGCCAAGAAGGAGCGGTGGAGGGGGATAGAGACAAAGGTCCTTCCAGTAGCGGACGAGGACATGGCGTCAGAGTCCAGAGTACAATAACTACGCACTAGAGTTCTCAGATCTTCTCAAACCTTCGGTGCAACGAAGGCGAGAACCATGGGAGACAAGGCAGCATGGTTCTGGATTGATGACTCCACAGGAATTTGGATGCGAAACCAAGCCATAGCAAAGGCAAAGAACGTGAGGATGGATGTCCTATACGAGGAACGGTACGAGCAGAAAGTTGGGCCTTCTGCAATAACAGAAGTACTCTGAGCTGTGATGGGTTCTGAGGGAGGCTGTGGTCAAGAGTATTGGGAAGTATGCCTCAAAGAACCGATAGCTCGAAGCAGATGGTTTGATAGACACAGACTTATCGGCACTCCTGACACCCAAATGGAAAACTACCACGGAGCCCAACAAACAAACAATGCCCTTACAAGAAGTTGCCCACAACCGACGTGAAACCTCTAAAGCGAGCAAGGTATTAAGTCTGGGAATAGACCGCTACAAGAACGGCAGTCGGACAAGTGACTGTGCCGGCAATAGTCACTACATTGCCATTGTGAGTTACGAAATCGGGCGGAGTAGTGTTGCACGGCCAGTGTTGCGAAACACAATCCACTCCTCTCGAGAATCACTACAGTACGCCAGGCTGCATCTCATTCTTGGAGAATGGAACGTTTTCAAGAAACCATGGCAATGAGTGAGGGTGTCTTGCTCCCCGACGTGGGTAGAGAGAATTGTGTGTGTATATGTATGTGTATGTGTGTGTATGTGTGTATGTATGTATGTATGTATGTATGTATGTATGTATGTATGTATGTATGTATGTATGTATGTATGTATGTATGTATGTATGTATGTATGTATGTATGTATGTATGTATGTATGTATGTATGTATGTATGTATGTATGTATGTATGTATGTATGTATGTATGTATGTATGTATGTATGTATGTATGTATGTATGTATGTATGTATGTATGTATGTATGTGTGTGTGTGTGTGTGTGTGTGTGTGTGTGTGTGTGTGTGTGTGTGTGTGTGTGTGTGTGTGTGTGTGTGTGTGTGTGTGTGTGTGTGTGTGTGTGTGGAGCAGAGCTATCTGGTCGGTGCGCAGGGCACGTTCTGCTTCCGCTCTTGACATACATGTAGGACACCTTCATCCGCATTTCTGGGGCTGCAGCTGAGACGGCGTACGTCTGCTACGGGTCATTCTCTCCACTGGTTAGGATTTTACCAAAAAGTTTCTCACCACAACTACAGATAGGATAAAGGGTAAGAGTAGATAAGAGTCCAGACATCTAGGTATATCTCTCTGAATCCATATCTCAAGACTGGGTGGTTGAGCCAGCTCATGTCAGTAGTGGGAAAAATGATATTACTGAGTCCTGAAGAATGCATCCCGAAGAGCGAGAAAATTAGCGAAAGGTTAATTTTTCGGATCTTCATATCTCCTGCCTTCCCGGAGCTTTCTTTTATATTTTCGCACCTGTAGACTGCTCGGCTTTACTTTTCCATTTTCCATCGGCATTGTCTTCACGCTCCTTACCTTTCGCAAAGTTTCTCGTGCAAATCATATTTTTACCCATTTATCACCATTTTCGTAGCAGGAGCTTTAGCGCTCGGAATATTATGCACATCGATTAATCGAGAGAGTAACGCTACACGATTCAGAAGTGAAAGATGGCACATGGGGAGCTGCATAGCTTCTTCGTCGCCTGTTGAAAAACCCAGACCACAGCATTGCCAGCTTGAAACTGTCGAGAAAGGAGGACCCTGTGGGCTAGTTTGGCAGGCGAAAGAAAGTCGAATGACACCCTCGCTCCCTCAAATTGAGTGACAGTCAACCGATAAACCTCCTGGTGCACTGCAGGGTAAATTGAGGCCATCCTTCCAGACAACTTCCTTTAGTTGGCAGTTGTTGAACGGTAGAGCGCTAATCGCATCCTGATTCTGCGAATCGCTGAACTTTAACCATCTGCATATACCGTTTTCACGTCGAATTGGACATTTTCCGCATCAAATGTGACACTCTTCGAAGCTACGTTTAATACTTTTGAAATCAAAGCGAACTCATCCAAATCGAAATGACATTCAGGCAGGTTAAACAGCAAACTCAATGAGATGGTTAGAATAATGCTTTGTTCAAGGAAAATTTGGTATAACTTTCTTGAATTTTTTAACTAACCGATCTCAGTAAGTGCAATAATCTTATAAATTTTTTTAGAAAAAAATAGTATACCAAAATTTGTGCAAAGCACAGCACAGCGGAAAGCATGCAAGCATATAGCGCATCAAAAATCCAGAGGCGCGATGCGCTCAAAAAATTCGCCACGACTTTCATTTGATTGATTACGTAAATACCACTTACATGAACCAGTAAATTGAAGATATGTATGATATTTACAGTTGCTTTTGTTGCATCGTTAACAGGTGTCAAACTCCATGCAAACAGAAATTCAATTCTGCTATCAATCGACAAAAATCGCGACCTCTTGAACTAGGGCATGGCGCAATCCCTTCCTCTGGTACTAGAACATGGCCACCTTTCAGCTTTTTGAAACAAGCTTTAAATCGTCTGTGTTTTACAAATCTCCAAATCTGTACGTCCAGACATTATTGTTTGTCCTCCTATGGTGAACACTGCAGGATAATTCAACCCTTTCTCGAGTTCTCGAATTCGGATCACTTTACTTCAAGTGGAAGATGTGTAATGGTTCAAATCCTCATAAATGAAGATCTTTTCGAAGATGGCGGAGCTTAATATGTAGTGTTCTGAATACGCTTCGATCTAAAAACAAGGCATTTGCAGTTTTTTCACCGAAGAATTCGAGAATGGGTTTAATTATCTTGGAATGTTCACCATAAGCTCTAAACCATTATTTTTCCTCAAAAATAGCGTCTTTATAAAATCTCACACAATTTGTGTTCTTTTAAAGGATATTTGAATTGAAACATCAAGTGGAGTAATACTAAAACTTTTCTTGAACAAAAAAATACACTTTTTGGCGAGTCTCTAGTTTAACGTAGAAGCTCATTTAAATTTAACAGAAGTTTGTCTTCATTTCAGAAGTCTTAGCCCAGCTTAGAAGAGTGTCGAATTTGCTTTGGAAAAAGCACGTTGGACATGAAAACGGTACATATGTTCCAGTTCGAAGTGTAGCATGGTGACAAACTGTAAACGCCGTGTAAAACAAGCCAGATTTATTAGATCTGGTTCTCGACAATGAATGACATCTCGATGTCGTCGAAGGCGGCCTTCGGATCGGTCGTGCAGTTGACGACGAAGATGCGCCGCACTCCAGAATTGCTTGGAGCGTCATTTCTCTGAAAATAGCCGGCTTATTTGTTCGTGAAACACGGACAGGTGAAGACAACAATACCGGATCCTTGAGATCGCTAAGGTCACTCGAAGATTTCACAAAATTAACCCACCTTCATTTCGTAGCCCTCAGGGCCACGCTTCAGAGAACGCACATTGCCACCCTGCGTCTTCAGATAGTCCTGAAGAAAAACAGCCGTTTCTGACAGGAGACCAACAGCGACAGATGCACCTCCTTACCTCAACGACGCTCGCAACCCAGCGCGTGAGTGGCTGCGAAGGAGAGCGGTGGACTGAGAGGAAGGTGCGTTCGGCGTCCATCGCCGCCAGGAGGTCGCTCTTCAGCGACTCCACGTACCCACTGTAGCTCATAGTGCGGATGTTTGCCAGCAAAGTCTTGCGGATTAGCGGCTCCCTGCAAGTACCGTATTCCCTCTATGTAGCAACAATGCACTGCGCTACAGACGTAGTCCCACACAGTACATCCATCCATACATAGTCATGGGCCCACCTATGCTGGGAACGTCCAGCTTTTCCCCCGCTTTCTAAAAACTTCTTTGCAGCCACCCTGTTCGTCCTGCTTTAGATCCCACACACATCCTATACGAACCACGGGAAAAAATCTAATGGCCTTTCCCATCTTCACTGATAAAACTTTCTGACCATGTCACAATCAAGGTCGAGATTGAGGTTAGAGAATCGAACGTGGACCGTACTGTGGCATCATCTTTAGGGAGGAAGCGGGAGTTAAATCTGTCTGGGTTTTAGAGGAGGATTGACTCAATTTTTTAAAATTTTTTAAGTGTTAACAGATTGGTCATCACTATCAATAAATTGAATCCTGTATTGTTGTGAATGCTGACTGTTCTGCAGCAAAAAATAAAGGCTTTGTTGGAACAGTCTTCAAATCAATCAGGGCGGGTTCAGTTTTTTCGATTTTATCAGAATTACACTGAACGAAACATCCTTCCACTTGAACTAGCGGTATCCAGATCTGAAGACACTCTCTAAAATCTTGATGATAGTTGCTGCTAAGGATTTAATTTTTGATTTTAAGATATATGGTGAGATTTTCAATGCCTTACAATTTACAAAGATTTCTTGACGAGCCCTTCGATTCGATGACGAAGTGCTAATCGAGGGGATCACTTGTCACGGAAATGAAAATGGACATGAAAATGTCGAGGTGAAACAGCACCCCATAAAATTTCAAGCCTTCGTTCTTAAACAGGAAAAAATCGAGTCTTCCTGCAGCGGTCTTCGATATGTCTGGGAAGCGCGAGTCGTTCCCAAGATAGTCCTTTTTCATGAAAATAAAAATTTCTTTCCGAAGACGAGTTGTAAAAGTGAAATTTTCTCACATAAAATTGTTCGATTGATATATAGTAAAGATTCGGCTTTTCTGCAACGTTCTTCTGTGATCGCTGGGTTCAATTTTGCATTGACGGATGAAAATCGATGTAAAAATCGAATCCCTTGATCATATCGAATATCTCTCCAGAACAGCCTGATTTTTTAAGCAGCGCTAGAGGTTTGATTGAGAACATAAATGCGTATGACCGGAAGGTGGAAGTTTTCCGCTTTCTTATAAGTATAAAACACTAAACGGAAGGAAAAATTGTTATAACGTGCTGCGCTTTGCATTGCAAAGGTGCGAAAACTTAAATTTTTCCCTACATCCTAATTTACTGACGCAATTCAATCGTTTTCAAGCGAAGCATCAAAGGATATACTTCGACGACTACAATGTGCCAATGGCTCAGCTCCATCGTTGATGAACAGTACGTCAATCTATTATGACCTTAAGCCTCGGCACTGGTGTGCTCAGTAGTGACGCTAAACTCACTTATCCGCCTCCCTCGACTCATCGTGGATATCGAGGAACGGAGCGCAGTGGTCTGAGATCGCTTGCAGAACCTTCCTTGCTTCTTCACGATTGTGAAATTTGATGTACAGCTTCGTGGTTTCGATGTTCCCCAGCACTGGGTAGACCTCGTCGGGAAACGAAGACAGAGGTCCCTGAAACGCAATACAGCCATTCTTCTCTTCATACAACAACAACAACAACATATATGTATATATCGTGGCATCCGATTTTCACGTCAAACTGGTCACTTTTCAAATGAAGTTGGACACCTTTCGAATCAAACCGGACATTCACTCCTTACAAGCAAACTTGACGCTTTTGAAATCGAACAGAACATCCTTCAAAATAAAATGAGCGTTCTTCGGATTGGACTGGAGACCCTACGAGAAGAATCGAATAAAACTGTAGTGTGGCTTTTTTATTATTTTTAAAATTCACTTCCCACTGAATAAACAAATGCTAAGAAGTCTCATAGAATTTCTTTACTGATTTATTGTTTTACCAGCGTCGGTCGGCGGCTTCGCCGGCGCCGACGCTGGAATGTGGGCCACGCTAGGCTAGCCGGCTTCGCCGGCATCGCATCCGCGGGTCACGCCGGGCTAGCCGGCTCCGCCAACGCTGGATGCGGGCCACGCTAGGCTAGCCGGCTTCGCCGGCATCGCATCCGCGGGCCACGCCGGGCTAGCCGGCTCCGCCAACGCTGGATGCGGCCCACGCTAGGGATGTAGCCCAAACCTAGCTACGGATGCTTCCTCACCCAGCGTCGGTCGCCGGCTTCGCCGGCGCCGACGCTGGAATGTGGGCCACGCTAGGCTAGCCGGCTTCGCCGGCATCGCATCCGCGGGTCACGCCGGGCTAGCCGCCTCCGCCAACGCTGGATGCGGGCCACGCTATGCTAGCATTGCATCCGCGGGCCACGCCGGGCTAGCCGGCTCCGCCAACGCTGGATGCGGCCCACGCTAGAGATGTAGCCCAAACCTAGCTACGGATGCTTCCTCACCCAGCGTCGGTCGCCGGCTTCGCCGGCGCCGACGCTGGGTAAGGAAGCATCCGTAGCGTCGAGCACGTTGAAACTTGCGCCTACTCCAGATTGATTCCTAGCTTGCTCCCACTCACATCTCAGTATAGCACACAGAAGAATGTCCTTAGCACTCCTTCTTCGTCTAGCGTTGTGTTCACAGCCTATTGCAGCTCGTCAAGCCTAAAGAAATGTCTCACATTTCTGTCCAGTCGTCGTGCTTCGAGCCGCTAGGTGTGGCGAATTCCGGAGAAGGTGACTTGATTAGCCACCAATTTTGAGGGAATGGCAATTGTCCAAGAGTTGACTGCCTGATAGAAACACATCGCCTTATTTGAAGCCCTTTCGTCGCATCGGCACGCAGCTCCCTCGAGGTCCATTAATTGTGAGAGAAGCGATATCACCGCTGAGAAATTCGATAACAATTGGGCGCGAAAGGAAGCCCGGAAAATGGTTGCAAGGAAGAGGTGTACAGTTGAACGGGAATGGGAGGTGGAAAGGTGAGAAGGAGCGGGATACTGCTGCCTAACTCAACGTCGAGGCAGTAGCGATAGAGCAGGCTCGGGCGTCCTATACTGGCTAGCCGACTTAATCACCCAAATTTAGGGACATTTGGCAATTGTCCAAGACCTCATAACCGCCGCAGATAGTGTGGAAACCTCGTCATGGTGTGTTTCTTGGTGATCAACACTGTAGCCGCCGCAGTGTTGAAAGATCATCATTGGGGTTGGTCGTTTGTGATCAACACCGACGGTCGTCCGGTAGTGCAAGCGTCGTCGTAGTCAACACGGCCGGTCGCTCGCAAGTGCAAGCGTCGTCGTAGTCAACACCGGTTCGAAACCGCAGCCTGCCACGCTGCCATGTTGTGGTGCTTATGGTGGACGGTGGCGATGCGACGAACGTTCAGATATGGGTTCAAGGCGAACCGATTCAGACAGTAGCGAAGCGCTTCAGACAGTGACTAATGCCTTCCTCCTTTATATATGGTGGGATTGATTTACTGCACATGTTTGTGCGCTATGCAAGAAAGGAACCTCAACGAAAAACCATTTAACGGACTTGAGTGTTTCTCGATTCCATGTTTGTTTCCGATGAAAAATTCAATGAATCGTAGCGTCGCAGCAAAACAAGTTCTCAATTGCAAAAAACGGAGTGAAGAGATTTTGGAGTAGAGATTATGATAAGGATATTGAGATAAGGATGATGAAGTTAAGTTTCAGTCAATCCGTGCGCTCGCCATCAGTCAATCCGTGCGCTCGCCAATCAGTCAATCCGTGCGCTCGCCAAGTCAATCCGTGCGCTCGCCTCAGTCAATCCGCCGTTATTAGTCAATCCGTCGTGCCTTGAGCCAATCCGCTGGGCCTTGAGTCAATCCGCTGTGCCCTGAGTCAATCATCTGTGCCCTGAGTCAATCCGCCTTGCACAGTCAATCTGCCGTGCACAGTCAACCCGCCGTGCACAGTCCATCTGCTGTACTCTGAGTCAATCCGCCGGGCACAGTTAACCCGCTGTGCTCTAAGTCAGTCCGCCGTGCTCTGCGCAGTTCTTTGAGTCAATCTGCCGTGCTCTAGTCTATCCGCCGTGCTCTCAGTGCAGTGTTTTTGAGTCAATCCGCCGTGCTCTCAGCGCAGTGTTTTGAGTCAATCCGTCGTGCTCTCAGCGCCGTGCACAGTCAATCCGCTGTGCCTAAGTCAATCCGCCGTGCTCTCAGCACAGTGCTTTGAGTCAATCCGCCGTGCTCTCAGCGCCGTGCTCTCAGTGCAGTGTTTTTGAGTCAATCTGCCGTGCGTTCAGCACAGTGTTTTTGAGTCAATCCGCCGTGCTCTCAGCGCAGTGTTTTGAGTCAATCCTCCGTGCTCTCAGCGCCGTGCACAGTCAATCCGCTGTGCCTAAGTCAATCCGCCGTGCTCTCAGCACAGTGCTTTGAGTCAATCCGCCGTGCTCTCAGCGCCGTGCTCTCTGTGCAGTGTTTTTGAGTCAATCTGCCGTGCGTTCAGCACAGTGTTTTGAGTCAATCCGCCGTGCTCTCAGTGCAGTGTTTTTGAGTCAATCCGCCGTGCTCTCGGCGCAGTGTTTTGAGTCAATCCGCCGTGCTCTCGGTGCAGTGTTTTTGAGTCAATACGCCGTGCTCTCAACGCCGTGCTCAGTCAATCCGCCGTGCACAGTAAATCCTCCGTGCTCTAAGTCATTCTGCCGTGCCCTCAGCGCGGAGCTTTGAGTCAATTCGCCGTGCTAGTCAATCCGCTGTGCTCTCAGCGCCGTGCTCAGTCAATCCGTCGTGCCCTAAGTCAATCCGTCGTGCTCTCAGCACAGTGCTTTGAGTCAGTCCGCCGTGCTCTCAGTAAATCCTACGTACTCTCAGTAAACCCGCTCGTTCTCCAGTCATTCGCCACCTACCCAATCAATCCTCCGCTCTCCAGTCAATCCGCCGCCTCTCCAGTAAATCCCACCGTCGTGTGATCCCGTCTATTCGTCTAACCCGTCCGATCACCCCATTCCTTTCTTGTTCCAATCCCGTCTGATCGCCACACCTTGCCTGGTCGTTTATCTCCCCGTCCCTATGGCACCGAGGAAGCAATCAAGTGATGAAGCACCCATGTGGCTGAAGCCCATGCTTGATAGGTGGGACGAATATTTTAAGCGTTTGGACAAGCTTTTTGAACTTTTCTTGTGTATCCAGCAGTCCCAAAGCCTCATCATAGAAAAAATTGCAGGCATAGAATCGAGGCTGGATTCAAATACCGACATGCTGCCTTCTCAACCTCACTCGGCCTTGTACAGTGCTCTGGTGAAGTTCAAAAGCGACTCCAAGGTAGTGGACGAAAAAGCTTGCAGGATAACCTGGGTAGGCATTGGAGAAAAAGCCACTGAGGCCGCGACCTATTCCTTCGATAGGGAAGCTGTTAAAGAAGTGATTGAAGCTTCGGGTGAAGAAGATCTAATGGCCGAATTTGATGCTGGCGAAATCCAGCTTCATAGGTACCCTAAAGTTGTCAACAACGTAAACAACCGCAGGCCTAGGATAATCAAAATTCGCCTAAGAAACCAAGAGCTTAGGGATAAGCTCCTCCGGCATATGCGAGCGGGACGGCAAGCATTAACTAGAGAATTCGTCCACTCTTATGCCAGGCCAGACTACACCAAGGAAGAGGTGGAATATGATCGGCTGTTGCGCACTAAAGCTGGCAAAATGAACCGCAACGAAGGCAAGCTAGCCTATGTAGTGCGGGACCTTGCCATTCATAAACTTAAGGTCCCTCGTGAGCTCCCTGGTAATTATCTTACTAGTGTCCTTTCTTCCCCTCTGCCTTCATCTGTCAATAACGCTGGCCATTCTCCCGTTTCCTCCCTCTCGCAAAACTCTGCTGTCACGGCCTAGGATTTTTGCTCTACTAAGGCGCTCTGTAACGATGTCCATGAATTCTTAATGGGCCCCTTCAGACTTAAAACACTTCCAAACCGCAAAATTGAAAATTCTTTCGTTCTAATAAATGCTCGCTCTATAATCAACAAAATTCCGGATTTAAACTTCCTCCTTTACCAGAAACCGGATGGCCTTCTCATTACCGAGAGCTGGTGTAAAGCCATTTCGATAAATGATGCCGCTCTTAGTCTAAATTCTTCTTACTATGTTCACCGCTGTGACCGCGACAGTCCAAGAGCAGGAGGGGGTGTTCTTGTTCTGATTCGAAAGGACATAAGACATCATTTAGTTGCTTGCAGTGATTTTGATGGTGATATCCAAACAGTGGTTCTCCAGCTTGACAAAAACAAAGATAAAGTTCTCCTTATCACGGCCTACCGCTCACCGTCTTGTTCCAAACATTCCTTTCAAGATTTTATCGCGTTTTTGTTTGACTTGTGCAACGCCTGGGATGGTCACGTCGTATTAGCTGGCGATTTTAATTTTCCTTTAATAGATTGGGAATGCCGAACTCACAGAGGAGGAACATCAACCTTCTGCTCGAGGTCCTTCCTTGACTTTGCAAACTCCCTAAATCTTAAGCAGATGGTAAAACAGCCCACTCACGGGCTCAACATTTTGGATATCGTTCTCACTACTAATACAGACATCCTGGAGGATATCCGTGTTCTCCCGCCATTTAGTACATCTGATCACATGTCCGTTGCTTTTGGACTATCTGTTCAGCTTAAAGAAGAACCTCGTGGTAAGGCCCCTTATAGAAACTATGCTGCTGCTGACTTTGAGGCCATTATTTCGGCTCTTTCTCTCATCGATTGGCTTCATCTGAACAACACAACGAGCACGGTTGAAGAGTTTTATGGGTACTACATGGAGCTTTGCCACCAATTAATTGCTACATACGTTCCTGTTTCCCCCAATAAAGATCTCGTTGAAGCATATCCTAGAAAAATTCGAATGCTTAAGTCAAAAGTCGACTCCATCCTCTCTCGCAGTGTCACATCTAGTCGGATTCACCGATACTCCCGTAAACTCAAGCGAGCGCTTCTGCGCTATGAAATCAGGAAAGAAATTCGCATAGCTTCATGTAGGAACCCAAAAAAGTTCTTCACCTACTGTAGGGATAAGTTGAAAATGCGTGAGTCTATCCCAAACCTGTGTACCGATGATGGCAAAATTATCATGGACGATCAAGAAAAATCCGAAGAATTTGCAAAGTATTTTCGGTCGGTTTATAAGAACGCTTCAGGTAAAATCTTTACTAGTGGCGCGGATAAAAAAACTATGGATACGTTAGACTGGATTGACATCTCCAGCAATGTTGTTTACAGTGTTCTACGGAAACTTCCCAATAGAGTTTCAACGTCTCCAGATGGCATACCATACATTTTCCTAAAAAAAGCAGCGCTCGGCCTCGTTACTCCTCTTACCTTATTATTTAACAAGATCTTACTGCAAGGTAACTTGCCAGAAATATGGAAGTTTGGTCTTGTTCGGCCTGTATATAAAAAAGGTTCCAAACATTGTGTACAAAACTATAGACCCATTTGCTTAACATGCTCAACTAGCAAGGTCATGGAGCGAATTGTCTGCCGAGGGTTGACTGCCTATATTGACCGCAATTGTTTACTAAGCCAAGAGCAACACGGCTTTCTCGCCAAAAAGTCCACTGTCTCTGCCCTTTTGTCAACAGTGTCATGTTGGCAAAAGGAGATCGACAACAGGAAGTTTATTTCCGTTTGTTACGTTGATTTTGCCAAAGCCTTTGATTCTGTTTCCATTCCACTTCTCCTAGGTAAGCTGTCCTGGTACGGTATTGAAGGTAGGTTGCTAGAATTTTTTCGTTCCTTCCTCACTAGCAGATATCAGTCCGTTTCAATTAATGGTCAAATGTCCCTCCCCTACCATACCCCTAGCGGCGTTCCTCAGGGGACCTGCCTTGGGCCATTACTGTTCCTCTTGTATGTTAACGACATTTTTGGTGCCCTCCCTGAGGGGTGCTTCTGCAGCATGTTTGCTGATGACTCCAAAATATACACCATAAATGACGCCACAAAGCTTCAAGTAGCAATAGATTGTCTTTCAAGTTGGGCAGACAAGTGGGAGCTCGACATCGCCTTAAATAAGACTGCAGTTATGAAAATTGGCGACAGACATCCCGAAATGGACTACACATTAAATGGATCCCCTCTCGCTCAAGTCTCTCTTGTAAAAGACCTAGGTGTTACCTACTCAAACAATTTAGATTTTTCCTGTCATATTGAAAAGATTACTGCACGGGCCAGTTCAGTGTCTAACTTCATCCTTAGAGCTTTTAAGACGCGAGATGTAAAGGTTCTTTTCCGTTTATTCACGCTCTACGTAAGGCCTATTTTGGAATACGGGTCCCCCATTTGGTCTCCATACAAACAATCTGATATTGATGCTCTAGAAAAGATTCAAGATAGCTTTACCTACAAATGCTTTGCTCGTATAGGCGCCTCCTCAATTCCCTATCATGAGCGTCTCCGTAAACTGGGTACAGCGTCTCTCAAATGCCGCCGAATGATAAACGACTTGACGCTTATGTATAAACTCACCACGAACGAGCTTTCCCTAAACTTAGCTGATTTTTTTGACCCATCAGCCACCATCGGTACCAGTAGAGGACATGCATTCCGAGTAAGACCTTTTAAACCTCGTACTAAAGCTTTCGAAGGGAGCTTCCTTGGTAGAGTTGCTTCTCGTTGGAATGAGTTAGATCCTTCTTTCTTTATATACAGGAAATCACAATCATTTCGATTGCGTCTCATGTCGCATTTTAGAAACTTTAGCTAACTCCTCGGACCCATAGTGCATAAGGCAAGTGTTTTTTTTTTTTTCCAAAATGTTTCTTTTTTTGGCTAGCATTGGTTGGGTCGAAATGGTCTTGGTAACCTTTTTTTTTCAGGATTTTCTTGTTTCATCGGTGGTACGTTGTGCTATTTCTCTGGTCCCTGGTCGTAGTCGGTTAACTGCGGGTTGTGTCATGATGCTGCGTGGACCGTAGAGGGCGGTTTTCTTTCATATCATCTTCTTCCTTGTTCTCTCACTTAGTTTATGGATGCGATTTCAGCTTCTTCAATGCGATTCTCCATTGTGGCTCGTCCGTCCCTCTCTCTGTTGAGTGGAGTCATGTGTATATGTACAACTTATGCGTCAACGTCATGCTCAGTTGTTGTTTTTCTATTTAGTGATGCCCTCTTTTATGCTCATTCTAAATCTAGCATTTCACTTCTCACAGGTCGGGTTTCCTCCCTTGAACGCGACGAAATCCAAATTTATCCATTCATTCTAGCAGCTGGACCTCTTAAATTCTCAGTGGGACCGATTCACTTGGCATACCATTACATTGCCACCTTAATTTGTCGATTATCTAGTTTGTGGCCTGGGACCTCCTAACGGTATTGCCAAGGGTTTCCTATCGTCATTTTAAACGGCCCATATACGTATACCTATGCAGGGCCTCCTTGGCTCCCGTTTGCAGTAGTATCTTGGCCAGCCTCACTGTGATTATATATTCCTAGATGCCTCTTCTATCCACTGCTTCCATTTTACTGGTCCATTCCTGCTAGCTTTCTCCTTCATTTCACTCGTGATCAAGGAGAAATCCTGACCTTTTCAACACCTTGAGTTCTCTTTCATTCCCTTATTGCAGTTCATTTCATTCTCATTCATTGTCGATTCTATTCTCTATGTTTTTATATGCTCTTGATTGGATTTTTCAAGTAACAAGAAATCGCCCGATCGCCGATGCCGCCCGTTTCCCGGCAGATGCCTCCTCTACCCACTACCTATTTGTTACTTATCCACTCCTGCTATTCTTTTTTCTTCTCATCCATTATCAAGAAGGATTCCTGGCCGTTTCAGCACTTTCAGCAATTTGAGCCATCTCTTAAATTTCTCAGCTCATCACGTCCAATCTCTGTTGTTGTTGGTTCTGTTCCCTATGTTTCTTTCTGATATCTGATTGGATTAGTTTCGAATAAATCTGGAGAAGTTGTAATGTGCTAATGCTTCTGTGCCGATACCATATCTGAAAAAAATAAATTATTACTATAAGCTCAAGAAAGGGGACATTGAAGAGAGAAACGAGAACTTCTGTTGCGAGTTACGATTCCTATTGTTTGTGAGGAGATGGAACGAGAAGCACCATACAACAATCAAGCCAATAGCCTTGCAATTAAGATCTTTGTCATGTATTCTTCTCCCATATGAAATTCGGAGCTTTGTTCTTCCTGCTTTCGAATGACAGTCAAGACCATGAACAAATAGTGTCCTCTGAAGCATCAGTCATCATGCATTTTGTAAGTGTGGTGTCTATAAGAATCTAATTGTTAACAAAAATGCTCGATTCTAAATAAGTGAGGAAGATCTAACCTTTAGAAAAATGTTGTGGAAAATTGGAGCAAAAGCAGCACAAAGGCAGCATTTTTAGTGAGCTAAAGGAAGAGATCACGCCATGCTCTTCTCCACCGTTCTTGCCCTTCTTTCTGCACCAGCAAATTGATGCCTTCCTGTCCTTTAAAGCAAGCTTTTGCCATTAAAATTAAAAAAATAAAAATTCGTTCATAAAATTTTTTAATTTGACTGATAGCACAAATACAGCTTACTTTAAACCTACTGGTCTGCTCAGAGTGTAGCTATGTATTTTCTGTAATTAATTTTGCTGTACCATTAACAAGCGTGCAATCCCACGCAAACAGAATTCTTGCTATCAATCAAACTAAAACCGGTATATCCTGGTCGAGTGCATGGCTATTCCTTTCTTTTAGCACCAAGAAATTGATTCCCTCCTGCACTTTGAAGGAAGCTTTAAATCGACAAAATAAAAAATTTATAACATCTCGTGGAGGACTCATCTTGTGGGGAATTTTTAAACAAATTCAAAGAAGCCTCACTAAATTTCTTTTGTCAAAAAATATTCTAATTTTCTGGGAAAGTCTCTAGTTTAACCAGGAAGACACTTATTTCCATTTCGAAGCTGATAAGCTTGATTTCAAAAATGTCACACTTGCTTGTAAGTGTATCCATCCTAGTCGGGAGGGTGCAACCGTAAAATGTCAGTTGGCCATAGTGGGCCATTCTATTCTACGCACCCACATTCCCTGAATTTAAGCAAAAGCCCTTCTCATAATGGGGCAGCAGCTGACGTTGTCGAAGAAACTCAAGGGTTGGGGACGAGAATCACTACAAATACATATCACATACAAAACCGTTCTTAGTTTTTGGTTTTTTGCCCGAAAAAGCGTAAAAAACCGCCTATGCCCTCCTCCGATTGGGATAGATCCTGGAAGTGTCCATTTTGATTTAAAAGTGTCCGCTTTGACGTGGGGTCACATGCCACCTGGTGCTGCTTAACCAACCACAGATCCCATCGTACAAAAGTGATTCCAGTACAAGTTTCTCTGACAATTGACTAGGTACTTCGATCGGTTGTAGGAGTAGTCGGACACGTAGCTGTTCCGGCTAGTAGACACGAGGACCGAAACTTCGATATAAATCAAGCTCAAAGCAACAGAACACACCTGATCAATGCGCACGAGGGTAAGCTTCATCAGGTCAAACGACAAGAACTTCCACGCTAGATTGGAGAGTTCCACCCATTTGGTATACTGCAACAGAATACACGAGAAATAGGTCAATTACACCGAAAAATAGCAGTTACCTCTTCGTCGTTCTCGGTTTTGCGGTCCTGTGGCTTGGCCACTTTCCAGTATACCTCGTATTCACATTTTACGTCCGATTTCTGTGAAACAAAAAAAAAATTAAAAAATGAAAAGAAGTTGCTGCCGAGTATGATATTGCGTTGTATAAGAACCCTAAGGAAACTGGGAGCACAGTTGGTGGAAATCTCCACTTTTTCGTGCAAAAAAGCGGACGCTACACTCTCACAACGATGTTTTGTTGCGATCAAAACTCTGGCTCCAGGCGGGACTCGAACCCGCACCTCCCGCTGACCGGACGGGGATCCTCTACGCCATTACACCACCTGGAACTCTACACTTATTTCTCTGCTATTGCATCTGCATCAAAGTGGAGTCCGTCCTGCCATACTTTGTCAGAAGTCATAACAGAAAGCCACCTACCAAATGTAGCTGTACGGTCGTCATTCTTTTCTTCAGCTGGCGGAAGATCATCGCCGCCCACTGTGGGTAGGCCGCGGTTAGCGCGTACAAGCTTCTCATGTCCAGATAGGGACAAATGACCGGAAGTACGCTCCAGTGCATGTCTCTTCCGTTGCTCTGCAGTGGAATACAGCCAACATTTGTCGCATCTTTCACAGAAGAAGCCCGCGATATGAGAATGCAGTGGAAGTAGAATTTCGAGAAACGAGGAGACACTGCATGAAATGCATTTCTGAAGGGAAGGGCGTGTTAACTATGTATTAACCCAACATTGCGGAAGAATGCCGTGAAACTTGGAGGACCGGGATGGATCTCAGACAGTCCCTTGGCTGTTTTGCAACATTTTTGATGCTGTTGGAAACCAGAATCGCTTTTCTTGGTAGAATAGGTAGGTAGGTTCTTAAGCGAAGGTGAGAGAAACTGTTCGGTAAAGTAGGAGGAATCCGCTATTTTCAGCTTATGAATTCTAATGATCATGATTGTTTCCAGAACTAATAGAGTACTACTACGTTTGGCATTTTCTAGATCTGAACGCTCTTAGTATAAGATGAGAACTCCTCCCTGAAAGCTTTCCAAGAAATCCGAGAATATAAGATGATAGCGACATGCTTGCAGAGCAGGGATTACAAGGATAAGGACAGCGTTGCTCTATCCCTTTTGGGATGCGCCACGCATTCTACTTCTAAGGGGTGTTGCGGAGGCGATCTGAATGCGTATTTGCCAAAATAATGCCTTGCGGTTGCCAGCCAACGCATAAGTCAGCATTTATTCTTCCCAGACACGTCTAGTAGGAATTCACTGACTTCGGGAGATGGAAGGCTTGGTTGGTCTGGGCAAGAAATCCTAAGCAGGAACTGGTATCGGGTGCATGCGACAGGCAGCACCTCTTTTGACCGCGCTACATGGGGACGCTTGCTGATAACATGAAATGAAGTACAACTTCCGAATCCAAATCATAGTTTTTTGCGATTTAATTCAATGTGGTGCTATTAGGAGTGACCTATTAGGAGTGAGTAGGTATGTACATTTATGTCACCAAACATTTGCAACAGGTTTTCGTAAATGGCTCTCATTCACTTTGAAGCATCTCATTGACCTACAGGTTTGGATTTTGAATTCCATTGCTGAACTATACAAGCAGCACGTCACCAAATTCCAAAAACGCTCTTCGAGAGTAATCTTAAAGCTTCGGAGTAGTGCTAGGAGGCTAGTTCTCCTATACTTCTGCAAGCCATTCTGTGTTACCAGTCATAATCCGGCAAATCGCTCGACGTTAAGGGTAAGGATAAAGGATGGCGTTACTCAATCCCTTTGAGATGCGCCATGCATACTTCTGCGGAATGTCGTGTAGGCGATCAGAATGCATATTTGGCCATGCAATGACTTGCGGTGGCCAGCCAATGAAGAAGTCAGCGCTTTGTCCTTCCCAGACAAGTTTAGTACTAATTAACCGACCCCTGATGGAGGGAAGGCTTGGTTGGTCGCGGCGGGAAATCCGAACCAAGAAATTGGCATCGGGTGCACGCGACATCCGACATCTCCTCAGACTGCGCTACAGGCGTCCTTATTTGCCAATTAATGTAATAAAATAAATTGATGCGAGAGCATTCGAAGGCTAAAACACGGCGGAAACTTTCGGTCCGACCAAATAATCCACTAGCCCGGCAAGAAATTCCAAGCTGAGGTCAGCGTATCTGTAGACTATGGACACCGAGATGGTGAAACCTCCCCCTCTCCCCATTAAGGATCAGGTTCGCCCTAAGTGATCGTAGCACTCAAAAAACGGCAAAGAGGGCAGTGATGAAGCGAACGATGGTGAATTTTACTGAATTCACTAAACCACTGGCAACGGAAGCACAGAAGAATTCTCATTTCGAGATGAAACGTGTTGAAGAGGCACCCACGGATTTGAGAGAACCCTCCAAGGGACGAAGTTCAAGCGGCTTCTTGTTGTACCCAACACATTTGCGTAGTTCAAGAGGAAAGCACCCACTCCTCCTCTGTCACACAGTTGACGTTCCTCCACTTGTGAACCCAACATATCCTTCACAACACCTTGCCCAGTACATCTCCTACAACGAAAGCTACGACAAAGACAAGCTTCGCCTCAACTTTAGCACATTCTCGAGGATACGATATCGACGACTAAGGTGACAACGATCTCTGCAGCCACGAAGGGAAGTGAAATTTTTGAACAATGAACTTTCCATTTCCATCAGGAACACTCCGCTGTTGTTCAGATAATCCCATGAAGGAAGCCCGGCATCACAATACCGTCCTGTCTTTTAGTTTTTGGCGGAATAAACACAAAAGCCGTTTTCGCCATTTTCCATAATTCCACTCTAATGGCCTATTCGAAAATGAATCGGAACCCCATCGGAATCCAATGGGGAATATCTAATGATGTAGGGATTTATTTTTGAATAGGCTACATTAAAGGGACCTATGGAAAATGGCGAAAACGTCGGTTTTTTGCGTTTGTTCCGCTCAAAAATCAAAAGGCAGAAGCGTTATTGTAATTGCAGCATTCAGGGGCCGGATTCTTCAACAACTTACAGCAATTTAATGGAGAAAATACAGCCGAAATCCATGATAGCACGACGAAATTTTTCACCATCAGTATATCGCTTGACAAGCCGTAATCAGGGATTTCGTCTGCATTTTCTCTGTTAAATTGCCGAAAGTCGTTGATGAATCCGGCCCCAGGAGATCATCTTATACCGCTGCTACAGCAAGTTCTAGTCATTCATTATAATGCGCTCTACCGTTGCGTTGAACCACAACATGGCGCTCCTATAATGAGGGATACTCATTTGACGATCTTCTGACGCAGGAGGGTATAAAATGCACCTGCATGGCGACCCGCCCCCGGGAGGCACTTTGATACGAATTCAGGTCAGGAGGTGATGAATTTCTCATGCTGACGCTTGGATTATCTCCTCTGAATTCCCTCGGCAGCCTAGTGTTTGCTAGCGGAATAAACGCTTCTTGGCAATTTCAGATGAGGGTGATGAAACTGAATAGAGCAACAGAAAGAGGTTGGCACCCCCAAACCAGAATTGTTCAACGCTGCTGCCGTTGTTTTCAAAACCTAAATGTCACTCCCAAAAATCTGGACTTTTCCGTGATGCTGTCAACGTCTTCAGCTTGTAAAAAACCCAGCAGAGCTCAGAAGTTTCCTTCAGAATTTTTCTTTGGGAGGAAATGTATCACATGCTGTGACCTGTGTACTGAGCTGAACTGTTTGTGGCAAAGCCATCCCCCGAGAGGTTTCGAAAACGTTTCCTAAACGATGCCTTAGTAGGGAGAATTACTCTTATTTTACTGCCGCTGTTGTAGCTTTGATCCCATACTGTAGAAAAAATAGAGAAAAAATGAAGAAAAATGAAGAAACGTCTACTTGGCGGGTTTATTTTTGCATCGCAGCACGACGAAAAAACGGTGTAGGGTCTGCAGTTCCGATAAGGACACAAGCCCGCCAAGTACCTGAGAAGGGGCAGGCCTCCAAACAGCGCCAGTATCTTATGCGATGAAACACTTCCTATCGTTTGATCCATGCATGACATTCCAGAAAATGAAAATATTCACGCCTCAGCACAATACGGACATGGGGATGTGAAATTTCAGCGAAAGAAGCATACAGGTGGTGTCGTAGACATACAAATAATTAAAAAAACTCCAACCTCTCCACCGAAGAAGTCCATACAAATTAACAGAATTGAAATTCAGCTCCTTACGTGAGCACGAAGACGTCGTGAAACATAAAGCAGGACTCTTCTATGTCCTATCGACCGGCCTTCTCCCATCCTCCCACCCTCTCAATCCCTCCAAGTCTAAGAAGCATTTCTGAAGAAACAGAAAACTATGGCAAAATAACATTGCAGACCAAGGAAAATACAATGTTAGCATCGCCACTACAAGAAGCACTCCTTCGCAGAACCAATTCCAACAGAATTACTCTAGAAGAACTCGGTTACACTTCAATACGCTTCAGCCCCCAAACCGTGGCAGAAGTTTCTGCGTCCTAAACCGCAGTAGCTTTTTTAACAAAGAACCTCAATTTCTTCAACAAAAACTGTCGAACACTGATGTAGTGATAGCACTAATGAAAGTCTTCATGGGCTGAATAACATGCGTCATTGTAGCTGTGCACACCATCGCTGGTTGATGAGGAGTTTCTTCATTCACCCTGGAACGGTATGTAACAGGAAGAAGACAAAGGGGACAAAAAGCTGGAGGAAATCTGTGGATGCTACCTACAGATTACTTATACATAGAATATAATATCGAAGTTCTCAGAAAAATGTTATTATATTAACTCTGCGCCTCCCTCTTCACTGACGAGCCACCGGGCGGAGTTGAAACCAAAACAGTTCGTCCGTAGATAGGTGACGAAACGAAACGCTCTGAGGGAAAACAAACATTTCTGATTTTGTAGTCTTCACTTTCACTTTATTAGAGTTAATAACACAGAAGAAACGTGTTGGAGAAACATGAGTTAAAAGCCTCCTCCAGAAATTCAGCCAAGGAATCAGGCAGCTCTACAGTGCTGCTCTGGAGACGACGGGCGAGAAGTGGGCGCAGACGGACGGCACCGGACAGTCAGCTGAATGTTGCGAAATCCAACGGCCGCTGCGATGCAAACAACGCGCCAAGGCGAGGAAAACAGGCCACTCCATCTATAGAGGAGCCACAATGAGGTGGTTGCGAAAGATCAACCAAGGAAGGGGATGTCCTTCTATCGGGGGCTGCTGAAGAGGAGCTCTCAACTGAGGAGCAGTTGTATCATGATCGGCCACTAGTCGTCATACGGCCAGCACCAATACGGTGCCATTTGGATCCGAAGCGCCGCGCTGCATGACGCTGCCGGTCTCTTCGTGAATTCTCTGCTTTCGAACAACCTGGAGCCGAATTCATCAACAATTAAACCCACGGGTATGCGAAATATTAGGGGGTAGAGATGAATGCCTCATCGTGGGCATCTCTACCCCTTATGCCCCACATGGCAGCGGGGGACGGATTCATCAACAATAAAACCCGTAGGTATGCGGGGTCTAGGGGGTAGAGATATGATAAGAGTCAGGTAGACATGAGGAAAGAGTCAGAGACGAAGAATTCATCGTGGGTACGTCTACCCCCAGACCCGCGGGGTAGTTGTTGATGAATCCGGCCCCGGGTTTAATCGCTGATGAACCCGCCTCTGGACAACTTTTCAGTGTTGTAACTGTCCGATTGGCACAGCGACTGACGCCTACTATTAGCTGCAGTTATAGATGTCCGTAGAGTTGCTACCACAATGTTTTGTTGCGATCAAAACCTTAGACAAAGGCGGGACCGAACCCGCACCTCCTGCTGACCGGGTGGGGGTTCTCTACGCCATTACACCTCCGGCGCTATTTGATCGAACGCAACACCCAAATTTCCATAGTGTGCCGAGATATCGAAGAATTAGACGCCAGTAGGCTAACGAAAAGGAGGGGGAAACAGTCATTCTTGTCCAGTCTCACTTGCACGCCTGTGAAACTGATCAATGGGATCATGCTATGCATTCGAAAGCTGGTTGAGCCCAAGTTATTTCAGTACATATTGTCGATGTGGAGAATGGATTAAGCCATCTCTGGAAAATCTAGAGATGCCCATGCCTCAAAAGGAACGTTCCAAACAATCCGACTTTTTATGCGACTTTTACCACTCTCCGAAGGTGTCCACTTGTTGAAGTGGACAGAAAATGATCAACAAGGAATGAAGAACTGCCACCAGCCCATTTTTGGAACTACTTGGGTGGTCTGGAAACGGCTGGAGAAGGATCCATTGGAGGACTATGGCACGCTATGGGGACGAATGGAGACGCTGCTGACGCTCGATGGCAACGGAACGAAAGGTGATACAGGTCCTACCATAACTCCGAGTGGGTATCTATTTCGCTTTTATTCTATTTGCTTATTTCAAAGTTTATTCACTGAATGTTCTGAACAACGATGGCGATCTTCAACTCGTTCAACATGAGGTTCTCATTTGACGAATACTCGTGGAAATGGATATGGCGTCGCACGTCGGAATGAACGATTGCGTCCCCTTCGCCAGCGTTCTGCAATGAAAGAAATTTTTTAGAAACCTCGCTGCTGAACCATCTCTGCAGAGATGTCGATTGAAGACCAACCACTAGCTCGTAGCCTGCCGCTCCCCTTCTGAGGCAGCGCACCCGGTCCCCTTGTCTGTCCAGGTAAGCCTTGAAGAGAATAACACGGCCGCGAACAAAGTATAGGATTGACACGCTCTAACCTCGACAAGCTTCTTCACCCAACACGTTACTGGCACCGGAAGCGAGTGATCCATGGATAGTAAGGTGTGGTCCGAGTCCAGTGCAGCTAGCAGTTCCTTGGACATCGATGCCATGAAGTCGAATCGCTCTAAGCGTAAGAAGTTTGCCAAGCGATCCCAAGGGAGGATCAACTCTCTGAAATCACTGTGATTGTGTTGTAGAGCAGTAAAGCAGTCTAACCATAGTATTTGAAAGTGGTCACCCTACAATGGAACAACATGCAACTTCCGAGGAGATGAACATGTTAGCGCTTTATCCTTCCAAGACAAGTCTGCTACCAATTCACCGACCCCGGAGGGGTGGAAGGTTTGGTTGGCCTGGGTGGGGGATCCGAACCAAGAAGCTGGTAGGGGTGTACGTGACAGCCGGCACCACTTCTAACTGCGCTACACGCGTCCCACCTATTCCACAGCATACAACTGGAACATGTGCAGGCAACGCCTGAAAATGGAGTAGACGTCAGAATCCCCGAATCTAAATCTCAATCTCAGTCAGTTGAAATGCAAAACTAGCGCAACGCAGGAGAATACGAACCCCTGCCTCCCTCGCATAAAGCAACACCACTATCCACTGCGCTCCGAACCACTCGCCAGCGGTCGTACAAGATGCTCCACAGCGCTCGTGAGGCGCCGATTCCACAGTAACTTCAAGGACACCTACTCACTGGGTTCACCGCCTTGGCAAAAAGGAAAACTTTTTATACTAACCGAGGGGTGGAGATTCTTCCTGGATATATGACTCGCTCAACCCGTTCAGACATGCGCATCAGACCCTTCCATTGTTAGAGCTGAAGTGTACCAGGTTGGTTCAAAAAAGTCACTATGTTCAACTGCTTAGGAATTCCCTCTTGAAGTTTTTGGTGCTTCGCTTTTTGACTACAGCTAACTGGACATCTTTCGAGGAACTTTGAAATTCCATCAACATTTGAGCTTTTCCTAACGAACAATGGGCGACGGCGTTTTCATCTCTGACCTGGCCTTCAGCTTCTTATAGAACTTTGGCCTATACATTAGGTTGACCGGAAAGTCCTGATGGGGTTCTCATCATTTTTTATTTTTTCCTTGGGTATGGTGTTATTGTGAAGAGGTGCGCTGGAGGGCGTTTTGGCTGCTTTTCCCGAACCGCTTCCGCGAGTTTCTGAGTAACGTGAACGACAGCGGTGTAGCTACCGCTACAACGTGAATTGAGGTTTCTCATTTATTTTTATTTTGATCTAATTCACTCGATATTACTCTCTCAGATTCCATATCTATTGGGTGATCTTGAGTGTTACAGGAGATGCTTACATTCTTCCATACAGCAGCATCGTTCTCCCCCATAAGGCCTAGTTTATAATTGCGCCGCCGCGAGGCACGGCACCATAGACGGAATAGATATCGATTGGGTGGCGCGAAAAATCGATATCTATGGCAATCGTTGTGCCGCGCCGCGCAGCGGCGCAAGTGTGAACTAGCGCTAACGGGCTCAGGTGCTCGAGGAGGACGCAATTCTTTGAATCGTGCTCAATACCAGCTCAATATCTCCTCCGGTACGACTGTTTCCCGACCTGCCCTCAATATCGGACGACGACGCTCTTTTGGTAGATCGAATTTTGGAATAAAAAATCTTATTATTATTTGCGTGTGGCGCAGTCGGAGGAGGCGCGACTGTCGCGTGCACCCGATACCAGGTTCCTGGTTCGGATTTCCCGCCCAGGCCAACCAAGCCTTCCATCCCTCCGGGGTCGGTGAATTGGTACCAGACTCGTCTGGGTAGGATAAAGCGCTAATCTGTTCATTGGCTGGCCACCGCAAGTCATTGTATGGCCAAATACGCATGTCGCCTCCACGACATCCCGTAGAAGTAGAATGCGCTGGCGCATCCCAGAAGGGATTGAGTAACGCCGTCCTTTATCCTTTATCCTTATTATTATTTCCTTCTTAAGACCGCGCGGCGAGGGCGAGCAGCGGACCGATATTAATAGAAGAAAGTCAATACTTTGGCCGTAAAGCCGTGACCGTGTGCCCTTGCGTAACAGTTCGTACTACACCATTCCTTTCGAGTTCAAGCAGAACATAGAAGAACCTTCTTCAGGTGCACGTCGTTCGACTTTTCCTGCATAGGGGACTCTTCTGCTTGAGGTAGCCGAACGATACGGTGTGCGTTGGGGTAGCAGAGAACCCAACTCTCATCTCCAGTAGCTAGGTCTTTCAGAAACTCATTTCGTTCTGAGTGAAGGAGAGACTGGCAGATGGATATGTGGGTGAACCGCATGCTAACGGTCCTGGCGACAGTCGATTGGGTACAACCGAGTCTTGTCGTAAGGCTCCGACGGGTTGCACAATATCGAGAAAGGTTCAGAACTCACTCCTCTTTTTCGTCCGATAATCCGACGATTGCCACATTTGATCCCGATTGGAAAGATATGGTTTGCAGTATCTTTCGTGCTTCACTCACACTTCCGTACTCAAAGTATAACACCGCAGTTGTGATCTTGGCCAGCACAGAGTACAGTTCTTCGGGAAACGATGACAAGGAATCCTAAAAAAAAGAGGACAAAAGGAAGTGGGGGGGGGCTATGCATGTCCGAGATATCATTTCCTTCAACAAGTAAGGTCGTTTCTGAAGAAAATACAAATTTTCCTTCTCGGTATCTAACCTAATCCTACAATCGTGATGGGGCGTTCTCTACGCAATCGCGCCAGTCGCCCACTCACTGCCCTGCCCGTGCCACCCTACCTGGACGAGTTTGTGGTGCACGAAAACCCCGCCGCACTTTGCGGGTTTGTTAATTGGCGTGACGTCGTCCGAAAACCTAACTTTTCACATTGCTTAATGCTCTGCTTTTATACGGAACGTGATCATTTTCTCATAACGTGTTCTGCATAACCACCAACGAAAACAAAACAATCTGCGACATTCATGCGATTTGAACAAGCAAACACCGAACAGATAAGCTACGCGATAAATCTGTAATCTGTTGTATCATTAAATAAGTACGTTTCCTTTACAACGGTATTGCTCGTTCTTTTCCATTGTTTCCACCTACAACTGACAACCTACGGCTGTGAAGTGAATCAGCCGTCTTTTTTTCCAGGTTTTATCTATCGGTGTTTTAGCTTGTTCTAAATTAGTAAGCATTTCTGATTATACGGCGTTCAATTAGTCTTCCTAAGAAATTCACAGAACTTGTCTGCTGATTCCGTTCCACCGAAGGAACGTTTACGTCGATTGTAAATAAAGGATAAAGAGCGGTGACGATAAGTCGTCCAGCAGATTCGGCGCCCCAATCGACCGGGCACTCTCCATTGGGACCCTCTTCATCTTGCACGCTCTCTTCCATGCGCCTGATTTTCAGGGTGATCAGTCAACAGGGACTCGTCATTCCGCGGCTAGCTCGGAGTCTGGGTCCGGATTCATGAACGCGGCCGAAGGTAAACCCTGACGCGATTTACCTCGACGGCCACTTACAAGCTACTTTCCAGGAACTTACTTCTGTTTCTGATTCTGACAGCTAAGGTAAGGGTCTTGCTCCCACTGTCAGGGAAAGTTTGCATTGCGTCAGAAATTAGCAGCGGAGCGAAACCCTTACTATGGAGGTAATTGTTCGCCGACGCGCTGGCGAGCTAGCATTTACCTCGAAACTTACCTGTGGTTTTCCTCGCCGCGCGTTCATGAATAGCGCGTAAGTGAGGAGTGGTGGTAGGTTTTGCACTTACCTGCCGGTAAGTCGGTAAGTCGTTCATGAAACTGGGCCCTGATCATATATATATTCTTATATATGTTCTTGTTTTGCTCTGTTTGCCTTACCATTCCCCCATGTGGGTTCCGGTCTTTACATAAAGTGATTTTCTTTTGCTATCTCACCAGTATTCGTGTCTTTTCTGGTTCACTTGGCAGGTCTGGTGTCTCTTATAGTGTTGTTCTGCTCATATGAAGCTCAGTCTGTTTACCTAGCTTTGTTCCACGTAGTTATAGTCATATCCCTCTATGCATATCATTTCGTATCATCATATTGCTTTACCATCGGTATTATTATTCGGCATTCGTTATCCGCGCGTGTAACACTATAAAGATGAAGGTTTAGTTACCCAAGTTTGAGGTGTGTCTTCTCGCATTCGGTCGCAGTTCTATCTAAATGCGCGTGACAGTGCTTATTCTGATAGTTGGGGAAGCACACTTCAAACGGCGTCACTCGATTCTTTTTGGGATGCGCCATATATTCTACACCTACGTGCGGTTGCGGAGTCTATATAACGACCTGGGGTAGACGGCTGATGAACAAGTCAGTATTTCATCCACCCCGGACAAGTTGATTAGATTATCAATTCACCGACTCGGAGGGATGTAGGGCTGGTTTTCATATGTAAGAAATGAGAACCGGAACCGGAATTGGGTCAATTGACAGCCAGCACCCCTCCCGAACCGCTACTTCGCTTGATATTGCACAGAGCCTGACCAACTCTCTTACAAGGTAATGTCAGATCAAAACAGTCGATCGGACCAAAGGAAACGACCACCATGGCTGGATTCCCCATTTCATTCACCATCGAATAGGTGGCCAGATGTCACTTTTGCAAATTAAGGACCTCTGCACAATTTTGCGGCAAGCGGCTGGCGGCGGGCGGCAAAAGTCGTGAAGCACACCGCTCACGCACACTGGAGTCCTGCTGGCGGCTAGCAACAGAGGCTCTTTACTCTTTCTAGTCGGGACCTACTACTGCTATTCGCTTTTCCGATCTCTGGCTGCGCTCTAGATGATCCCTGCCGCAGTCGGTCAGAGCGCAGACAGAACGCTGCCGCACTTCCGCATCCTGCCGCGAAAGTTCCCGCAAAAGGCTGCGGAAAGGTACTGCTCGCTGCCTTTCGTCGCCTTCAGCAAGCTCTGCATTCCTGACCTATGATTAAGGATAGGGCTGCAAAAGTTTGCGGAGACCTTTAGCGCTTGATGACGAAGCAGGGCAGATATTGTTCCCCGTGGCTCTAACTAGAATGTCCGTTAGGGGAGAATATCAACGCTAGACATGATCGATCAGAGCTTCGCCCCAACTTTCAACTACAGAGCACACCTGGATGATGACCACCTTGGTAATGTTCATCAGATCGAATGGCAGGTACATCCATACGGATTTTGGGAGCTTCTCCATCGCGTCTTGGTAGTACTTCAATAGATATAATAAAACAGAGAAAGGAATGTTTCTGAAAAAGTTGCACAGCACCTCTACATTGCCAAAGCAGTCGCTGTTTAGCTTGCCAACTCTCCAGTGCAGTTCCCATTCAACTTCTTTTCTCTGGAATACGTAGAGCTTAGAAGTTAGATCACTTCACGAATGTTCGCTATCACGGAGTCTAACGCACAGCACCGTGAAACCCATGCTCAGAACCTTGTAAAGAGGGCTTTTAAATGAGCATAAACCGGGGTCAGGACTGGACGTTAGTTCCGCTACACCTCGGCGCCTCTGTCTAACGCCACATTCAGTTAAGAAAATATGAAGAAAAATCCTGCTGATCACCACCTACCACTTCCAGTTCGACGCACGGCATCTTCTTCGTTATGTGACGGAATATCAGGCTCGACCATTGTGGATACGCAGCCGTCAGGCCAAATAAGCATTTCAGGTCTAGGTGTGGACAGAGGACGGAGATGATGTCTGCATTCATATTTCAGAAGTCGCTCTGAATGTAAACTTCTGGAGTTCGCCTCTACCGTACCTCAATAGAAGGCAAAAGTGACGCGGATAAAACTTCGGAGGTCCCATGACAGTAATCCAGAGTGGGATACGACTCCAAGACGAGACCACACACTAGCCCTAGACTCATTACGGTTCGAAGGCACTTGATGTTTCTCAACGAGAATTTCATCGTTTCTTCCTGCGGGCTGAACACCATTACGCTGAGAAGAGGAGCAAACAGTCCTGACCACACCACATGAGCTATATCCACGCAGACGGAAAACCAAGCAAGAAAAAGCACCTTTCATCCCATGGCGCTTAAGGTGCAGTTTATAGTTGCGTCGCCGGGCGGCGGCGCAGCACCATGATCGGCATAGGTATCGATCCTTCAGGCGTCGCATTCGCTGCGGGACCACGACAGCGCTCCAATTAGTGGAGGGTCGCTATTTTTTCTTCAAAAAAAAAACGAACATCACTTGCATGAATACCTTCAGCCTAAACAGTTTCATGCTAATACCGGCGACCGGCTCATCCCGATATCACAGGCGAGTGCTGATAGGTATAGTAGATGTGCTCGAACGAATATATTCAAATAATTTATCCGAGTAATTGTTGGAATAGTCGAATTATCGGTGTTTCTAGTTTTTCGAATATTCGCTCTAACTCGAACATGGGAAGGGAGCCAAGTTCGAGTATTATTCGAAAATCGAATAATCCATTAAACTTCAAATATTCAAGCGCAGAACCTGATTCGAACAAATAACACGACAATTCGAACAATCGATTGAACCAAAAATGGGGCTCATTCGATTTTCGCTCACTCTGAAAAATTGATGAGCGAATAAATTCCATCGTTCACGAAATTTTCCGCCATCGAATTTCGTTTTCGTTAATTTTTTTCGTTAATTTCGTTCATTCAATCGTTCGAAAAATTTCGGCATCAAATTTATTCGTTCACTCATTCGTTCGATAAAATTTCTTAAACTAAACTATAGCAGGTGTGTAGTTGTTAGGAAGATATCGTGGATGCTCTGTTCGGTCACACAGCGCTGATGGTGTGATGCGTAGCATCGCTGCCCGGAAAGCAGAAGGTGCGCGTTCGAGTCCCTCCTGGCGCAAAAGTTTTGATCGCAAGTAAACAGCCTCCTAACTACTGCTAATCATTTTGTTCATCGCTTTCAAAATTTTCATTGAAGAAACGAAGAAGATCATAAAGAGCCTGCAGACGAAAGTGAGTAAACAACAAACACGGAAAACACCAGGGGCCTGTTTAAGGAATAAGAAGATCCATGGGAAACAGGCGATATTCAGAAAATCGCGAGAAACCAAACAAATTGTCTGTGAAATGACTGCAGCGTCATGAGATACGACCTCGCATTGACTGAGGATAGCTGAGCGTTATCGCAATTCCACGTTTGACGTTGTCCGAAAACTCGTAGCTGCCTTTGAGCGGTCAGTAACGAATCCCTAGCAAATCCCGTTAACTCCTGTGTACACAGTGACTTTCCGATACTGATGCGTCGAAGTTGAAGAAATTCGGCACTATCAGTGTTTTCCGGATTGCAGTGCCCAAGACTGCCATTTATAATTTCTAGTCTTCGGCCACACAGTAGGAGAACGCGATACGTAGACTTAAATGAAAGATTTCTGAATAAGCAGTTTGCTTGTGAAGTTAACGCTAGAGACAAGTGCCCTATGGTGTGGTGCTGTTTCTCAAATTATTGTTCTGTCGTGTTTTTCTTACTGTATGCCTATGAACTTGTTAAACTTAACTTGCCCCACTCGACGTAGTTAAGGTGTTCTTCCTGCGGAAACAATGGCAGAGACGCAGTAGCTAGAATTGATGATAAGTAAATAGTACGGCGAAGCCGTTGAGAAGCCGTCACTGCGGCCGAGAAGCCTTAAAAAACGAGGATTAAAGCTAGGTCGACTCCTGGCTAGAACAATGTCTTGTATCCATTGTCTGTATATCAACGATATATTATAAAATTACTTTGTCTCGTCTACGAGAACTCCTCATGGCTGCGCCAAAGCTGCCCGCAAAGGGAGCCAATGTTGGACGCATAGATTTCCGGCAACACTCGCTTGTGCTCTCTTCAATGCCGCTTCTTAGAACCTACCTCACTCTAGACTACTTTCCTCTATCGAAAGCCTTCAGGTACTTCCAATCTGGCTCGAAAGCGACCTCAGAGAGGTGCAAACGGAGCTAATATCAAGCCAAAACCGTCCATCTGCCACCGAGGGGTGCGGTAACAAACATCCTAGTAAGATGACAGAGTGACGGCGGCCTCAGAAAGGCGCCGGCGTCCTCCTCGGCCGCCTCTGAGCCAAACAGGAAGGCGCTGGCGCCTTTCTGGGGTTCACTATCTATAGGCCTAAATTAGCAAATTATACATCAATAAATCCGGAAAATTCGCCCCGTCCTAAAAATCTAACTCTTAGCACACCAAACGCTAAACGAATGCAGTTATCTAATTTTTCGACCCCCTAAGAGCATTTCGAAAGTGAAGTTGGAAAATTTCGTGATTTTGCGCTTGTTGGCTGCCAGAGCGCCATATGCCATGCCCTCTAGTTTTCTTCACGAAGGTAAAATTTTTTATTTTATTTTTTATTTTTCGGTAGCCTTCAAATAATTTCTTTATTATAACTGTGAACAATAGGAGAAGAGCACAATATCGGCTGTTACGCCCTTGTAAGCGCAGACAGCCAGATATATCAATATTGAAGAGCTTATCAGTGCGGTATTCAGCGTAGCCACCAGCGCTCGCCTGCCTCATTGGACGTTGCCTATTAGCTAAATCGGCTGATCCAATGGGGCTCGATGCCTGCCGACGGTGATTGGCCGTGGTAACGCGGCCAGGTCAGCTTCATCATTTCCAATTGGTCCGGCCTATAAGCACGCTATTGGACCATCTATTGATCGAATCGGATTCCACATTGGCCACTGCACCATGGGCTGCTGAGATTAAAGCAATCATTCAGCCACTTCTCAGGTTCCGCCGCGATGTAAAACTGAACATCCAGAACATGCTAATTCCCTACTTGTGACTGCCACATGAATTCAACAACAATGTAGAATTATAAGCTATACAAATTATTTATTACTGAGAAAATACCCTAAATTTTATTGAGAAAATACCCTAAATTGAAGAAAAAATATCAAAAAAGGAGAAAATTCACCCTATTCTAAAAATTTAACTCTTAGTACACCAAACGCTAAATGAATGCGGCTACAGATGTTTACGGGCCCCTAAGGGCAGGAAAATTTCGCGATTTCGCGGTTGTTGGCTGCCACAGAGCCATATCCCTTCTCTTCTAGTTCTCCTCACGAATCTAATTTTTATTATTTTTCTTTATTTTCAGGTAATTTTTGAATAATTTCCTTATAATAACTATGAGCAATAAGAGAAGAGCGCAAAAGAAGGCTGTTTCACCCTTGCAACCGCAGACAGCCAGATGTACAGTTATTGAAGGGCTCATCAGTGCGGTTTTCAGCGGTGCCACTGACGCTCGCCTGCCATCGAACCCCACTGGGCGGTGCCTATCAGCTATTTCAGCTGATAGGCACCGCCCAGTGGGGTCACGGTACAGGTGGATTCAAATGCAGTCGATGATTCTGTGGCCGTTCACTTAAGCAAAGCATTTAGCGACCGCTCCCAGAAAAGCGAAGAGATGGAAGCACACCTGAAATGATAGAAAGAACAGGGGAAAGGAAAAGATAACTTCCTCGACGGACGTACAAGAAGAAGCCGATGTCAGGTCAGGTCCCGTGTTTGGAGATGGCCACCGGTTGTGCCAGATCGGAGGTGTAGGGCGAACGAAGCGATCGCACGAACTACTTCGTCACTGCCATGCTCCTTCCTTCACTTTCTGCCGAAATTTAAAGTCCTGGATTCTCCTCGAGACGCCCACCCGAAAGCAAAGCAGCGTGAAATGTGAGAGCAGATCTCCTAAGTAGACTGTACAGCCTCTTCCATTGCCACCAGGCGCACATAAATGCGGCTTTTCTCAACTTTTCGCATCTGCCACAGCTCAAGCAACATTTTTCATCTTAAAGTATCTTCCGTACCCCTTCTTCATACCAGATTTGACGCATGTCGTTAATGTGGGCTACATAAGAAGGATGAATGGACGGCAGTCATTTCCAATTCGGTGTAGTGTGGTGGCGCAGTCGGAACAGACGCTAATCGGTGTGCTGACCCTGATTCGAGGCTCTTGGTTCCGGTCCTGTCCAGATTAACCAAATCTTCAAACCTTTCGGGATTGAAGTAGTAGCAGGCTTGTTCGGGACGGATAAAGCACTGGCCTGTCTCTCGGATAGCCACAGCGATGCACCATATTGGCCAAATACGCATCCAAATTGCCTGCACGGCCTGCATTTGCCCACATTTGCCATTTGCCTGCATTTGCCTAGAAGCAGAATGTGCGGCGCTTTCCAAACAAGGTTTGTCGTGGAGGCGTGTTGAATGCGTATTTTGCCACACAGTGACTTGTGGTGGTCAGTCAATGGACAAGTCAGCGTCTTGTCCTCCTCCGGCAAGTCTGGGGCCAATTCGCCGACCCCGGACGGATGTAAGGCTTGGTTGGCCTGGGCGGGAAATCTGAAGCAAGAACAGAACATGGTGGCATCCAACGCAAGCAACGGACGGCATCTCCTCCGACTGTTCTATATGCGGCTTCCTCCTCTCTTAATACATTGAAAAAGTCCTCCTTTCTGCTTTTTAGAGAAAGCTCTAAACCACTATTTTATTAACTTTATCTATTATTACAACTCGAAAAATCAAATTGACGTAAGGCTTCAAGGAGCGCTCTCACTCAATGGGGCAGGTGAATTCTAAAAATTTATAGGAAAGTCATACTGAATTTTCCTTGAGCAAGAAAGTTATTCTAAACTTCATCGAGAGTGTAGCTTAATCTGAAAGACCACAGATCATTTTGACCTGGAAAATGAGTGGAATTTCTTACAGCTATACATGCCTTCATTTACCAATCGTACACGCTCTAACAAATCCGATCGCTCCGGCGAACTCCTTCCTCACTGCGTAGACCACATTACCGACCTGTGACGTTTAGGGTGTTCGGTCTGATTTCAAAAGCATCAAGGCTGCTTAGAAGTGTCTTATTCGATTGTATATATTATTAGCTTGTAAGGAAAGTATCCCGCTTTTTCTGCTACTTTTCCAAATATATTTCTCTCGTTCTATGCATATAACAACTAACAAACATAAGCGCCATTACTATCTACAACACATTGTCATTTGTCAGGTAATTTGTAGATCCCGCTTCTACAGAGATCCTATGGTTTTGACGATAAAGCCCTCATCGAGGCACTATTCAAGTTGCTCCCTCTCGTCGAATTGTTTCTTTCGCAGTTGGATCTGTGCACCGGAGCTCTAAGACGGGCCGTGGGTGAAGTCTGCCAACTCCAGGTGAGGGAGGATGATCTCTTTTCGGGGTGACATAGAAGAAGCCGGAGACGATGGTGAGCTGCTCCGGCACGCCCGTCGCCTCCTCAGAAAACCTCAAGGTCCAACGACTAGTTGGGCGCTACTCATGAGCAGCTCCGTGACGAGTGTCGGATCACCGTCACCTCGTGCCCATCTCACCCCTCCCAAATCAGCTGATTTTTTGAAATTTTTTATATTTTCAGCGCGCATTCACACCTATCGTCGGTATTCTCCTTTGTAGGGGTACACGGGTGCCCACAAACCGCTGCACAGAAACCGCTGTAGTCGAAAGCGATGCTAGGATTGAGCCACGCCTTTCACTCCCCTCGCGCTGCGACGACTTCTGGCAAAGAAAGCCGCTCCCCATACAAGAGAACGTCGACGAATAATTCAGGTTTTTGGAAAGAATCCCGGGTCTATCCTGGTCTGAATGGCCCAGAAGATATTTTCCCTTACTATCCCACTCTTAATTTTCTTTCGGAACTTCACTTGGTGTCCCATAGTATTGCGGTTCCATGGACGATTAAGGAAAGAAAATGGTTCGTCATGGAAAGACGATTTTAATTTTAATGGCCGTTTTGAGGTGGTCCTCCCGATTAGGATAGACTTTCGAACCGCGTTGGCTAGCGAACGGTGCATATTTAATCTTTTGGCGATTTGTCGAACTATCGAAATGTTACGTCTGGATTTGGTATGGCGACTCAACGGACTTTTTTTAGAAACTGAAAGGCGGCGAGCACTGGGAAATTAGCGAATTTCAAATAAAAATCGCTATAAGGGCGGTGAAAAGCTCAAATTCCGCCCAAATTTCGCCCACCGCTGGATTCGCCGTGTCCAAGTCCATACATAGTCCTACGAATATCCCCGATCCGATACCCTAATCTCGCAAAAATCGGGATTATTTGGTAAGAAATGGGGTCCTTTGGCGGCACCCACCGCAAAATCGGCGATTTTTTTGGATCAAACCGTAAACAAAGACCGAGAAGCTCAACTCCCGCCCAAGTTTCGCATACCGTTGAACTCGCCGTGTTTCAACGCACTTAAGTCTTACGAATATCCCAAATCCGATACCCGAATCCAGCAAAAAGTGAGGTTCTTTGGCGGCACCATCCACAAAATTGCCGATTTTATAGCCTAAAGCCGCTAACAGGGTCCGAAAAGCTCAACTCCCGCCCAAGTTTCGCATACCGTTGGATTCTCCGTGTTCCACTGCACTTAAGTCCTACGAATATCCCGATCCGATAACTGAATCCCGCAAAAATCGGGGTTATTTGGTAAGAAATGGGGGCCTTTGGCGGCACCCACCGCAAAATCGGCGATTTTACGGACTAAAGCCGCTAACAGGGTCCGAAAAGCTCAACTCCCGCCCAAGTTTCGCATACCGTTGGATTCTCCGTGTTCCGTTGCACTTAAGTCCTACGAATATCCCGATCCGATAACTGAATCCCGCAAAAATCGGGATTATTTGATAAGAAATGGGGGCCTTTGGCGGCACCCACCGCAAAATCGGCGATTTTACGGACTAAAGCCGCTAACAGGGTCCGAAAAGCTCAACTCCCGCCCAAGTTTCGCATACCGTTGGATTCTCCGTGTTCCACTGCACTTAAGTCCTACGAATATCCCCGATCCGATAACTGAATCCCGCAAAAATCGGGGTTATTTGGTAAGAAATGGGGGCCTTTGGCGGCACCCACCGCAAAATCGGCGATTTTACGGACTAAAGCCGCTAACAGGGTCCGAAAAGCTCAACTCCCGCCCAAGTTTCGCATACCGTTGGATTCTCCGTGTTCCACTGCACTTAAGTCCTACGAATATCCCCGATCCGATAACTGAATCCCGCAAAAATCGGGGTTATTTGGTAAGAAATGGGGGCCTTTGGCGGCACCCACCGCAAAATCGGCGATTTTACGGACTAAAGCCGCTAACAGGGTCCGAAAAGCTCAACTCCCGCCCAAGTTTCGCATACCGTTGGATTCTCCGTGTTCCACTGCACTTAAGTCCTACGAATATCCCCGATCCGATAACTGAATCCCGCAAAAATCGGGGTTATTTGGTAAGAAATGGGGGCCTTTGGCGGCACCCACCGCAAAATCGGCGATTTTACGGACTAAAGCCGCTAACAGGGTCCGAATAGCTCAACTCCCGCCCAAGTTTCGCATACCGTTGGATTCTCCGTGTTCCACTGCACTTAAGTCCTACGAATATCCCCGATCCGATAACTGAATCCCGCAGAAATCGGGGTTATTTGGTAAGAAATGGGGGCCTTTGGCGGCACCCACCGCAAAATCGGCGATTTTACGCACTAAAGCCGCTAACAGGGTCCGAAAAGCTCAACTCCCTCCAAAATTTCGCACACCGTTGGATTCGCCGTGTTCCACTGCACTTAAGTCCTACGAACATTCACGATCCGATAACTGAATCCCGCAAAAGTGGGGATTCTTTGACGCCATCCGCCGCAAAATTGGCCAAAGTTCACTAAAACCGCTTTAAAAGTGATGAAGAGCTCAATGTCAACGCGCCATACCTACACAGGTAGATGCGCCACGGTTCCTTCCATACACGGCTTGAGTTTCAGTGTCTCACGTTACAAAATACGCCCCAAACAAGTAATTTTCTCTGACCGTTGCCTGCTGGATTCACTTACTTAAGGGAAGGTTGTTTACAGGCCGGCCGCACAGCGCTGAAAATCCCTCGCGCTTCCTCGCGCACTCCGCCTCTAAAGCATTACTCTCGGTGCGCGGCCGGCCCGAAATAACTTATGCATTAGGTAAGTTATTTTCGGGGTCGAGCACGTCAAAAAAGCCCTAGAATTCCCAAAAAAAAATCCCAGACGTTCGGAAATGTTCGGAAGCGCCCATTCCACACCGTGAATTCGGAAGGCTACACTCAACATGAAAACTAAGCGAGAGCGCTAATTGTACGCATAAATACTAATTAAAACCGATTTTTCTCCTAAAATCGCGCTAATTTCACACCATAATCTCCTGGACAAACCATGCGGAAAACTATTTTTCTTTTTCGCGCTCGACTCCAATGGACTGCAGAGGTCGCCGAAGATCGTCGAGAACTCGACGCTCTGAATACTCTTTAAAAACTCCCCTATAATAGCCAAGAGCTCCTTATAGGGCTTGTTTGATTCTAACCAAAGGCGCAAATGCCCACTCATGCACTAATTGGGTCGCATCCACTCCTCTTTATTTTTCTTTTTTTTCCTAACACAGCGAATTTATAAAGAATTTCTCTACTATAAATGCGAAGAATAAGAAAAGAACACAAAAATGGCTGTTTCGCCCTTGATACCGCAGACAGCCAGGTATACCGGTAGTGAAGGGCTCATCAGTGCGGTTTTCAGCAGCTCATGGCTCATCAGTGCGGTAAAAAGTTTTGCTAATTCAAAAATTTATTTTGGCCTTCTTAGAGAGCGTCTGCGTTAATCTGGAGGACGCTCGTTTTGATTATGAAGATGTTCCATCTGGTTAAGGAAGAGTCTAGCTTGCCTTGAAAAGTGTCCAGTTTGACGTGAAAACGGAGCATACCATCAGCTCCAAATCGCAGGATGTAGCACGTCCTGCGATTTGGAGCTTATCCTAGGGGGAGTTCCACGTTTGGATCTCTCAAATTCATTTTGGAGGGCACACGAGCCACGGTAGTGCATAATTCATATGCCATCAGGATGTTTCGTTGTGAACGAAACTCTTGCGCCACACGAGACTCGTACCCGCACCCTCCGATTTCTGGACTGAGTTTTTGGATGTTGTTGATTCGAGGGCAGGGGGGGCAGGTGCTGCTCCAGTTTTTAGGGCGTCGGTTTTCAAACCCTTCCAAATGGGGCAGGAAGGACAGGGCGGGATCATGTAGGGAATGCACGCCCCCCCCCCAGTGTCACCCATACCGTTACACCATCATGGTATTTGATCCAGCGCAATTATACCATCCCTTCTTAATATTTACATCCGAGACGGTTCGTTGAAACTTGACGATAGATTTTGCAGTGGTATCCTGCCAACAACCTCTAAGCAGAGAGGGAAATTCCTAAAATCATGTGAAGAACTAAGCCTGAATTCGACTGCTGCTCTGTCGACATGCAAAAGTTTATTCAGCGAAGTTCTCAACAACGAAAGACACTTCATTAAATTTATGAACCCCATCACAGCAATGGCCGAAGACGCGGATTTTTCGCGGTTCGCTGCTGTGACGAGTGCCTTCGTTGTCCACTTCTCTCTGGAACGATCATTGCCACTTCGGGTACGAGGTCGAATTCGAGTGTTGAGCACGAACCTCGTAAACGTACTGGAACAGTCCATACACACTTGTAAGGCGCTCATTCTTGGTTTCGTGGGTCTTGAAGTACTCCTGTAATCAATTAGTAAATCGACCGTAAAGTGTCGGAACATTTAATCTGGTTTTCCACTTGGACTACAGTACAGTCACCATTTTTCAGGCAGCGTCCGGTTGCCTGTTCCGCAAAGCTCTCATGTTGGAATAAGAGATGTATTTGGGAGAAGGATCATGCGTGACCAACCTCGCCCAACTTCGCCACCCAGTACACCTGCTTTGCAGACGCATCTTGTGTGGTTAGTGAGACGTGGTCGGAATCCAACGCTGCCATCAGGTCTTCCGCAAGCATCACCATTCTTCCATAATACAGAACCTTATCCACGTTCTTCAGCTCACTCAGCACAACAATTGGCCTCCTGAACCACGATACTCAACGCTGCTTGATTTGAAAGCAAGAAAGGTCATGAAACGTCTGAAGAATAGACGAAGTATATATTGGATTGGAAATTAAGTGTTTCTGAACATTTTATTCTACATTTCACTAAATGTTTGTGCACAAGTCGCGAAGGTGGGCAGCATTAGGAGATGAGGATGCTCCAACCAATCAGGCCACATCGAATGGGCGTACCATTGAGAGAAGACGTGTACGGTTGGTATCCTGTTTGGCTGGCATGTGTTTGGTCGACGACCTGATTGGTTATGGTTGACTGGCGCGCTCCTACCTTTATTCAATTTTCGCGGACATCTCCTTCTCTCTTCTCACCCTTGGGGTTTTGCACAATATCTTAAACCATTCGAAAGAAGATGATTTGCTCTACTAGCATATCGTCGTCGTCCTAACGCGTGCCTCTTATCGCCCCGCCCGTTACAGGTTGCGGAGGCGACCTGACTGTAGATAGAGTGCTCCTGCTCTGCTCACGAGAGCCCCAACTCGGCTCCTTGCTCCTCTCCCCGTGCTCCTTCCCCTTCTACCTTCCCCCCCCCCCCTCACTATAGCCGCTGCTAGGCTACCGCTCTCCTATATCTCTCTCGTGCCACTTGTCATATTGCCTGTGGTAATAGACGTAGTATACCAGTTACTCTGTGGTATTTCTCTTCCTCAAAAAGTAACCGCCTCTATCACCCTCTATATAGCAAGTGTTGGGATTTCTAGTTCATTTTGATTTGATTTTTTTTGATGACGTTCATTTTCAGGGGATTAAATAGGAGTGTCCAGAAGGCACAAATTATACTACCATTCTAAAGGTCATTTTTTCTTTATTAACATTGCGCTAAAAATTAACAAAATCAGCATAAATAGGTAAACGCAACACACGCTTTGATAGAGCAAAACGTTCTCCTTCGAGAGACATACAACACTGTCTAAAAAAATTGACCAAAGAGTACCGCCTATTGGTTAAAATAATTTATGTCTTCTGGATATTCCACTTTAATATCCTAATGAAAATCATAATGAACGAAAAAACCCATTACACTTTCTTGTAGAGCAAATCATCGCCTTTCTAATGGTTTGTAACGTTATACAAAAAATGCTCAAACTTAAGCAGGGAAAGGAGCTGTCCGCGAAAGTCATTTTTCTTTTTTGACTTTCCGCTCTAATAATCTAAATATATAAAAAATCGAAAAGGAAAAAACAAAACAAAATCCTTGATAGGGCAAGTCATTCTCTTTCGAAAGGTATATAATACAATGTGAAAACCTTTCATCGGAATTCAGAACAGAATGTTTAAAAACGGCGGGGACGCGACACATTTCTGCGCCGAAAGCTCCGTTTTCCGCGGCGCCGTCGTCGCGCCGAACGCAAATCGCTTTAGGGCGCGGCGTCCTCAACTTCTGCCATTGCGCTTGCTTATCTGTTATCCGCACACTTACCTGCGTAGAAGATCATACCCTGCCTTATGGAATTAACTGCCGCCATGGCGCGCTCTGTAAACAATGCAACTGCCTGAGGGTGGTCGGCCCAGGATCACCGATTCTGCTCAAACTTCGTACAGACAGGGTGTCTTTGGTGTGCCAAACACGATGCCGAAGTCCATTTGGCCGATTACGGCAGAAGACCACCCATATCGATAACTGAGGATGAACCCCCGCCCCTAGACGAAGTATTGTGCCCAGAACACGCCCGCACGTCCAGATTGGATTCCATCCAAAGGTTATAAGTTGGCTCAAGGAACTCATTAGTGGAAGAACCTTCCGGGTAAGAGTTAAGCAGTCGTTTTCTGGGGTCAAAGAAGTCTTGAGCGGTGTCCCACAAAGAGGGCTACTTTCCCCAGTCGTATTCGCTATTTACACGGCTGATTTAGTTGAGAAGGTCCAAGAGGTCCGCATGCAGAATGCAGATGAGTTTAACACATTGACGACAATATGAGCCACCGGTGGCTCATAAATTTCGAGGTATTTTTTTACTGCTGCCGTCGATTTTTTTATAGATTTTTTTGTTCCCTAATTACTTGTGATAGGAAAATGTTCAACAAGAATAATCAAGAAAATTGTCCTTGCTTTCATTAGATATATCGAATTAAAAAATTTTACTAAGAAGGGGACCAATTCTACAATCAAATCAATTCATGTCAGTATTTTTCACCCAAACTTTGCCCAAGAAAGTTATTTGTGGTGGTAATCACGAATCTGACATGTTTTTTCGAAATTTACGGTACGGCCGACTACGGTAGGTTCGGGTGAGTAAGGCTGTCGGAGTCATGGTCATCGATTTCGCCCAAACTTTGCCTGCGTGGGTTATTTGGGGTGCAGATCACGAATCTGACATCCGTTTTTGGTATTACGGTGGACAAGGATAGGCTACGGTAAATACGTGTGACTAAGGCCGTCGGCGATTACCCGTATCTACCGTAACCTACTCTAGTCCATCTTAGTACCAAAAACGGATGTCAGATTCGTGATCAGCACCCCAAATGACCCCTCTGGGCGACGTTTGGTAGAAAACGGTGGTCATGACCTCGGCAGCCTTAGTCACCCGTACCTACCGTAACCCACCGTAATCAGCCGAAATTTCATAAACGGATATCAGGTTCGTGATCAGCACCCTAAATAACCTCTCTGGTGGAAGTCTGATAGAAAAAAGCACGCTAAACAAAAAAGTGATCCGCGAGGGACATTATGAGCCACCGGTGGCTCAAAGCGCGCGCGCGTCCCACGCGGCTTTCTGCCGCAAAACGCGATTGTCGTCAATGTGTTAAGATCTTCGGAGAGCTTAGTCGATCTGAAAATCTTCAAATAGCTATAAATGTAGTGGTTCAATGGGCCAATGAGTGGGCCGTGCACCTCGCTCCGGAAAAGACTTTACATATGAGAAAGAATAGTGGGGGGGGGGGGGGCTGAATGGGGTCAAGGTATACAGTGCATGATACAATTATACCACCTCGCGTGTTGTCGAAAAGTGTTGTCCATTTAGGTTCCTCTTATAATAGCAAATTATACTTTTCTGAACATTACAAAATCATCTGTGGAAGGGCTGATGCACGTACCTATCAGCTTTTTAAGGGATTGACCACAAAAAATAAGGAGAATTTGCCTAAGGCAAGTACAAAATGTACGTAAGGCCGGGGGCATACTTCCATCGCCGCGATGCCATCGCGGCGCTCAGTTCATGGCCATTTCGCCGCACGCGGTCGAATAGTCAAAGGAACCTTTGCCGCGGCTGCCGCAACAGTGGCGGTCGGCATGCGCGATGGCTTCCCGCGCCCATCGCGGGCAAGGCATACTTTTTCGCTCCGCGCGCGGTGTTTAGCGTTGGTCTTGAACGGATCGCCGTCGCGCTCTCTTGCAAAGCGATGAGCGGTGCATCGAGCACTGAGAAGTTCAAATTCTTTCGCGTCGCTCTGCAAGGCTCACCGCTGCGATTCCATCGCGGCGACGGGAAGTATGCACGAGGCCTAAGACCACTTGAGGAGTGTGGGACTACCGTATTTGCCCCACACAAAATGAAAGATATAGAGGCTATAGAAAAAGTGCAAAACAATTTTTCTCGTAAGGTGGTCATCCGTTATGGAGGATTTTTGTACTCCAGAATACCAAACTCCAAAATCAGAAATAGTTTTTGGAGCTACACTCACTCCAGTCAAGAAGATGGTTAAGAGATGTTTGAGTGGTGTTTAAAGTCGTTTCGGGAATCTGTGATGTCGACAAATCAGCATTTTACAGCCTAGCTATGTACATCGCGGACGAGTGGAGGAAAAGTAGAAATACTTTATTCAAAACCAAAGAGCAGCTTTATATCTCACACCTTCACGGTGCGCACTGGGGCTTAGCCTACGTTTATATGAGGGCCGAACTTGATCCACTGCCAAAGAAGCTTCGGTCTTTCAAGCGTATGGCATCTAAAGCTATTTTATCATATTAGTAGCACTCAGAATTGTTACTTGATAACAAAGCGAACTTGGAATGTATGTGTTGTTAACTGATGTTATCTCACGACTGTCTTATACAGCGTAATAAATTGATTGATTGATTGATTGATTGATTAATTGATTGATTGTCAGCACTCGTGGAAAATGAGCCGTGTCGGTGGAGGTGTCGGTGTCGGTTGCTGCAAAACGCATTGAGTGCCAGACATAGAGAAGCTAATTGGTTCCCTATGCCTTTCGTGCATTTAGATAAGCTGTTTCCATCAAGCTAAACTCTACAAGTTGTCGCACCCACTCGATTGGTGCTGCTGGGCCCATACGCACTGTTTACAGAGCGTGCCAAGGCGGCAGTTAGTTCCGTAAAGTAGGCCATGCTGTTTTGAACGCATGGATAAGCACCTTCAACGAGGCTAACTCCACTCTGCGTGCGGTCGCGCCCACGTGATTGATTCTGCAAGGCCCACAAACATTGCTCATAGAGTGCGCCATGGTGGCTGTCAGTTCCGTAATGCAGGCCATGCTTTTATACAAATAAGTGGGCGAATAACAGATAAATACGCGCAACGTCCAGAAGTTGATGCCGCGAACTAAAGCGTTTTGCATTCGGCGCGACACGGGCGCCGCGACAAATGGCGCTTCTCAGCGCAAAAATGCCCGCTTTTCCTCTTGCGCACGAGCGGCGCGCTCGTGCTTCTTGGCCGGAGCGGCATGTCCGATATTGCATGTAGTTTCCAACCTAATAGATAAAACGGGAATTTGTGTGCACCTGTCACCCTACCAAAGGACCACAAGAAGTCGTTCTTGAAGGCTCTAGAGAACCAAATAACTCACAATCATCGTGGGAAAGCACGCATTCAGAACTACAGGACTCACTTATCGCTGTACCCCTTCGACATATCTCGAAGGTACACTGTCGACCCTGCACGGAAACGAATTGCTCGAAGCACCCTTCGGGCCTCGTCTCGCATGCTGAACTGCAAGTACAAGTCCGTTGTTGTCACCTTGGCCAGCAGTGTGTGCACGTCCTCTGGAAGGCGAGAGCGACCACTCTGAAATCTGCCGCTCATTGTGATGCCCAAAAAACCAGGCGCACGTATTCCATTGTATTCCCGCCGTTCCCTCGCAGAAAATGTGTCTGCTCCAGAGTTTTTTTCTATATAACCTCACACGATGATTCATCGTTATGCATGAAACCTTGGGAGTAAATAACCTCAAAGTGAGTGACTCTAGTAGGGAAGGGTTTCGACCTCCCATGGAACTTCAAGTTGAGACCAGGATCAATAGAAAGAGCTCGGAATGCTGATTGCGAATGTGGGTGTCAAAATTGCAAAATGAAACTCCTGAGCGAGTTATGACCCCCCGAAGCTGGGTGGTCTGACCACAGGCTGGCCGTGCGAAAGAGGTGGCGCGAGGGCGATGAGTCATAGGAGCTCCGTAGGAACGGGCCGCCGGCAGAGGCAGCGCTACCGCTCGTCACGTGCAGCGTAGTTGGTTGGATCCCCATCGCTGCCGGTCTTTTTGCACACCATGATTTATCTTCGAAATGCCTTTTATTCTAAATTAAGCACGTGTTAGATTGAATAGCCGGAAAACTATCATACACATTTGTAAAAATGCTTGAATTTAAAACACTGTTTATGGTGACATTTTTATTTACTATTTTCCACACGTCGTGGAGGCGTGGAGGCAAAGGGCGCGTGTAGCGCAGTCGGAGGAGGCGCGACTGTCGCGTGCGCCCGATACCAGGTTCCTGGTTCGGATTTCCCGCCCAGGCCAACCAAGCCTTCCATCCCTCCGGGGTCGGTGAATTGGTACCAGACTTGTCTGGGAAGGATAGAGCGCTGACTTGTTCATCGGGTGGCCACCGCAAGTCATTGTATGGCCAAATACGCATTCATGTCGCCTCCACGACATCCCGTAGAAGTAGAATGCGCTGGCGCATCCCAAAAGGGATTGAGTAACGCCGTCCTTTATCCTTTTCATTTATTTTCCACATATAAAGTCTTAGTCTTATATTAAACAACTGGAGGTGTTTCTAACAACCTTGGCATTTATGGAACAAAGCAATGTATGATGAGGAAGACCAAAATGAGGTTGACCTGCCATACTTTTGATTGATGTGGGGCCACAAAATGTCGTCGATCTGCTGCCTTTTCTTCACTCACTATGTCCTTTACACCAGTAAAGGTGGTGTCCATTCTTCTCGCTGAATTTGGGGCGCCAGACGACAACGACGCACCAACTCGTGAAGAAAAAAAAAGATGGCTAGAAGGTTAGCAGCTATTCTACGTGACGGTGCTGCAGCCTCAGTTGATGTGGAAACGGACGAAATTTTGGGGTCAGGTGCGTCTATTGATGTCTATTGAGTCCGTATGGGACCATAGCGAATAAAGATGGCACCATAGCAGTTTTTTGCCTCCAAGCATTTTTACAAACCTCTATGATAGTTTTCGCTATTTAATCAGACAAGCGTCATGATTTAAAACAAAAGGTCATTTCGAGGATAAATCATGATGTGCAAAAAGCAGGCAACAATGGGGACCGAACCAACGACGTCACACGTATCGAGCGGCAGCACCACCTCTGCGCCACCGCCGCAGCTGGCGGCCCATTCTTACGAAGCCGTCAAAATTGCAAGCGAGATATGACCTGCCGAAGGTTGGCCAGCCTGTGGTCAGGCTGGCCAACCTTCGGCAGGTCATATCTCGCTCAAGAGCTTCACTTTGCAATTTTGACATCCACATTCGCAATCAGCATTCCGAGTTCTTTCCAATGATCCTGGTCTCAACTTGAAGTTCCATGGGAGGTCGAAACTCTTCCCTAATGAGAATAAATGTGGAGAAAAGGTAGGCACTACATACATTCTTCTAGAACGCACGAAGTTGTCATCGTCTTCGGAATCTTATGACCCATGGCGGTATGCAAAATTCCACTCCTTCATTGCATGAAGGAAGTTCCACACTATGTGGTCCTGCCACCAGCTTTCATAATCACAGCCCGCAAGCAGGGGTTTCACTTGCAACAGCGAGATGTGACTCCTAATGTTGATTACGAACGCATAAGGCAAACAAGAACCCAGTATTTACACAACAAAAAACAATAAAAAATTAACAAAATACTCAACATCAGTAATCAGAAGGAAGACTTCTGAACACAAAACCATTAACATGCTCAGAAAAATCATACCTGTGCAAAATGGTGCCCATACTGCTCATCATCTGACACGGTTTTAGCAGTGACTGAAGGTTTTTAGCAAATTTCAAGAGGAGGCTAACCGCCCTGCAGGTAAACGACATGCTCGCAGCCTAGTTTTGGGAAGAGACAGACAAAATTTGGCATTGCGGCCTCTTGTGTGGGAAGTTTTCATCTTGAAGACCCGCATCACCTGTCGTCCCATCGATCATCGAGTTGCTCGAGCGGGTGCCAGCAGCATCTCCATTCGTCCCTGTCGCGTGCCACGGAGAGCGCTAGGTTCGAGTTTCGTTCAGGGCTCACACGAAAAGTCCAACCAGCGAGTCAAAGGGCGTTCTGGTGTTCTCTTGGCATCCCGCTGAATCGAGTCGGTGACTCTTGTCAGCAGGTGTCTGCGAGCAGCGTGACGGCCCACCTAATTTTCAACGACGTGGCCCATGGGCGACAGCGTCTTTGATCTTCCAACGTCGAGGAAGCTCGAAACACCGGAGGCCTTCTCTTACTTACGTGAATCGTGTGTCGGATTCAGTGCTCTGGTATCTAGAAAACTACCTGTTCGAAGAAGAAGCTTGAGGGTAAAGTCGTTTCGCACCTTTTCTAATGCAAGTATGTCTTTCTTTTTACATCTCGTAGCATCCGCTCCACACAAACCACACAATCTGTGCCCTACTAGATCTGTAAGTGCTAGACTATTCAAGTAGGTGCCTTTTGGACAGAAAAAAGAAGCGGAGATTGATTGATCATTCGTCGTGAGCCCGAGAAAGGGATGATGAATCATATCAGAAACGATAAGAAATTTTTCACCTGGATAATCGATGTTCCTGTAACTTCCATCAGATCGAGTGGCACGTATTTCCAGGTAGCCTGATGGAGCTCCTTCCTCAGTGACGGACTTATCCAAATCGGCTGTGGGGGCTTCATCTCTTCTGTCTCGATATTGTACTGAAACATGCTCACTGACAATGTAGTCTGACGGCGACATAAAAAAAGACAAGAAGTTGAACGGACCACTACCACGTTGCCCTTGGGAGGGTCACCTCTTCGTTCATCACATGGAAAGCCCCCTTTGCTCTCGCTGTTTCTCGTACCGAATTCCTGAAATACTCAGAGGAGAGCTCAATAAATTGTAAATTTACAGTCGTTTTCTCGCGAGGAGATTTCACTGTTTAGGATTCCCTTATGGTATCTCTACCTATATACCCACTGCTTGGTGAATCCGGCCTCTAATGACGATCTGAATAGGACAGAGACCCTTTCAGTCTATTACATTATCTAGTGTAACTATTTATCTCGGACAAAAAGTTAGAAGAAACCCGTATGCGATAGGCCAAAATTTAAGATTTAACCTCGCCATATGAACCCCAAGGCATTTTAATTTTCCAAGAACTAGGACACAGAGGCAATGAGGCAACTCTATAAATCTCAGGCAGTCAACTCCATAAATCGTACATGGCGAAGAACACCTACCAGATTGAGTTTGATGGCTAGCATTTTCTTCTTCAGGTGGCTGAGCAAGAAAGTTATTCTAAACTTCATCGAGAGTGTAGCTTAATCTGAAAGACCACAGATCATTTTGACCTGGAAAATGAGTGGAATTTCTTACAGCTATACATGCCTTCATTTACCAATCGTACACGCTCTAACAAATCCGATCGCTCCGGCGAACTCCTTCCTCACTGCGTAGACCACATTACCGACATGTGACGTTTAGGGTGTTCGGTCTGATTTCAAAAGCATCAAGGCTGCTTAGAAGTGTCTTATTCGATTGTATATATTATTAGCTTGTAAGGAAAGTATCCCGCTTTTTCTGCTACTTTTCCAAATATATTTCTCTCGTTCTATGCATATAACAACTAACAAACATAAGCGCCATTACTATCTACAACACATTGTCATTTGTCAGGTAATTTGTAGATCCCGCTTCTACAGAGATTCTATGGTTTTGACGATAAAAACCCTCATCGAGGCACTATTCAAGTTGCTCCCTCTCGTCGAATTGTTTCTCTCGCAAATGGTTCGACAACAAACGAAGTTGCTGCAGTAATCAAGGATGGAAGAATCTCCGACCATAGACGAGATTTTCGCAGTTGGATCTGTGCACCGGAGCTCTAAGACGGGCCGTGGGTGAAGTCTGCCAACTCCAGGTGAGGGGGATGATCTCTTTCCGGGGTGACATAGAAGAAGCCGGAGACGATGGTGAGCTGCTCCGGCACGCCCGTCGCCTCCTCAGAAAACCTCAAGGTCCAACGACTAGTTGGGCGCTACTCATGAGCAGCTCCGTGACGAGTGTCGGATCACCGTCGCCTCGTGCCCATCTCACCCCTCCCAAATCAGCTGATTTTTTGAATTTTTTTATTTTTTCACACCTATCGTCGGTATTCGCCTTTGTAGGGGTATACGGGTGCCCACAAACCGCTGCGCAGAAACCGCTGTAGTCGAAAGCGATGGTAGGGTTGAGCCACGCCTTTCACTTCCCTCGCGTTGCGACGACTTCTGGCAAAGAAAGCCGCTCCCCATACAAGAGAACGTCGACGAATAATTCAGGTTTTTGGAAAGAATCCCGGATATATCCTGGTCTGAATGGCCCAGAAGATATTTTCCTTTACTTTCCCACTCTTAATTTTCTTTCGGAACTTCACTTGGTGTCCCATAGTATTGCGGTTCCATAGACGATTAAGGAAAGAAAATGGTTCGTCATGGAAAGACGATTTTAATTTTAATGGCCGCTTTGAGGTAGTCCTCCCGATTAGGATAGACTTTCGAACCGCGTTGGCTAGCCAACGGTGCATATTTAATCTTTTGGCGATTTGTCGAACTATCGAAATGTTACGTCTGGATTTGGTATGGCGACTCAACGGACTTTTTTTTAGAAACTGAAAGGCGGCGAGCACTGGGAAGTTAGCGAATTTCAAATAAAAATCGCTATAAGGGCGATAAAAAGCTCAAATTCCGCCCAAATTTCGCCCACCGCTGGATTCGCCGTGTCCCATTGCACCTATGCTTTTCGAATATCCCCGATCCGATATCCGAATCCAGCAAAAAGTGAGGTTCTTTGGCGGCACCATCCACAAAATTGGCGATTTTATAGCCTAAAGCCGCTAACAGGGGCCGAAAAGCTCAACTCCCGCCCAAGTTTCGCACACCGTTGGATTCGCCGTGTTCCAGTGCACTTAAGTCCTACGAATATCCCCGATCCGATACCTCAATACCAATAACCTTGATGGAGCTGCTGCACTCAGTAAAGTCCGTCGTTAGATATTCAGTCTTCTTCACATTCAATCTGAGTCCAAACCGCTCCAAGCGATCACACCAAGCTTGCACCTCTCGTTCGAGTTCACCTTTATCTTCGCTAGCGAGCATCACGTCATCGGCATAAAGTTACATCCAGGGGACGGCCTTCTGAAGATCTCGTGTGATGGCATCCAACGACAACAAAGAGGAGTGGGGGAAGCGCAGAACCTGGTGTACCCCAACAGAGATTAGACATCCATGGTATCCCCTTTGCTAATCTTTTTATTATAACGTCGATTACGATTATCTTGGAAAAGCTGTATACCCTCGTTTCGGGTGTATCATAAAGAACAGATGTACCAGCACCAAATTTTGTGTTAATGGATTTTTTAAACCGCTGTGACTTCCAGGTTGTAGATTGACAATTTATCAACATTTGCCAGTGGGCAGCCATCTACTCGGGTAGGAATGTCTTAGCAAACACCTCTATGAAGCAGAAAAGGCGCAGCTTTCATTTTCGTATGGGTTATGCTGAGGAATATGATTACTGATCATTTATTTCATTCTTGGAGAAATTCGGTGGGTAACAGAAGAGCTAACTCGAAATCTGGAATTTGGGACACGGATGTCCCTGATACTGACTGATGGCTTTCGTGCCATTTTCACCTCAAAATGGACGCTTTCCTAATCAAACCGATACATTCCAAACCAAAACGTACTCTTTTCTGCGCAAGCTTGACGACTTTGGGTCTGTTCATACTTCGCGGCAGCAGCGACAAGAGCGCAGCGCGCGGAAGTATGAACAGGCGACGGCAGCGACAAGAGCGGTTGGAGCAACAACGCCGGCACTCGAGTATGGACAATTTTCGGTGGCGCGCGCTCCGTTTTAATCGATATGCATGTTTTGCAGGGGCAACAAGTCGCTCTTGTCACGAAGTATGAACAGGCCCTTTGAAGCCAAATCGAACATTTTCCAAGTCAAAACGAGCTTCTTCCGCAATAAAAGAGACCCCGAAAGGTTAGAACAAATTTTGTTCTTGCAAAATTTATTCTTTGAAATGTTTAAAATTCAGTAGCAAAGTGGTGAACACATGGCTTGAAACATTATAGCTATTATTTTCCAAGGAAAAATGGGTTAAAACTTATTTAAAGCACAGGATAGCAGCAATTTTCTGGTGCTGAAAAAGATCGCGCTCGGCTAGATCGTCGTGCAATGCTACCAGGACCATCAGCTTGACTGGTTCCATGCTGATACCAGCGGCCGGCTCAACCCGACAGTTGAATGGGTTCTGATTGATTTCACGAGTTTGGATGTCGCATTCGATCAAGCATCGCCGGTGGTGTAATGGCGTAGAGCATCCCCGTCCGGCCGGTAGGAGTCGCGTGTTCGAGACCCGCCTGGCGCTAGGGCCTAGATCGCAACAAAACATCGCTATGAGTGCTGAGTCAGTACAGTTTATTAGCTTCCATCACTTAGAGATTGGGTACAGTTCAGAACCTTGAATAATACAACAAAGTCTCGCATAGAACTTAACACTGGAAACGTCCCGATCGCAGAAGGTAGGGAGCCACATTTGCAATGCTGATAGCGACCATCTTATCTTCCTGAAATAACTGTGATAAGATCGTTGTGTTATCCATGGTGAATCCTCAATACAATATGACTGATATAAAAAAAGTGTTGTCTGACGATCATTTTGGAGAGACGAAGCTCATAGATGTAGGAGCAGAGCAGACAGAAACAGACCAACTAATTTGCTGCCTCAAAATCTGTGAGAAATGCCCAACAAACAGAAATGCAGCAAAATAAATTCACTCATCCCACTCGCCACTAACAGGATTGACAGTAGTCTTTTTTCACCTGAATCTTACTGCGTGATGGCTGCACATAAATCACACTGCGTGATGGTTGCACATAAATAACAGAGTCAACAGCGAGCACGGAACTATGGGAAACCGCTTTAAAGAATTTCAGGATCTATCCGAGTCCGGGTGGGCCACATAACTAAAAAGTAGGCAACAAAATGAAATAAAACTTATCAAGCGGCTCCTAGAGAACGAGTTGGAACCCAAAAGAAACCGAAAACAAGCGAATAAACGAAAAAAATCCCACAACCGTCTCGGAGGACAAAGAGCGACGGAATGGAGGGATGCAGCGTGCTGGCCGCCGGCTGACATGTTATAACCAGGATCTAACATGGTAGGGAGGGCGCATGACGCCGCATGCCGCGTGCTGACCGCCACCTGACATGTCATAACCAGGATCTAACATGGTGAAGAGGGCACACAAATTCTCATGTTGTTCTGTGGGAGCCGCTCGGTAAGCCTCAAGTGGATTTGTTACATATAATGCCTTTTAGTTAGTGGCTCTCCGGACTAGGATAGAACCGAATTTCACGCTCTCTATGGTATTTCCTTGTATTTTTTAAATACTGGTGATTCGACACGCCCAGACTTGCGCGCGACCTTACAGCATCACGAACCCAAGTTCACTTTAGAGAATTTGCTCGTCATGTCCCGCCCTCTTCACTTCCTAGTAATATAAATAGCTACCTCAATAATCCGTAAAACTCATCTTTCAATTCCTTTGTCTATTTTTCAATTAAAGGTCGAGCCATCTTGGTACTACATCATTGTCGCTAACCATGGAAGGTTTAAACCTATGGAGCTTTGAATGGAGATCCGAGTTTCGGTTGGAGCCTGGGATGCTGACTAAAAAAGTGTGAGTTACTACGGCAAAAGGCACCTTCTGGAGGAGTTCTGACCTGCTAGTGTTTCTCATGTCAACTGTGAGTTGGCTACGCATGTAAATGCATGTTGAGCTACACTCCGAACTGTTTATTTAGCTATCCCCGGAGTCGCTATAATATACTACTGAGGGAAAATGTTATGCTGTGCACGAATAAATTAGGTTTTTTTGGCACATGAATTTTAACACGTTTTTTTGTTACCAAAATATGTATATGAGCGCGTGTAGCGCAGTCGAAGGAGGCACCGGCTGTCGCCTGCACCTGATACCAGATTTATGGTTCGAGTTTCTCCCAGGCCAACCAAGCCTTTCATCACTCCGCGGTCGGTGAGTGCTACCGGAAGTGCTGTCCAGGAAGGATACAGTACCGAACGCGTCTTTTGAATAGACGCCTAAAAAACCGCACTTTTGCGGCTTTTGCGTCTTTTTGCTATAACTCGCCCAAAAGTCATCCATTTGAAAAACTAAGAGTATATTTGAGCTCAGGAGATCGAGCTCTATCGTTTGGTTTATATACTTCATATGAAAGATCAAAAATGGCCAAAATTGAGAACTTGCGCTCCATTGAGAAGGCCGGCCGCGGACGAGTTGTCGGCCGCAAGGCGTCGAAAACCGTTGCATGCTCAGAATTCCTCTAATTTGAGGTGTTTTGAGAAACGGATGGTACCGTTCGATTCGACTCTTCGAGATCTACACAACCAGCTTAGGAGAGAGGTTCGTGGTTAATAGCATGGTACACACGTAGAATTTTTAAATTCTCATAAGTGTTATTTGAATTTTCGATGAATCTCCTCTTATAGTCAAAAGCTTCCATGAAGGACACAAACTACTACTAATCGCACCTTAAAAGCCATAATCCTTCGGCCTCAGGAGGTATAGGCGTTTATGATAGACAGCATTTGTCATCTGAAAATCTGTAGAAGGCCGCCGAATCTACTTGTAGCCGTATCTTCAGTAAAGTAACCTGGACAGTATGGCGCCACAGGGTTTTTGGAGGCCCTGTTGGATTAGCCGAATATTATCTAATTTTCGAACGCGCAATTACTATATAACAATGATGTGCTAAGAATGCGCTAGCGCAACGGTTGAAAAATTATTAGCAGCCTCACATTTTTTCAAATACGTGTGTCACGGTTTTTTCCAATATGTATGGCGGCAACAAAAGGCGAAGAAACCTAACGGAGCAACAGGTGGTGAGGGTTCGAGCACCGCCTAGCGCTAGAGTTTTGATCGCAGCAAACATCGTTATAACAGCTTACAAATCTAGTAAAAGACATTTGAAGCTTAAACACAATGATTTGTATAATTTATAATATGTGAAGGCCACCAGCTTAACTGCTGCTGATATCAGCGGCCGGCTCATATCGGTGCAGTGGCTTCGAATGTTTGAGGAAAACGTTGATACACCTTAAGAGATGTCTGTGATACCTGTTGGATAAAGATGCTTCGAAGAATCGTTCACAGAGGTCAATCATTCCAAAAAGAGTAACCACTTATCTCATCAAAATCATCGTTCAGTACGAAAAGTATCCCAGGCTCATTAAGGAAGCCCGTTGAAGTGTAACGATCCTCAAAGACACCAATCCTTCGCAATAAGCCGTCACGATGAGCAGCGTTGTCTCCATCATTAGCTCTCTAAAATAAGAGAAAAATGTTCACATTACACCTGTATAAGCGTGAATCCATTCTTATTTTGCCTCTGCTTATTCACCTCATAATGTGACCTACACTGGAACCATGCTCGCGGGAAAACTGTGCGGTGAGAAATACAGATGAGGATTGCTGTCCAGAGGCAGAATGACAGAACACCAAGGGTATGCCTTTGTCTTTGGGTGAAAAAAGGGAGAACGCATTTCCTTTCGCTAAACAATAACGATTCGGATCAATTTTGATTTCTTATATTTTCTTATTGCCTGCTTTACAGTTAAGAACGCAACAGTTTCTGTATCCCATTTCTCGTAACGACTACTCTGATAAAACGTTTTAAAGGATATGCTATTTTCAGTGCTATCGATTTAAGGAAATTTCTCATTTTTGGAGAGTTGTAATTTTGGAGTAGAAAGGTCATGGAAGCCCGTAGTTGTTCACATAGTTGAACCCTATAGGTAGATCCTCGCTACGCAGGAACAACCTTCAGTTGCAAATCTACAGTATTTACAGGCAGCCAAGCCGACCACATATCGTTTCTTGGTAGCAATCAGCAAATTATTCACACGATTTAAGTGACTAGAAGCTGATTTTTTCAAAGAAGGATAGCCGATGGATTGCCGGCGTAAGAGAACTTCCTTCACCTTCCACATTTGTTGTTTAAATACGCATCCAACTCATTTTAAAAACTGTTGTTTAATTACCCAAGTTTGAGTGTTGTCAGTAGCAGGAGAATAATGGGCCTTATTTGTTCGAGGCTGATCAGAAATATAGTCGTTACCTACGTTGTATTCAGGGCTACTCACTACGTGCTGCGAACAAAGTCTTATTCAATTTTGTCTAAGGAGTTGCGCAATGCTGCAAGCAATGTGCAAGGTGTCGAGAATGCCGCCACCGCAGTGAGTCGTCTGACAACCGATTTGCGTCGAGCATATGGACCAGCTATTGCTGGCTGAAACCCATGGGTAGCATCGCAGTTAGGTGGTATTCCTCTCAAAGCATTCTTCCTTGATGCGTCTGTCACAGAATCCACAGAAGTCATTGGGACTTATTTCCTGTAACAGGACGGACTGGTGTGTATTGGAGCAACAGCACATGTACCGTGCTGATGGGCTTCGCACTCGACCTACACGTCGCTGCAGAAAGGGGAGTCAAGAAAATGAGACCCTTTTGTGCTGCTGTTTTTAAGTAGGACACAACGCGATTGCTAGTCAGTTCTGCTTTGTGGGAGGAGGACTCCGCCCACCCAGCCAGTCAGTCGACACTAGAGGCTAAGACGAGACTTTTCAGGCGGCCTCGAATCGCCCTTTGGTGTAGTTCCAGTCTATCAAATTTAAGCTTTTAGCCGGACCAACGTGCGGGATACGATCTGCGCAGACGTGGTCGCGTCTGCTTCGCGATTCATTCCCATTTCCACAACCCGCGACATGTTACGTGTCCCTAAGGTGGCCGCTTCAGATCCCTCTAACAATAAGGCCTATGGTATACCACCGGCAACAGTGTTGTGCGGGTGTTTACGAACCACCCGAACAACACTTTCGCCGCGACCCGTCGCCGGTGGTATGCCATAGGCCTAAGAAAGGAGAGCCCTTGATCCCTTTGGAGATAGAGATCAACGTGGAAAATTATCAACTATGATTAATGGCTTACCGTGAACTCGTACTCAAGGCGTCCCCGTCGATTACACTGTACAAGATCGCCGTGCTTCTTCAAGTAATTCTGTAACAACATAAGTATGATCTGCGACACTGGTGATTGTTGATGAAGTGAGTCTGACCTCCACAAAGTTTTCTATCCAAGACACTAATTCAGGCGTGTCCTGCACGAACAGCAGAGTATGATCCAATTCCAACGCCACGAGCAAATCAAGTGACATTATCTCCATCCTTGCCCAATACTCCACCCTTACGATGTGCTTGAACTGATCCAGTTCCAGAATCGGTTTTCTGTAAAGCACAAGGTTCATCTGCAACATGTGCAGACTGTGCGATATTGTTGAGAATTCTATTACAACAAAGAATGGGGAGTTCTGCACGGCCATGCAAAACTCACCCGTCTGGTTCTCCTGAGCACTCGTTGACAAATACGCATGAATCGGACGAAAATGAGATTTGTCGAAGAATCTTCCGGGTCTCTTCTCTGGCACAGAAAGATAAGCTCACGATGTTCGTTGTCACTTTAGACAGAAGCAGGAGGAGTTCATCCGGGCAAAAGTCTATCTGAAATGCATGTAACGTGAATACCATTTTCAGTTCGCCCTAAGACCTTGCGGTCTTACTGCCCATAGGCCCTTTGCAGACACATAGCGCGCGATGTTAAGACACGATCCTGATCCCCAGCTTTCCATGGTACACCGTACACTGGACTCAGCACTTGCTCCGGAGTTACATCCTTCGGTCAAAGCCTCCCCGACCTCAGGCGGTCCCCCCGGATTTGACCGGCTCACACTTTCCGACACATTCGACAAACATAGGATTGACAGCCCATATATTGATTAGATAAATAAACTGTAACTATGCGCGTTTATGGAGGACTAAACTACTATATATACAAATACAACAACCTACTAAGAGAACCTACGAGTTAGGGGAAAACCGCACCCAACTACTAAGGGAAGCAAAGCCAACAACCCGCCGGCCATGGCCGGCCCTGCCTCCGTGGCGTGTGCCACGACGGAGGCGACGGTGCTGGCAGAGGACCGGCGTAACCTTACCGGCTTCGACGTGTCAATCAACACGGCTGATCCCCGCGACTACCATACATTCTTACGGAAGTCACGACACTAGTAAAAAAATATTGTGCCGATCCTACGGGGCACTTTAGTCGCCTTTTATAGTTCCGCCGCGGCGCGGCAATTCGCAGAGGTGCGCGACTGACCGCGCCGCGCTCCGAATTTGACGCATCGATGCGTGACAGCGGTTACAAAGGGAAGCGTCGGGCGTGAGCTTCTGCGTACTACGACTGTGCACCGAGCATGACGGCGAAGACAATCCGTGAGTCATTGGGAACATAAAACAAACGATTCGTCCGTCTGTTCGGTAGAGTGCATATTGTGAACACTTCTGGTGAGATTTCTGTGGGAAGCGGTGCATCCTCTCTTAAGGATGGTGTCAAAGCCGTCTACTCAAACTACGGTTGAGACTGATGAATTAGGTATTGAATCCAATCCCCTGTAATGCAAGTAGCCCTAAATGACCCTCTATTTAGCAACATGTGCGGGTTCAAATAACAAAAGAGTAGGAAGGTACTCATCGTTGGAAATCCTCAGGATTCTCTCTCAAATGGGCATTGTGGATCATTGCAAGCGCTTCAGTGCTTGAAAAACGACATTCCTTGTTCCACCTTCCAAAGTAGATACATAGGACTCCACGGCAGCCACGTCAGCGTGAGAGCCAGATATACTCAAACAACAGTATCACAGATTGTAGCGAAAATCCGAGGGAACACTAGAAGTCTGGCGACAATCACCTATGTCCAGTGTGGCTGTGCCGCGAGAGCGCCGCAATCGCACCCCATTCAGACACTGGGCTACGGTAGCAAAATCTGGTTGATGTTTATAATTCAGCTATGGGCCGTCTCCGCCGTCATCCTCGGCGCGCAGTACGAAGTACGCAGAAGCTCGTGGCCGCGCGTCGCTGCCGCTCCCCTTTCTAAAGGCCTATGTCATACCATTGCTCACCCCAAGCGACACCTAATGATATGCACCCATATCGATCCCATCGCGGCGCCCAGCCAGTCGCGCCTTTCGGCGAACTGCCGTGCCATGCCGTGGTGGGAGTATAAAAGGCGCCTCACCCAGTCTGATCGACGACGGCGGCAAAACTGAAAGTGAGCTATTACGCAAGGGTAACATACTAAACTGACTTACGAAGCGTTCCTATTGGGGTGCCACCAGTGACTGAGACACAAAAAATAACGGACGACGTTAATCAATCCAGCCTGGGATGCGCCATGCATTACAGACATATGGGATATAGTGAACTCACCTTTGATCTATACAGTAATCTGCGGTAGTCAGCCGATAAATAATGCAGCGCCGCATTATTTCCCGACAAGTCCAGCAGCAATTCACAGCCGCCGGAGGGATGTGAGTATAGGCTGGTAAGGACGCAACAAGGGATGTGCGCAAATGAAATCCGAAATTTTGTAAATCGTAAATCGTGATTACGAAAAATCGTCGCAAAATCGTAAAAACTAAATTTTTAGAGTTTTTTCTACTATAATGACACCGAGTTTATTTACTTGTTGCGTTATTTTCAGCTCAAGCTGATCAGTTTTCTTAATAAACTAATTCCGTTTTTTCACATTTATTTTTATTTCTACCAAAAAACATTTCAAGTCAAATTTTGCAACAGCGTCGAAAGGTTGTTGATTCAAAGATTTTATATTCACCTATGCATGGTGTTCCAACAAAAAGCTTGCGTCGTTTCAATGATCACTGAGTTCTCAATTTCATAGCCAATTTTAGCAGGAACAACAGCAAGATAAAGCCGTTGTCAAAACTAGAAGTGAAAAATCATTTTACCGCTGGCTAATGCAGCTGTTTGAATTGCATCACGATCCAATTGTTTTGGTGGTTCATATGGTAGATTAAGGCTACACAAGTTTCTTTACTCATCGTTTAATGTGCATAAGAACGATACGTTAGAATGGCGAACAACTCTTAATACTCCTACTGTGGGTCTTTAGTTTTAGTCGTCCTGTCCCTCTTAGCGTAGGCCTGTTGGACAGTGCACTTCTAGTAGTTGTTTAGTACTTAGACTGGGTCATGTTGACCCTGAGCCTCTTCGTTATGGTCCACGAGCCTCGGATCGGGCCCCGGACAGGATGTACAGTCCGGGCCCTCATTGCTGTCGGTCGAGGCGCACAGGCGCCTGAGTAGGATCTTGCGAGGCGATGTAAGATGAGCGTCCAGGCGTCGAACCGGAGTGCGCTACCGTCAAACGGGAGCGAGGAACCGAACCCCGAACATCGAGCATCCCGCTGCTCCGGGGCGGCTGCTTATATACAGTTTCCGGGAGGTGGGCAGTCTACCGATCGTGCCTGCAGGCTGGCAGGCCCTCAACCGACTATCGATGGAAGTGTCATGACTCCGTAATACGGAAGTCATGACAGCAGCGAAAATACCAACTACGCATAGAGACCGACAAACATCGCACAATGAGTGAACGCATGGCGCAACCCTATCGTAAGAGCCTCGAAAGACCTCTTCTACATCTTGAAACAAACCCTGGAACATCCCATCTTAGACGAATAGGAAAGTTTTGGCCACCAAAATGGTACGATCTTACAGTATTTCTTGGACACGTTTTCTAGCCGCTTTTGGGAACATTAGCGTACAGCTTTCTGAGTCATCTTCAGTTTGATTCTTTTTTATTTATAAGGTGTATAGTTCGATTTGAAAGTAATCCGGTTTAAATTGCGAGTTGGGAAGAATGCAGTTTAAGTTAAGAAAGATCGATTTCAATTCATTGATCCCAAGATAGTAGAAGGTACTCGTGGCAGAGATAAGCGGACAAAGACCTTATTGAACCTTCACAGCGGATAATTTTACCCAAATTTAGCGGAAAGGGGAAAATGGACACACAACACCTCAACAAAAAACGATCTTACCGCAATGACCTCTACGCGAAATATATCCATGATGTCGAACGGCACATACATCCACGCGTATCTAGGAAGCGTCTCCCAGTTACTCCTTAGTATCGGCTCAGGATCCGTCTCCCAGTCCGAGACAGTCATTGGGCGTTCGTGAACAGCGTACTGTAAAAAGCTCTTCAGACGATCCGAACTTACTGGAAGATACTGCATTACTAAAAAAACCTGTACAACACCATATTTTGAGGTCCCTTCATTTCGCTTGTCATCACCAGAAAGCTCAAGGTTGTTATCAGATCCACTTTCCCTTGTAGGATCCTGAAGAGCGCGAAACTTGAAGATATCTTGTGGCTAGATTTTCAGTGGTCTATGCTTAAAAAATGTATGGGCAGTATCAAAGACTATAACAGTTGCGACGGAAATGCTGCTGAAGCGGTTTAGAACTATGTGAAACTGCAGGAGATACAAATATTGCAACCGAATGATAAGGATTCAGCAAAAACTTTATTTGTGCTTGCGTGCTTGTTCATGAGCTGAACGCTTTTGCATAAAGAAATAAACATAGCTGTCCTACACTTTTCTAAGAATCTGGAACTGAACAACGACACACAGCAGCTTGTTCTGACCTCCGAAAATTCCGATACTTATCGAAGCACCATTACTCCGTTGGTGGTAACACTATAAGCAAGGGTTAGAACCAGGGGTTTCCGATAAATTCTTAAATTTCGTTAAAAAGTATAGATAGCAACGTAGTTTTGGATGAATCGAAAAATATCCGCGTTTTAGATACCATTTTCACGACAGATGGGTACATTCAAATGAAATTCTGGCAATTTTCTGAATATTGACAAACTTCTAAATCAAACTTAACACTTACCGAATAAAAACGAACGCTTTCCAAATCAAATTATTATATTAAAAATTATTTTCAACAGCCTTCCATATTCTTTGGAAATTTTTTTCAATAATATTAGATTATACAATAGTATGAGAATAAGTCTGAAACGCTGTTGAAATAATTTTCATTTTTTAAAATAATTTCCACGGATCTCCCTCGATAGAGAGCCTTCGAGCTTAAGAGGGATCTCGGGCCGCTTGTCGCAGGGCCACATGGCGCGTTCCCGGGTGGTGGATAAAGGAACGAAAACGCGAACCAAATGTGACCGTGTACTGCCTAGAGACGCAGGTGGGATGACTCCTTGCTCCTGCTGTGTCGGGTCGACGCGTTCCTTGTGCGTGGGAGCGGCATGTTCGTACACAGTGTGCGTGGATGTGTCCGTGACTGTGCGGATTGTAACTGTGTCGGCTCGGCCAAAAGCTTGCACTCGGTGGACTGGGAGTACATCGTAAGGCGATTCGAGGCCGCCTCAAAAGTCTCGCTCAGTCCCTTCGGGCAGTCTGGCTGGCTGCCCGGAGTTCTCCGCCCGTACGATAGAGCCCGACTAGCTACCCGTGTTGTATTGTAGTCAAACGCAGCAGCACTAAAGGGCCTCATTCCCCTGACCCCGAAAGAGCTCCCATTTCTGCAGCGATGGGAAGAACGAGTACAGAGAGGCTGCTAAAATCTCAGGGCCTAACCAGGCTGCGCAAATTGAGAAGGACTAGGATGACGATCTGTACTTTCAAGGCTCGCACGCTTGCATCGGAAGCATCCGTTGAGGACCTGATGATGCAAGCCAGGAAGATCAAGTACGACGTCATCGGACTGACCGAGACGAGAAGACACCACCCCCTACACGCCGCCTACGACTTCGGAGAAGAACTGTTCATGGGAACATGCGAGAGCAGGGGAGTAGGCGGCGTTGATGTCCTCGTCAACACGCACTTGGCGATGAACATCGATTCGTACGAGTCTTTGACAAACCGTATCGGACGTCTGCGACTGAAGCGATGTGGCTCCGTGCCAGCTTTGACTGTATTCGTCGCGTATGCCCTAACATCCGACTACGACGACGAAGAGGTCGAAGCCTTCTACGTGGAGCTGGAGAAGTCATATAAGGAAGATCACACCTTCTACAAGGTGATCGTCGGCGACTTCAACACCAAGATCGGACCGCGAAGGGCGCCGGAAGAACGTCACGTCGGAACCCACGGTTTGGAGTGGAACGAGCAAGGTGAAAGGCTGTCTGAGTTTATCATGTCGACCAAGACCATCCATGGAAACTCGCAGTTCCAGAAGCCTCCCTCCCTACGATGGACCTGGGAATCCCCCGGTGGCCAGTTCCACAACGAGATCGACCACATCATCTTCAATCGCAAGTATTGCCTGACCGACGTCTCCGTTGTCCCCAAGTTCTACACGGGATCGAACCGCCGCCTCCTTCACGCGAGGTTCCGCTTTTCGCATCAAGGAGAGAAGGCCGCGAAGCTCAAGAAGAGGAGTCCCAGAACGACCATCAACTGGGACCTCTACACCTCTCTTGTCGGCCTTTGGGAAGATACCGTCATGGACGACGTTGACGAGGAATACGACCGCTTCGTGCACCATCTCCACGATAGTGCTAAGGGAGCCGAGAGCTTGAAGACCACCAAGAGACGTCTGTTTCCGGAAACTCTCGAGCTTATACGCCAGCGTTGAGCAGTACGAGCGTCAGGCAACTACCATCTGACGTCCGAGCTTGCGAAGCTATGCAGAGCAGCGATAAAGGAAGATCTCAAGGAGAGAAGGGCGGAAGTTTTGGCTGAAGCAGCAGAGGTAGGGTTGAGCATCCGCAATGCCCGCCGGAACTTCGCCAACTTCAAGACCAAGACGACCGCTCTCCGACGTACTGACGGAACACCTTGGCGCGGCTCTTCACACGCGCTAACTGTCGGAGTGCAAGGTTCCATCTCAGTGTAAGACCAGCAAGACCGTCTTGCTGTACAAGAAGGGAGACGTGCACGACATTGGCAACTATCACCTGATCTGCCTGATGTCCGTAGTCTATAAGCTGTCCACTCGAGTCATCCTGAATAGGATCAGAAGAACGCTGGACGAAGGACAGCCATGAGAACAGGCGGGATTTCGGAGAGGATTCAGCACGATCGACCACATACACACCATTACAAATCTCATCGAAGTGTCGCGAGAGTACAAGCTGCCGCTGTGCCTTACGTTCATCGACCTGAAGAAGGCATTCACTTCCGTTGAGACTGAAGCGGTCCTCGAAGTCCCGCTCACTTGGGGCGTTCCTACACAGTACATCAGAGTCCTTCGAGAGCTGTACAGTGGATTCACGACCAAGATCTCACCATTCTACAACGACGTCGTCATCGACGTGAAGAGAGGGGTTCGGCAAGGGGATACCATATCTCCGAAGCTCTTCAGCGGCACCCTCGAAAACGTCATGCGCGAACTAGAATGGGAAGACATGGGAGTGAAGGTCGACCGCTGGCAGCTGCACCATCTTCGCTTCGCTGACGACATCGTGCTCATAACACCGAGCATCAGTAAGGCGGAGCGAATGCTGGCCGACTTCGATCGTGTATGTGGGTACATTGGACTGCAGCTTAATCTTACGAAGTCGAGTTCATGAGGAACGGACAAGTTTCTGGTGCCCCATTCTCGCTCAGCGGAACGAACATCTCCGAATGCCCCAGCTACGTGTATCTGGGTCGCGAAGTCAATATGGCCAACGACCTAGCGCCGGAGCTAAGCAGGAGGAAACGAGCGGCTTGGGGAGCTTTCAAGAGCGTCGAAGAAGTCGCGAAGAAGACGAAGAACGTCCGACTCCGTGCCCACCTATTCGACTCTATCGTTCTTCCTGCCCTAACATACGCCTCAGAGACCTGGGCTATACGAAAGCAGGATGAACACGCGATCAGCGTCGCGCAGCGTGGAATCGAGAGGACGATGCTCGGAATGACACGACTCACGCAAGTGAGAGAAGGCCTCCGGAGTTCCGAGCTTCGCCGACGTTTGAAGATCAGAGACTCGGTCTCATGGGCCAAATCGTCGAAAAAAGATGGGCCACCACGTAATGAACTTCGCAGACACCCGCTAGACGAGAGCCATCACCGACTAGATTCCGCGGGATGTCAAGAGAACACCAGGACGCCCACTAACGCGTTGGTCCGTCTTCTTCGTGAAAGCCCTGAACGACCAATACGACGTTCTTCGTGTCCCTCGAGCGAGGAGGATCCATTGGACCACTCTGGTACGCGACAGGGACGAATGGAGACGCTGCTGGCGCCCGCTCGAGCAAGTCGATGATGAATGGGACGACAGGTGATACAGGTGATTTTAATAATTTAATTCGGAGGGCGTTCGTTTTTATTTGGAAAGCTTCGATTTGATTTCGAAAGTTTCCAAAATTCAAAAAATGTCGAAGGTTTCGTTTGGAAGTCCCACCCATCGTGAAGATTGTATATGAAACGGTCCCACTGATATTCTTGATTGAAGCAATACCACACAGCTATTCTACTTTTTATCGAGATTTAATGATTTAATGGAAGCGCACACCCCTGGTTAGGACCGGTGAATTGCTACCTGCCTTATCTAGAAAGAATAAAACATTGGCTTTTGATCGGGTAGCTCTCTAGGTCATTGCGTAGGCAACAAGCACATTCCAATAATCATAACAAAGGCTCCGTGATTTCCGCTTCCGTGTTTCGAATTCTGTTTTCGCTCCTTTAGTCATTCCTTTCCGAGTTTCGTGGATACTTTGCGGGCCGATGCCTGCATCGCATTTGCGAAGCAGCTTTAAAGTGAAGGTTAGGTCAGTCAATTCCCTCGAGCTCACTCCATTGCCTAGTTGTGTGTTATCGTTCAACACTAGCGCTGTAATGATATCCCATGGCTTAAAAAGCTCCGTTCTCCAAGAAACTGTCCGAGGAGTATTGTTTGAGAAAACAAGTATCATTATCAGAGATTTTTTTTCACTTTCATTTATTGCACAAGTTGTGCGCCTTAAACAAACAACAGTAGGCAGGAACATGAACATAAGCTGCAGTCTGGTTGTGAGTGTTTTTCAATCCTTTGATCCTAAATGTTTAGGAATCTTTTATAAGATTTGAGATCGTAGCAAACTATAGTCAGTAATTAATAGAGAGGCGAAATGAATATTAGATATTAATATTAATAATATTAGATATGCGGGAATCGTGAGAAAATAAGGAATACAGAACGGAAATAGTTTCCAAAAAGCAGAATACGAAACAGTTTTAGCTTCAGCTTTTGTCCCTCCCATGCTTTTGAGCATATCGAGCGACGAGACTTCTCCAGTGATGCATGTCCTGTGCCAATTCTTCGCCTTTATCTCTGGAAATATTCAATAGTTGAAGGTCCTCTTTGAATGCTCGCCTCCATGTGTTTCTCTGGCAACCGCGGACTCTACACCTTCAGGAGGAATCCACCACATAGCCATTAAAGACATCGGAGTACGGGCATTCGTAGGACATTCCATGTTCGACTGTCATTGAATCTTGGCATGATATTGATCAGTATGAATACCCAAGTGATGTAGCTGACGAACCAAGATTAGTACAGATCCTTTATTCCGGCTAACGTTTCGGCGTAACCGCCTTCTTCAGAGCCTGGAAGAGTCAAGTTGAGTTTGAAAAACCATCCGTCCAAGAGCCATTTCAAACCACAGCGGTGAATCAGAAGTTGGTAGGAGAGGGAGACGAAACACGAGGAGGTAACACAAACAGTCCAGTGCAGATGGGCGAACGGTACCCCTTTTAAGGCGACACATGAGGAGATGAGGTCACCTTCGGTTCACCCTCCTAGCGAGCCTCTGGCGGACTATCCTCCGGTTCGAGACCGCAAAGGTCAACGTACGGAGCCAGCTCCTGTATCACCGCTACGCGTTCCTCCTTCCTGTTGATCGTGGGGTTCCTAGCGGCAATCCACGGCGCTTCTAGTGTTTTGAGCGCCGAGATCTCGAACTCGCGTGCCAATATCGTCACCGCCACGTCAATGCCCGCGCCATTGTGACATCGTAGCCTGGTGCTCACCTAACGGAGCGGCGATATCGCACCTACGAAGCATGCCCAAATGCTCTTTAACGCGCTCCCCAGGGGGTCTACCCGTTTCGCCAATGTACTCGCCGTTGCAACCCGTGCATTTTATAAGGTATACCACACCTGAGACCATGCAATCTCCCTCCTTACCGAATGGGCAGATAATACACTGGCGAGTCTTACAGTAGGAATCGTATAGTCGATTCCTAACGAGACGTGCCTTGAGATTGGCCGGCGGAACCTCGATCATGCGGACCATGCTATCAAGACCAGCTTTGCGAATGCAGTTTCGCACTTCGGTACTGAAATCATCCGAGACAAAAGGCACCTTAGAAGGAATTTTATTGTCGCTCTTTCATTCGTAGGAAGTGTCCTGCGAGGCGTAGACGTCTTTGTGCGATTAATGTAGAGGGACTATCTGATCCGCTCCGGTTTAAGAATTCACTGTTAGGTGTATGTTATACTTCGGCGACGCAGTCGGCGACAGTGTTACGCGGGCTGCTTCGCACTGCATTGCACTGTCGCCGAAGTGTAACGTATACCTCGGCCGCGTGACTTCGTTGACTCGCGTCTAAGGCGACACAGTAGTGACGAGTTTTCCGGGGCGGGTTGGACAAGGTGTCGCACCGTAGTATGCAGGCGATTGCCGCGGGACCGGCCGGCGGCTGCAACGCGGTTGCAGTAAGGTCTATGTTATACTTCGGCGACACGTCGCCGAAGCTGTGTTGCGCGGGCTGCTACGCACTGCGTAGTAGTCTGCGTAACACTGTCGCCGACGTCGCCCACAACGGCGTCGCCGAAGTATAACATAGGCCTAAGCCAGAACCCCGTCGAGCTGAGCTGTTCCGTAACTCGATCAAGGATGGGAATGCTCGTTCTTTTCAGCTAGTAGTGTTAGAATGTGGAGCCCCGATAAGTAGGATTATTAGTAGAAATAGCCTCAGAGAGTATTAGAAAACGATTTCTGAAGCTGAAAACCAAAGAAGTGCAGATCTTCACATTTCACTTCCGTTGTACTTGCTTTTTCTAGTATGACTACATAGAAACATTTGTAAAGAGTGACTTGCACGTGGTGGTGTTCAGTGGAAGTAAATGCAATACAATGCTTACACACATATAAGACCTTCCATCTGGCGAGGTAACTCCAAGTGGACCTATGATTCTTAGGTTCCATGAAGGGGAAGATAAGAGTTTTAAGTGCGGATCAAAAGCGGTAGGACACTTCTCTGAAACCATTTTCCAACGTTCCGGGATGTAGGCAATTTTAACATGGGTGCGTCACCCCAGCCACATCCTGGAGTCCCTTCCCCTGCAAAAATCTAGAGCACAGAACAGAGCTATAGCATTGTCTGTCTGTTTTCCTCGTACTAAGACTGCTGCCCGACCTGTTGCGCCATCCGCCGCATCGTGGCGGGCGGTCAGGCGGCCACGCCCCTCCACCAATAGCAGCAGAGCGCCGCCGGCGCTGCTGAACCACTACCCCAGGTGCTACCAGGCGTATGTCGAGCACCGTGTTCTCCTCGGAGGAGGTCGGCAAGGGGAGGAGTTCTCGAGTGTGGCTTATCTAACTCACCCGTGTTAGGGTGAGCCACACCCCGGAGCGGCACTATTGCACTGTCACAACTCCAAGGGTCGAGGAGAGTTCGAAGAAAAATTTCGCCCAAGCTTCGGCTAGGGGGGGGGGGGGGGTTATTTGCGGTGCTGATCACGATCGTGACATCTCCATCCCAACCATACGAACATTTGCAAACATTTTTAGGGAATTAGCGTTTTTTTTATTGCTTCCACCTCCATGTTCGTATTGTAGTTACCGCCCATTCCTAGCATTCGTCTCATTTTTCAATGCAACTTCCATAGATTCCTGCTGAGTACAGAAGGCTACTCATAAGAATTGCGCGTAAGTGATGTTAAATAGTCCCCACCAGCAAAATGAAGGTTGGGAAGCGTTCGTTGGATTCTCGGTGACTGATTGGAGCACTTGAATCCCGCAACGATCGCCTGTATACTGTGCGAAAACTCGTCCAACCCCCCCCCCCCGGAAAACTCGTCACTACTGAGTACTTCGTTGTCAGTCACGCAGGTTAATTTGAGACAAGCTGCAATGTGTTGGTTTGTTACAGATTTTGAAAGAATCATAGGTCGCGGCAGGAACAGCAGTTCAAGGCAGAATTTTAGTAAACCTCACCTCTTCATACCACACAATTAATATTTTGCGCTCTGAGGGCGAACACCACCTACCAGGCTTAGATTGATGACCGGCATCCTCTTCTTCAAATGGCGGTACACAACGGAGGTCCACTGAGGATATGCTGCTGCGAAACATGAGAGTGATCCCAGATCGAGATATGGGATTAACGTGTGGATGATATCGTTCATACTTCCAGTTGATGCTCTAAAAAGAGACGGTACTCCTTCAACATTCCAGTATTCCAGAAGTCACTGATTGCATTTGACGACTAAATCCTACGTTCTGGTGTTTAGGACTTGCCCTCCCTTTTCTGAGTAGTTTAGTATCGCTCGCTTAAGAATATTGTGTGGTCTTAAATGCAGACCATTCTCATTTTTTTTTGCTGTTGAAGAACCCCCCCCCCCAACGGAACTGGATAGCTTTTTTCGAACCGACTTTTAACCCTTGAAATAATACAGAGCACCTTCCAAATCGAATACATCATCCAAATCGGATATGCATCACGAAGCTCAACATAAATTTTCGACCTGAGGAATTTGTTTGTTTCTCTCCAAGAACTTATTAGCTCCCTCCCCACCACAAAAGTGAAAGCACTGCTTGATCGTTCATAAAACTCTCATTCCTTTAGCTTCAGAAATGGCTCGCAGTATGATTGAAATCGCGGAACGTGACGGAATCTGATCTCACGGTCTAAAAAAACGATAGCGCCGAGCACTCGCTCACCACGCCTTTACGTTTATCTGACTGCATCCGTTGGTGGTAAGTAATGTGTACATCATGGACAGAAATGCATGTTTTTGGCAGTTGATGCATGCGTGATGCAGAGACTTGTTTCTGTTGCAGGAATTCCATTACATTGCACCAATGCAATTACACGGCCTGTCGTGAATTTGGGTGTGCGGTGCAGTGCAATTGCACCACACACCCAAAGCCACGACAGGCCGTGTAATTGCATTGGTGCAATGTAATGGAATTCCTGTTGCAGCACGGATTAATGCGTAACTACACACAGAGACTTTCCCTGTCAATAAATTGAAAACCGCGACGTGATGGGAGGGTACTCGACGCAATATATTCCATTTTGGATGAGTGCACGGCACAGTCTCTGCACACGGAAAATTCCTTGTACCTAAAAAAACCTTAAAACCATTGTTTCGCCCGTACTCGATTTTTCTTAACCCACACTGTTTGGTTTTTTAAATACGGTACAAATCGGGCTGGTGCCCTCTACAGGAACCGTGTTTATGTGAATGTTCTACGACCATGTGCAATCTCCGAGCGGGCACTAGTCCGCTTAGTACTCCAGTTTGAAACGAAAAGTGACGAGTTTGAAACGAAGATGGTATTGTCATACCGAGGCGAATACCCGCTGAGTACACAGTAAACCCCCCCCCCCCCCTCACCCAGCCTATTTCCGCCTAAACCAGAATTGCTTGAATATGGTTGGAAAGAACGCAAGAGGGTGCAGATCTAGAAAGGGGGATTCACTCCAATCTTCCTGCATGAAATTGAATTTGAAATTAAGTATAGAAGGAGAGACATAGACCAGCCGCACAAACTCGTAGCGGGACGGGGAGTGTCGATTTATAGTCGCCCGCGCGCGCGAATTTCAAACGCGGCGCTACGCATGCTCTTGTTTGATTGGACGGCCATCTGGTTCTAGAAGCATATGCTACATAAGGTTAAAAAGATAGAAGACGGCGTTGCTCAGTCCCTTTTGGGATGTGCCACGCATTTTACTTCAGTGGGATGTCGTGGAGGCGATTTGAGTGCGCATTTGACCATTCAATCACTTGCGGTGGCAAGCCGATGGGCAAGTCAGCATTTAAATCTTTCCCATCTGGCACTAATTTACTGACCTCGAAGGGATGGAAGGCTTGGTTAGGCTAGGCGGGAAATCCGGAACCAAGAGCCTGGTGTCGAGTGAATGCGACATGCGACAGCCCCTAGCTCGTCCGACTGCGCCACACGCGCTCACATGCTAATGAAGGATAAAGGGTAAAGGACGGCGTTACTCAATCTCTTTTGGGATGCGCCACGCATTCTACTTCTACGGGATGTCTTGGAGGCGATTTGATTGCGTATTTGGCCATACAATGACTTGCGGTAGCCAGCCGATGAACAAGTCAGCGCTCTATTCTTCCCAGACAAGTCTGGTACCAATTCACCGACCCTGGAGGGATGGAAGGCCTGGTTGGCCTGGGCGGGAAATCCGAACCAGGAACCTCTGGTATCGTGTGCAAGCGACAGCCGGCGCCTCCTCTGACTGCGCTACATGCTAGTAGTACACGGAAACCTCACCCTGCAATACGTCAAAGAGGAAAAAGTTGAACTGCTTCATCATGGGCGAAGACACTGAATCAGGGAATGTGCGTCTAGGTTCCTAAAGTCTCTTCAAGCGAATATCGTCTGTTTCCGTCGCCTCCCATATTACTCCAATTACACATTGGTTGGTGATGAAGGTAGGTTACATGGCAGCTATGAGCAGTCTAAACTCCTGAATGTTTCAACGAAAAATTAGTGTGAAACAGTGACCATCCGTTTTTGGCGCAACTTCGGCATTGGAGAATGCTAGTAGGCCTTCTTGTGCTCAACGGTCCACGTTGCCATAAATGATCCGAAGCTTATCGCACGGTCCGACAGTGGGAAATATCGCGATTGCGCTCCATGCTTGAGCTCGGAGATGTTTATACAGGGTGCGGCAAAAGTACCTGTGCACTTGGACATTTTAAATTTTTTCACTTTTTTCCCTGAAAAAGCTTAACTCCCCTTATATATGTTGACTGAACATTATGAAACGCATAGAACTACAGTACAAAATGGTAAGGCGTTCCAGCCTATGAAGTGAAGATCATCGAACGTCATAAGGTTGGCAAGCAAAGAGAGATACAGGGAAGATCCTTTCCGAGCCCCAAGAACGGTTCAGGATACAGTAAAACGCTAGAAGGAATTGAAAGACGAAGAGTATAGAAAGGGAAAAGGGCGTCCCACGACAGCTACGAACCAGAAAAATGTGAAACTCGTAAGAGAAAAAAATCCGAACGAACGCCAGGAGATCGATGCGCCACATGGCAAAATACGTAGGAATAAGCGAAAGCTCAATAAGGAGGATAGTCAGTGGAGCTCTTGAGAAGCTCCCTTATCGTCTGCAGAAATGCCAACTCCTGACGGACACTATGAAAAAGAGGATACTGGAAAGATGCAAAAGGTTGCTGCAACCACTCACGGTGGCACGAGCTCGAGACATCTTCTCTAGCGATGGAAAGATTTTCACGTTCCCCCAAGTGCTCGTGGTAACTAGCGCCTTTTCCAAGAGTTCGCCGACCTTTACCATATATACCGTAATCGGCCGAAATTTGAAAAACTGATGTCAGATTCGTGATCAGCAATAGAACCTCATGATCAAATAAAGGTTTCTGTGAGCCGTGCTTCACTCACTTTTCTCAGTTTCCGAATTATACAATGTTTTGTATTTTTTCAGCGACTGTTAAACAATGACGCTACAGGTACGGGTAACAGCAGGTACGGGTGACTAGGGCCGTCGAAGTCATAATCACCGATTTCGCCCAAACTTCTTCCAGGGGGGTTATTTGGGACGGGGATCACGAATCTGACATCCGTTTTCCGTATAACGCTAGAGTATGTTAAATTACAGTAGGTAAAGGTGATTAGTGGTAAAGTCATGGTCACCGTTTTTGCCCAAGCTTCGCGTTGAGCACGATCTGATCCTTATCTAACAATTTAGAGTGAAATAAAAATGTAGGAGATATGTGGGAAGCGAATTTTGTAAAGAAGGCGGCAACCATGAAAAAATGCAAAAATAATCGCATAGCACGGGAGTCGAACATCTGACCTAGCACCGGTAAAGTACACGCGGGCACGCGCTGACGGTGCGCTACTGTACCCCGCCTTCCAGAGCCCGTAGCTTTTTTGGTTCAAGGACTCAGCAAAAAGGAAACATGTTTTTCTATTACAGTCCCCTCCCATTATAACTCCTCCGGATAAAACGCGACTCTCGATATAACGTAGATTTTCTCTGCTCCCGGCCAGTTTACCTTTACGCCAATGCAAATCAACTCCGGTTAGGACGCGTCGGATACAACGCTACTCCCGTTATAGCGCGGTTTTAGGAGGAACTCTGCGTTCAAAATGACTCCCGTTATAACGCGACCCGGGTTCAGCTCTGGTCCCACACAGAAAATGAAGACGAGCAAGATGCTGATCCCGACTGGGAACAGACCTACCCTTCTATTGCCTCTTTCACGGTCACTACTGGCACATGTGCGACAATGTATTGGACGCATACAGGTGTTTTTTTTTTCGCGGCGACAAGTGTTCGTAGTCTGTATGTGTAGTATGTCAAACACAATGTAAGGCTCTCCGTAGTCTTTAGAAGCTGCCGCCTTGAATTGGAGGCTTTCCACAGAAACAACAGAAGGTGTAGAATAAAACTCACCAGCTGGTCAGATTATTCAAAACAATATCCTGCACATTTCTTCGAAGCCCACAGCAGCTGGTATAGAGACTATACGCTGTTGCCGGGTGATTTGCTGCGGTCAAAACTCTTGTCCCATGCGAGACTTGTACCTGCTACCTCGCAACATCCCGATACCGTGGGAAAGTGCTGAAAGGCCATCGCGGCGAGGATATGGCGGATGCGGCGTGCGATTTAACAGCGCTGATAGCGTAATGGGCTAACATCCTGTCCAGAAGGAAGAGAGTGCGGGCTCAAGTCCTTGTGCAAGAGGTTTGATGGCAACTAAAGATCATGTAACATCAAGTTGCACAGTTTTGTCTTTAATGGCACTGACACTTGTAATTGCTCACAATATCTTATGCATATAACAGAGAGAATCTCTGAGGGCAGGACCTCACTAATAATCTGAGGATGTTTTTTGTCTTCATACTCTCTTCATGGTCACATATTTCATCACCATTGTCACATTTCATTTCTAGAAAAATATTTAGTCATCGCATGCAAACATAGATAAATCTGCGCTTAATAGAAAGTAGAAAAGGTCAGCTCCGGTTAACACGCGACTCCCGTTATAACGCGGATTCTCTCCGGTCCCATGAAGCGCGTTATAACGAGGGACCGTATCGGAAAGATGGAGATTCTCGCAGTACTATCCACTTCCCCCGTTCAGACCTACGCCTGAGACCCTTCCCTGGTTAGCAATTCGTTTGAAGACTCTAATGTTTTTGGCGGAGTGGTGAATATAACTTTTCAAGTTTCAGTACTTTGATCCAGCTCTCACAATGAAAGACTGACCTCGAATTTTGGTTCTTGGCCTAGCTGTACTATTTTCCAGATGTTACCTCTTGCTTTAGAAAGAGCAGGTTCGTAAAAATTTGTGTTCTTGATTCCAAACATCCCTGACAGGATTTCGAAAACGCTGCAAACGTCATTTATGTTTCTGCGTGTACTGAGAGTATGGAGGTCCAGAAACTTGTTTCCAATTTCAGGATTCGGTAATCGTACACAAAAGAAACCTTTGCGCCGAAAAATGGCCTTTCGTTTAAAATTATTTTGCACTTTTTCAAACAGCTCTATATCCTTTTTTTCTGTGGCGAAAAAGCAGTGGTACATGATTTTACTACTGGCCTAACGCACCTCGTATATCCTTTCCGTAAAACGGTACAGTTTCAGTGGACAACACTTGAATATCTGGAAGGTTCTTCTTATTGCCTTTCTACAAACCTCCCCTATAATACTCTGAAAAATTCAGTTTGTTGTCGTAGTGAAAACCTAGATCGTTGATTTCGCCCACCATGTTTGATAAGGAATTTGGTTTTTGATTCAGACACACATGAAACCTTCTGTGGCCTTATACTAACTATTTCGCTTCAAGACAAGAAAAACAAGTCCAATTTATTTATCACACTGTTAGGATGTACCAATGGTTTGAAAGCAACCCAATCACAGAAAGGAAACGCATAGTTGATCCCTTTCTTCAGCCTTTGGTTTAAGTTCGAGAAGTGAATACTCAGTGAAAAACTATCAATGACGAGTCCCAGAAAAAAGACCCTGAAAAAGCGGCACCCGGAACGGAACGGGATAACTAAAAACAGCCCGAAACTGGAATTCAGAACACGGAGCCGAAAATTTCGCACATTCCTGGTCATAACGCGACTCATGGATTTAAATTTATTCCTGATCAGTCTTTAGCCATTGATTCCGTAGAAGTCATTTAGATAAAAATTCATTCATTAAAATGAAAACCATTCGATTCAGCACAGCTTTCCCAACGTTTCTATTCCGCATATATCCCTCTGACACAAAAATTTCACAAGGGAACTGTCTGAACGGTACGCCGGGACAGCAAGAACAAATACTATAGGAAGAATCTCCGTCCTCCAAATGGTAAAAAAATCATGTTTTGTTTTTCCCGAGTCCTTGTGGCAAACGAGCAAGAGGCTGTAATGTTTAAGGGTTCGCACATTGAGCGCACACAAGTACACGGCAGTACAACGGACTTGTGCCATGGCCTGGGTGGCGCAGTGGTAGAAGTGCTGCTTCGTGATCGCGACGTCGAGGGTTCGGATCAGGGATGAGCGGACTAACCGTTATCAGGTTTCCGGGTGTTTTTGGCCTACCCGTTTTGTTGTTCGGTATCCGGCAATTTTGAGATGGATGACGAACAACAAACTAGATTAAACCTTGGTTTGGACGTGGAATTGGATAGCCTGTGTGAAAGCTTCACAATCGTAGGAGTGATCACGAGCAGCAATAGTCGGCTTTTGAATCTAGAAAGGTTGGGCGACTTCAGGCATAGGTAACGTAGGTGGGAAGAGGTCTAACTGGTACTGGTGGCACCTTCGTAATGTTAAGGAATTAATCTTCCTCATTAAAAATCTAATTAGTGCAATTGAACTGTATCAAATTGACCTCCTGTCGCGGTGTTGCTACACATGGAGCTTCTTTCTAGATAATTTATCGTTGCCTTTTAGGGACATTCTCTTTCCCGCTTTTCTGGTTCTTATACTCTCTGCACGTGTGCTTGAACCGCACAATGGCAAAGCTGGTAATTAATTCATCTCATCCCTCGTTCTTCTTATATCCTGGGAGACTGTCGAACAAGAGCAGCAGTCCTCGATAAGCTGCGAAAACTAAGGCCTATGGCATACCACCAGCGACGAGTCCGGCGACGGCACTGCCAACGGACAAGTAATCGACCATTCGTGTTGGGACCTGTCAGAAACAATGGGAGAGGGCGCGCGCTTTCCGGTTGTCGCTGCCACGTCGGTACTGCGTGTCGTTGGGAGAGGGGGCATACCGCCAGCGACCGGTCGTCGCTGCGCTTTGCACGGCGACCAGCTGTCGCCCGACCCTTTGCACCACGCATTCACGCACGCAAGCGTCACTAACCGCGCTCCAGTGCAAATTCTCGCTCCCGCCCAACACCGCCGTCGCTGAAACCACAGTTCCCCCCGTCGCTTCGCTCCTCTCGTCGCTGGATTCGTCGCCGGCGGTATGCCATAGGCCTAAGATTGTTATGCAGACCTTATTCGGCTGAGACTTCGGACTTCAAGATCTGATCATACCAAGTGAGAAACGGCGTAACTAGTGATACTGATAGCGATATATCTTGCCACTTATCTTCGACTTTCCCCCCACCGGAGCATCATTTAGCATTCATCGTAAACTGTGACTGCACGGTTGCTCTTCTCTCCATCCTGCGGTGAGTTCCAGGGAATGCCAGCCTGCAGCGCATTGCTAGGGTGATTCGTACCCGAGTGGTGACGATAGCCTACGACGACTAGGATCTACGACGTCATAGGATGAGGGCGTCCAACACGGCGTGTTCGCAGTTTGAAGACGCTCAAACCGCATTTCACTAGATGCTCGGATCTATCGTAGTGATATGGGAGGGTCACCATGTACTCCGTGGTAATCGTCTTGGCAGGAGGGCATGTGCATGTCCACTTAGGCGTTATCCGACTATGCCGGTGCAGTACCTAAGCTGCACCGGCCATAGTCGGAGCCTAAGCTTGGATATTTTCAATATACAGGCATGCTGTGGGATACTTCGTGCGCAATGATAGGATGTGGGGGGGGGGCAGCCTATGGGCTTCGACCGACTTCAGCGTAGCAGTCGCATATGGTGACATGGAGTTTCCCACATTGTACGCTAACTGACATGAATGCAGGTGTAATGCAAGTTTGAAACGAGAGGGGCCTAGGTCAAACGGGTAAAAACCTCGTTCACATTTGGGCTGCTCCCTTCTTCCTTGCATTACGCCTACTTCGCTTTCCTAGCGGAGGCCCACCAACACTAGGATTGCGCCAATATAGTGAGCTCTAGCATGAAAAAGAAAGCAAGAAAAGTTCATCGTCATAAAGGTGCACTCACCTTAGTCGGATAGCGCCTCCGATTACATACATCAGAAATGGGCTAGGCCAGTTCACCATAGATGTAGAAAGCGTAAGTGCTGCATAAAATTTTTAGTTTCGTAGATCACAAAACGTTGTGTAGGACTGTCCCACATGGGATAGTAAATATATATATATATATTCTTATAGAGCAAGACATTTTCTTTCGAATGGCATATAACACCAACCCAAAAAGTCCAACCACAGAGCAGGAGCTGTCGGCAAAAACAACCATCCTCCTTCGGACGTCCCAATTTGATGGCCTAAAAATCAGTAATGCGCAAGTGAGAAAACAGGTCCAACACATATTCTTGTAGCACAGAACATTGTCTTTCAAGTGCTGTAAAAAACTGTGCAAAAAAAAATTACAAACCTAAGCGGAGAGAACAAGTGCGCAAATGGCTACTTTTTCGCTTTTTCACCTTTCACTTCAACGACCTAAAAATTGACAAAATCCATGGTGAAAAAGAAATGCGATACATGTTCTGATAGAGCAAATCATTCTCTTTCGAAAGCTATGCAGCGCTATGCAAGAGACGCCGGCGAAATCTGGGACTTATGGGACAACCTTATATTTATTTATTTATTTATTTTCATGCACGCAGATGTGCGCCTCACAAGAAAAGATTGAAAAAAATCAGAACCGAAGTGCAGTTGAGAGAATTCTGAAATATGATTACGGCAACGAGTTTCCCAAGTCAACCCGTAGTTTTAGTATACATACATACATACATACATACATACGTGTAATCTTACCAGATAAATAAGTGAAAGAATGTGTATTTAGTATGAAGCAGATATGCTTGCAGAAAAAACAAGTCGTTATAAGAAAAATTAAAAATATGAAATGACAGTAGGAAAACGAAAAATAAGATTTGGTAAGAACCACCGTTTCATAATTGTTATTTTAGAACCAGTTGTTGTTTACTATGAAAAAATACTGGAGCTTCACTGAATGGATAAGGGTAACCCTGGGAAAAGCGTTTACCGTTTACATTATAAAGCTACGAAGTCTGTGGCTTAGGTGATCGTTTTGTGTTGTCCTTGAATTCACGAATACATGAGCGAGGACTGCAAAGATCTGCAAAAATAAAGGTCACCCAGCAAATGTTAAGGTACAAGTTGTAAAAATAGCTTCAATGGTTGCTTCTCACTGCGCTGCTATAAAGTCGTTGTGTAATCCGTGTAGGAGGCATTGGCTTCTAAATTTCTGTATATTTAGTATAGAAAGAAGATCTAACCTTTTAACTCTAGTTCGAAAATCCTGGACGTTTGGGAACTAATCACGTCGTTAGGCAACATTTGAAACCAACGTGATGTTCGATAAAAGAAAGAATTGTAAGCTTTAGAATGGCACCATCTTTTTAGCTGAGGACATGCGATTGCAAATGTTGTCGTACGACCATGACTAGGTTTGAAAATCCAATACTTGCTGATTTTCAGATTTACCTCCATGTGCAATATACGAAAGCAGAGGACCAAGTCGCTAAAAACTCTTCGAAATAGTAAACTTTTTAGGCCAAAAATTTGTAGCCTGCTCGAGTAGCTTGGCGGGGGAATTAGGATATCTTAAATTGAATGTCCTATACATGAGAATCCTTGTAAATGTCCGTTGAACTTTTTCGATTTGCGACTGAAGCCTTTTATTTCCACAAGGGTTCCACACTTGACAACAGTACTCTAACTGTGGGAGTACATAGGCGTTGTAAAGTCTTAGGAAAATACCCCTATCATTTGAATGTATGCTCCTAAAAATAAAGAACACACTCCGAAGTGCTTTACGAGTGATGCTTTCGACGTGTGGCCGGAAATCTAAGGAGTTACTTATGTGCACTCCCAGATCTTTCACTTCTTCACAGTGCTTAAAAACAATATCCTTGTATCCATACTGCATTCCCTGGTCACGTCCGAAGTGTACTACATACGTTTTTGAAAGATTAACAGGAAGTTCCCACATCTCGGTCCACTCCATTAATAGCCATATAGAATCGCTCAAAGCTTTGTGGATTTCGTGTCGATTATCTTTACCGTAAATGCCATAAACCTTGATATCGTCCGCATAGAGCTATATCCTAACCGAAGTATGAGTTTTAAGCTTTTTCGGAAGATCGACACAGTAGATAACGAAAAGAATAGGGGACAGAACTCCACCCTGCGGAACTCCGCTAGAGCAAGGGTAACACTTCGAAAAATCATTACTTACTCGTACCCACATGTGGCGATTTGAAAGGTAAGATTTAAGCCAGTTAGAAGAGTTCCATCAACACCAATATGCCTTAACCTGAGAAGCAGTTTTGAATGGCTAACTTTATCAAACGCTTTGGGCAGGTCAAAGTATATGACATCAACGGATTGGTTATTATTCAAGGCAGAGTACCAGTCGAATATACTATCGAGAAGTTGTGAAGTGGTCGACGCACCTCTCAAAAACCCATGCTGTTCAGGTGGTAGTAGTTGACGACGCTCTAACCAGCCCAAAAGTTTTTCACGTAGAATTTTTTCAAGTATTTTGATGGGGGTCGGCGTAATACTAATCGGTCTGTAATTTGTTACAAGGCTTGATTGGAACTTTTCGGTATCGGAGTAACTAGCGCTTGTTTCCACATTGAAGGAACTTCTTCAAGCATAACAGAGGCACTAAGAATCATCAGTAACGGTTTACAGAGATTTGTAGCACACTTTTTGAAGACTATCTGAGGAATGCCATCGAATGTTAAAAGAGAAGAATCTTTTAAGGCCCTAAGGTGTTTTAGAACGTCATTATCGTCGAACGTGATATTCATTAGACGATGACGCGTTGTAGAACTCAACCTCTCCAAAGACAGCGGATTACTAGAGGTACTAGTAGAAAATACGCTAGAAAAATATTTTGCGAGCGCTTCCGCTTTTTGTTTGTCATTGACAAAGACGTTGCCCTCTTCATCTTCAAGTGTAGGAAGCTTTCCACCACCTTTCAATTTACTATGAATGAAACTAAAAAATTGCTTTGAAGTTGCATTTCTAGCCAATCTTCTTTCGTAGTTCGAGTAGAACTTTTTAATATGAAAATTGATATAAGAACATACTTTTTTGTAGAGCGGATTAGAATCGTTTTCAGAGAGTCTTGCTTTCTGGTTAAGTAGATTTTGAATGTGTCTCGGATATCTTATTTCTTTACTATGTAAATAGGTGAAGGGAACATACATATTAAATCCGGTGTACATCACTGAGCAAAACCTCATGTACATGTCCTCAACCGATACAAAGTTCTCAAAAACGGATTGCCAATTAATTCCTGCAAGGTAAGAGTTGAGACCTGAATAATCAGCCTTGATAAAATTAGGCATGGGTATCTGTGGTTGAATCTCGGTTGCAATGGAACAGCAAAATTTGATTACCCTGTGGTCAGATGTGTGAAATGGAGGTAAGCAACCAAAAATTCGCAAATCTGATTTGAACTTAATATCAAATCAAGTGTGGCATCCCCTCGAGTAGGTTCCGACACATATTGAGTCATGTTGCACACATCAAAGAATCGCACAAATTTTGCTGACGATAAACATCTTGACCGCCCACTATTCCAGTCATGCTCAAATTGAAATCACCAAGTAAAACAACAGGTTTGCTGAATGAGCACATATCACCAAGCGAATCTATCAACTGCTCATTATCGTGGTTTGAAGAATTGGGCGGTCTATAAACAAGGACGAATCTAATTACACAAAGAGATTCGGGACTAAGCAAATCTAAGCACAGAAATCAGAAGAGAGGAATTTCTAAAGAATGTTTGCTTTACATAGAGCGTATCTTTACATATGCAGCATATACCGCCTCCCCTACCATGTATACGGTCAGTTCTAAATATGATAAACGGAAGCCCACCGAGGATTTCAGTATTGCTAATACAATCAGAAAGCCATGTCTCCGTTATAAAAACAAGGTCAGGATTATGTATTGTGAGGAAATAATGTAAATGATGAAGTTTGTTTACAACACTCCTAGCATTAAACAAGAAACACATTAGTCCTGGGATTGCACCATGACAGGATTCAAGTTTCCCGTATTTGGCTGCGTTCTTAAGTCCTTTACGTTCGTCAGAATACCTCGATAAACCACCCACTCTTTGCGCTTGACTTCGGCGTTGCGTCTGCGGGCTTCCTGTCGGAGCTCATACTCCTTTTTGCGTTCATCAGGAGTCATAGTTTTACGAATAAAAACTTCACTGAACTCTGAAGTACGTAATAAACGGGCGTTAGACAGAGCTGTAGCCCAATGAGCTTTGGAAGGAAGTAGCAATTTTACAAGCCTCGGCCTAGAATTTTCTAGTCTGCCCATCCTATACACCTCAACAGGTCGACATTCCAACTTTGAGAATATCAAGTATGTTCTCAACCTTGTCTTCAAGCTGCTTCTGTCTTTCGGACGGTTTAACAGATGCTGGTGACTCCGGTAATCCACTGATCACAAGATTGCGCCCCTTTTTGTCTTCTTGGACCAATTTTGTTACTTCACCTGGGAGTTTCGTCTTTAGAATTTTCAACATTTGATTGATCTTGGAATCACTGCTCTGCGATATGATAAAGTCCAAGTATTCGGAAGCGTTCATCATGGTATGGTCGGCCCCTTCGACCTCAACACCATCGTTGCTTGCCGTGGCCGCACTAGGTGCAACAACATGGCTAGAGGTCTGCACCTCGTTACGAGCGCTGTTACGGCTTGTACGTGGCATTATCGGTTGCAGTGTAATCAAAGAGAACTCACCAACTCTAGAGCAACTAATGGAACTCAAGCACAAGGAAGATCACCAACCGCTTCCTATATATATATATATATATATATATATATATATATATATATATATATATATATCACCAACCTATACCTTCCTTTATATATATATGCATATGTATATGTATATATATATATATCAGGTTGTTGCAGAAGTTCTCCCGATTTTTGAAACACCACATATTTTAGTTTTACAAAATATCACTCTTCTCCACCTTTTAGGCAGGCTGCCCATCCCGTTAACGTAGAGTTTTTCTGGCTTTGATTCGATAAAACCAGTCAGCCATGTCGTCCTCGTCATCGAACGTTTTTCCTTGCATGGCGAAGGAGAGAGACAGAAAAAGGTGGTAGTCTGTTGGTGCAATATCTTGGCTGTACGGCGGGGTGAGGCAGCACTTCCATCCGAGGTCAAGAAGCTTTTGGCGAGTCATTCTTGCAATGGTTGGTCGAGCATTGTCGTGAAAGAATCGGATTGTGCCCTGATTCGGATGCTTTTCTGCGATCTTGGCGGCCAGTCCATCCAGCTGCTGACAGTACAAGTCCGCTGTTAGTGTTTCGTTACGGGCCAGCAGCTCGTAATGGATGACACCTTTGTAATCCCAGCAAACAGAAAGCATGATCTTCCACGGGTGAGACCCTCCTTTGGCTGTGGCTCAGGCTGCTCACCCTTGTCAACGCAGTGTCTGCTCCTCTTGGTGTTGACGTACAGGCACCACTTCTCATCTGCTGTGATGATGGACTTCAGCCAACTATCTGTGCGCTTGTACGAGAGCAATCGAGTGGCCACATCAGCACTTCGCTGGCGATCGCGTTCGGTGAGCTCATAGGGGACCCACGGTACCAACTTGTGCATCTTACCCAGTTGATGTAGGTGCCTGGTGATGCTGGCATAGTGCACACCCTAGTCCTGCGCAATTTTACTAGTAGTCCGCCATGGGTCAGATTCCACCAGCTGTCGCAATCGGCCGTTGTCGACATCGGACTCACTTTCTGACCTAAACGAATCTTGAAGGTTAAACTCATCTTTGCGAAAGTGGCGATCCATTCTCGTGCAGTGCGATCAGACACTGTGCCCTACCCAGATGCACCATTGATGCAACGACAGGAAACTGCTTCTGACTCACCAAATTTGAAGTCATACAATAAGAGACCTCGGATGTACTCCTTTGAAAGCTCCATTTTTCTAGAAGGGGCTGAGTGAGTAGCTAGCAATAATAGTATACTTATACATACCTGATCCCTTTATGTGAATAAAAGATGGGTTGGGTAGCGTTAGTGAGAAAAAAAGCGCATTCAAAAATGGCAAAAACTTTCGCAACAACCTAATATATACACACATACATATACATACATACATACATGATTTCTACGTGAAATTAGAAGAGCCAGATTCTCTTCTTCGGAAACCTAATGCTTCCGAAATCAAACTGAAGAACTTCCATATCGAGACGAGCTTTCTACAGGTTAGAGTTCAAAATCTCCAAGATCGTTAGAACGATTTTTTCACGGAGTGTTTGACGTAACTGGCACAAAAAATAACCGCCTTTTTACTTTTTAAAACAAACTTTAATTTTATCGAACAAAAATTTATCTTAGTCCTCTTGGGGAGTTTTTAGCGTAATACGAACGAAACTCGTTTTAACTTGGAAGATATTCAGCATGATTTCAGAAGTGTTAGGATCGCTTATAAGAACGTCCAATTTGACGTGAAACTGTATACACGGGAGATTTTCGTTTTCAGCGAGCAGTAAGTAGAGCTGCCGCAATCTTCCATAGATCAAAAATGTGGATCCCCTGTACTCCTTGCAATGTTAGCATCTATACAAACCCTACTTCTTGTTGCTACCACTTGGCCGCCGAAAATTTGCAGCAGTTTATGTGGTGCTTGGTCGTGTGAATCTTTAAGGGGATATTTAGGTCAGCAATGCTTCTCCTACCAATCAGAAAGAAGCTCATTACAAAATTTCGGGTAGAATTATTTTGAACGTTTACGAGCGTCTCGGCGTATTTCATTCGAGCAATAAAAAACCACTGTAGGCGGCGGGGATAAATTATGGCGTGGGCAGTGATGAATCCTCAAATTGCTGTTCGGTCATCTCTACAGCAAAAAGTGCCACCAAGTTACGTGAGAGTGAAAAAGGGTTGGACCTTACCTGTAATCGCCCTAGCTATCTATCACACTGAGCAAAATTAGTCGCGAGAAAACGTATGCAATTTCAATGGTCGGTATAAGGACATCCACTTTTATAAGGTGCGCAGTTCTAGAGTTTCGTGAATTTCCAGATGCGCTACGTCATCCTATTTCTCGTCGTACCGGTACTGGCTCCTAGCTGCACCCTCTGGACCCTCATGCAGCGATGTGAAATCACATGTGAAAACATACCATCGAGGTCAACCGTTGGACGAGGTGCATGCCAAGGCAATCAAAGAGATGATTGCCATCCTCAGAGGAGCGATACCGAATCCGAACCTGGATCATGTCGACCCTAAAGACACTAAAAACATTCGTGTAAGCCCCTTAAGTATCTGCATTTGATCGCAAGATTAAGAATCATGTAAGCTTTAGCTGCCTTTGTTTACATTGGAGCTAGTGGAAATCGATCAATATAACAATGGAGCTTCGGTGACTTTCAAGCAATTGAACGTGGGTTTTCACTCTTAGCAACTGTTCTATGGCAAACGGAAATGCCTTCGCGTAGGTCTTAGAGCGACGCGTTTAGGTCTTCGACAGCAATGGCGAAGAAGTTACTTCGATTCCGTACATGATCGACGGGGAGAAGTACACTCCTCTTGAGGACAGCGACTTCGAGCGAGCGCTGGTCACCTGCGAACAGCTTCGTGACAAGAGCGCGTAACAAGAGAAACGACTTTTCAGCACTCTCTACGAAGAGTAAAGTTTTCTTTTAAATTGAGTTGATCAGCCACCACATTCGCGTAATTTCCATGGTAATAGTAATTCTCCTCGGCTCCCCTTGTCTTTGAATTTAGCGACAGACAGACAACCAGGTGGTCAAAGAGATACGGAGACAAACAGTATAATAGACAGACAGGCAGGCAGGCACAGACAGACTGACAAACTGATGGCTTAGCCGCTTGTACTATGTAGGATGGCGCAAAAATAATGGCCATTTTGAGGCAACTACACGGAAATACTATAACCCGCTATAAAGCAAAGCTTTTCAATCGAAGAAAAAACGATTAGATCTGTTAGTATTTGGAGGATGGAGATAGGATGGAGATTCCTTCTTTAGTACTCGTTCTCGCCGTTCCTGCGTACCGTTCAGACAGTTCCCTTGTTAGAGAAAACATAAAATCTAAATCTATCTCTCGGGTCCTATGAAATTGTGAAAATTATGCTTCCATTCATCATTTCAGTAGACGAGGGAAGAGGAAAGACTTGTAGAAACATTCGGCCGTGCACCAGGCGGGATCATATGATAGGCCTTACGATAGAAAGGCGAAAAATAAGACGTATGAATGAAGGTAAATGATCCAAAAAACGCTTACAAGGGAACGGTCAAGCGTATGCTTATCAGGGGTGTGCGTAAATGAAATTCGAAATTTCGTAAACCGTAAATCGTAAGAGTCACCTGAACTGTAGTGCAGTACAACTAAATTTCTTGAAGCTTTTCTGCTAATGTTAATCAGATGTGATTCAATATTAATTAAAGGTGTGTAATTTTCAGCTTAAGCTGAACATTCTTCTTTCTATTTCTTTTTTTCACGGCTTTTTGCTAGTAAAACATCTTATTAACCAAACTAAACACGTTTCAGGAAAGTCAAAAAACTGTAAATTCAAATACTATACTTAAGCTTATGCCTGGAATTCCAACAGAAAGCTTGCATCGTTTGAATTTTTATTAAATTCCTAACTTACTACCATTTTTAGCTTGCGTATTAGTGTTAGAATTAGCAGAAACAACTGCGAAAAATTGCTGTCAAAACTACAAATTAAAAAATCGCCTCACCCCTGACCAATGCGCCGGCTTCCTGCTCAAGTATGTACTTGTAAGATTCCGAAAACTTATATTATTGCTCTACTATCTATTAACTCCCTGTGCTCGCTCGAGCTACCGTTCGCCAGCTCCGTTAGGCGTGTCTCGCACTTGTAGGAGTATAATTCTACCATTTCAGCCTTCTATTACTAAGATTGCCTTATTAGTAGATTAGTAAATTACGAATAGAATATATGAGGATAGATTAGGCCTGTTTACAACAAGATCGACCAAATCATCTTTAACCGCAAGTTATTGCCTGCCCTATATCTTATCTGCCCCCAAGTTCTACACGAGATCACACCACCGCTTCCTCCGCGCGAGGTTCCGCTTTTCGTGCAATGAAGAGAAGGAGGCGAGGTTCAAGAAGAGGGGTCCCAGAACGACCTCAAATGGAACCTTCTCGCCTCTCTTCTGGCCTTTGGGAAGATACCATCATGGACAACATCGGCGAGGAATATGACCGCTTCGTGCGCCATCTCCGCGATAGTTGTAAGGGTGCCGAAAATCTGAAGACACCAAGAGACGTTTGTCTCCTGAAACTCTCGAGCTGATACACCAGGGTGGAGCAGCACGAGCATCAGCTGACGTCCGAACTCGCGCTGCTATACAGATAAAGGAGGACCTTAAGCGTCGAAGCCACTCACTACTCTACACCGATCTCTTCGATGGCCACGTCCACCTGCTCCCATGCCATCATGCCATCTTCCGCTGGATGAATGTGCCGTGTCCTCTGCTCTCCCCCTTTCCGAGACCCGATATAACTTCTAGTTGGTGAAGAAACGTACAGCACCCGGTCCCGACACGCTCATCACCCTGACGCGGATCCTCACACGCTACTTGTCGGAATGCAAGGTTCCTTCTCACTGGAAGACCTGCAAGACCGTATTGCTGTACAGTAAGGGAGACGTGCACGACACTGGCAACTATCGTCCGATCTGCCTGCTTTCCGAAGTCTATAACCGGTTCACTCGAGTCGAACGCTGGACGAAGGACAGCCATGCGAACGAGCAGGATTTCGGAGAGTACTCAGCACGATCGACCACGTACACAGTTTTACACGTACACGACCACCGTTTCGAAGCTCATCGAGGCGAAAGTACAACTGAATAGTAAATTCAACCCGATTGAGCCTGATGAAGTAGTAATCGAAGCCCTGGTCAGACAGGACGTCCCCATCCTGTACCTCGGCATGTTCCGTAAGCGATGCAACGGGTTCAGGACTCACCATTCTACAATGACGTCATCGTCGGCGTGTAAAACGAGGAGTTCAGCGGTAAACAGAGGAGTTTATGATCAATGTTAAACGGAATGAACGTCGACGAATTCCCAGATCTTACACTCGCCCATCGATCGTCCCCTAGTGCGATCCTTCAGTTCAAAGTATACAACCTCCTAATAATAGGGTGTACTTACATACACCATAGGGGCCATCTAGCAGGCCATTTTCACCGCCGGAAAGCCATATTTTATGTAGAAGATGATATCTGTCATAACACTGCGTTGTGCTCCGACGTTAAACTGTTTGAACTGAAATTTGGCTGTAACACTCCCCGTGAAGGAAAGGACTGAGCACATCCCAATCCATCGCAGTCTGTCATCCAAAATGAACGCTCTCCGCGAATGTCCACCAAGACGCTGCTACATCTTTATCCATTCAGTTCAGTCAGACAACATAACAATGAATTGGGCTTCTTCAGTCATTCTTATCACTTGAAATAATATAAGCCCTAAAGTATGTTGGATGAGCCAGAGGGTAAGCGTGCTTAACGAATATCGATCGCGATTGATTAGTTCGCCCAGGTGCATCTCTATCGACGTTCTGAAATGATCGGAGCACTTTCTCGTGAAGGTACAGGTGCAAAAGGTCAAGACTGCAGGCCCCATACAGAACGACTGACCTCGAACTCGTAGCATAAGTCATATCCCGTCTCGGGCCCATCTCCAAGGAAACGCGCCCTTCCGGGTTGTTCCTTCGAATATCTCTGCAAAATTACAATAATTCACTGCACAGTTCAGTAGAAGCGACCACCATTCTAGCCCAACCTCAACTATCTCTTTCACTAAGCGACTTAGCTTAGGGGAGGGGTTTACGCTTAATGTGACATGATCCGCGTCCAACATTCCGTAGAGCGCCCTCCGGAACTTATGGTCGCTTTTCACTATGTAGGTCAGCATCCTGCAGTTGACCACGAGGCTATGCTGAAGAATTGGGCACCTGAACACACTTGTTGCCTTCGTGATAGATGTGCAGGTCGATATGGTAAGTTACAGTTTTTAAAGTGCTTTGTAAATGAAAGCGAGCCAGATCGAGAGAAGAATTGCTCTACGGCAGTAACAAAAAATAATAAAGAAAAGACCTCACTCGTCACCTCTCGACATGTCCCAAAGGGTAATACAGGATTCTGGTTGCAAAGAGATCGTTTCTAACACTCTTCGGGCCGTGTCGTATTCGACGAACCTCATATTGAGCGCAGCAGTTCTGACCTTCGACAGCATGGCGTACACCTCATCTGGGAGGGGAGTCGGGGTCGCCACACACTGAAATGCATTAGACGGTAATGTACAGCGCCCTTACTTTCAACACCACCAAGGCAGTGGGCAGCGTATTTCAACAGCGACGGAGCAGGTCTTCACTAGCAGCGAAAACCTGCAGGTCAGGTAGGAAGATGTCTCCTCCATCCGTTGCGCTCGCACGATGAGTGCACATTTGACCGTCGACGACTTAACGGGCATTTCCCGTTGAAAGCCAGTTTAACGAGTCGACAGATTTTTTCAGAAATTTTGACGGAATTTGTGACGGTTTTTTGTGCTACGATTGTCATTTGCCTTCCAGTTTCTTATTGCTAAACACTTTTGCTCATTAATGAATGTTATATCATTTTTTTCTTTTTTTTTGTTATCTCAGTACATCAGAGTATTTCGAGAGCTGTACAGTGGATTCATAACCAAGATTTCACCATTCTACAATGACGACGTCATCTACGTGAAGGGCGGGTTCGGCAAGGGGATATCATATCCCCGAAGGTATTCAGTGCCACCCTCGAAAACGTCATGCGCGAACTGAAATGGGTCGACATGGGAGTGAAGGTCGACGGCCGGCAACTTCACCATCTTCGCTTCGCTGACGACATCGTGCTCATAACACCGACCATCAGTCAGGCGGCGGGAATGCTGACCGACTTCGATCGTGTATGTGGGAACGTTGACTGCAACTGAACCTTACGAAGACGATGTTCATGACGAACGGACAAGTTGTTGATGTGCTCCAGCTACCAGGCTGTCCAATAATTCTTGTCCAAAAATTTCACCGTTTTTAATTTTTTTTCAACTTTATTGAAAAACAAGTCTAATCAACAATATAATCACCACAGTTATCCACAACAGTGCCCCATCGATTGGGCAGGTCGCCGATGCCCTTCGACCAGAATTCCGGGGCTGCGACTCGAAGAAGTCCGCGATGTCGGACTTGAGGTTGTCGTAGTTGGTGAATTTTCTTCCGGCCAAATGGTGCTTCAGCGGGCGAAACAAGAGGTAGTCCGAGGGGGCGAGATCCGGGGAATACGGCGGATGGGCAACCGTCTCCCAGCCGAGCGTCGCCAACCTCTGCTGGGTCTCCTTCGCCACGTGGAGGCGCGCGTTGTCGTGCAGCAGGCGGACCGACGCCCGTCGGGGACGCTTTTCTCGGATGGCGGCGGCTAGTTTCTCGAGCTGATCGGTGAAGATGGAGGTGGTGAGCGTCCTGCCTTGCGGGAGCAGCTCGAAGTACAGCATGACCTTGGCGTCCCACCAGCAGCAGAGCATGATCTTCAGCGGGTGCTCCCTGTCCTCGAGGCTCGTGTCGCCGCTCTCGAAACGATTGAACCAGCGCCTGACTGTGCGTTGGGACACTGCATCCTCCTTGCACGCTCTGCAGCTGTTGGCGACCGCGGTGCCCGTGTCATTGCCCAGCAGCCACTCGTAGTACACGAACGTACGAATTCGACCTTGGTCCATTTTAGCTTGTACTGGTAGATAGACCCGGCGACTGCGCCTTATATACCCCTAGCGTGGAACTCTGGAGAACCTTCTAGGTTTTTACACTTGCCTGATATTATAACACTTCTAAGGAAAATTATTGAATTTTGAAAATTTTCGGACAGGAATTATTGGACAGCCTGGTACGTGTATCTGGGTCGCGAAGTCAACATGGCCAAGGACCTAGGGCCTGAGCTGAGCAGGAGGAAACGCGCGGCTTGTGGAGCTTTCAGGAGCGTCGAAGAAGCCGTGAAGAAGACGAAGAACGTCCTACTCCGTGCCCACCTATTCGTCTCCACTTTTCTTGCTGCGCTAACGTATGCCTCAGAAACCTAGGCTATACGAAAGCAGGATGAACACGCGATCAACGTCCCGCAGCGTGGAATCGAGAGGACGATGCTCGGAAGGACACTACTCATCAACTGAGAGAAGGCCTGCGGAGTTCCGAGCTTCGCGGACGTTCGAAGATCAGGTTCTTGCACGCTGTTGCATGAGCCACGCTCGTCGTAAAAAAGATGGGCCAACACGTAATGAACTTCGCAGGCACCCGCTAGACCCGAGCCGTCACCGCCTGGATTCCGAGGGATTTCAAGAGAACACCAAGACGCCCACGAACGCGTTGATTGGACTTCTTCCTGAAAGCATTGAACGACCGATGTGACGCTCTTCGTGTCCCTCGAGCGAGGAGGATCCATTGGACCACTCTGGCACGCGACAGGAGCGAACGAAGACACCGCTAGCGCCCGCTCAACAAGTCGATAATCAACGGGATCACAGGTGATACAGCTGACTCCATTTTCAGACGTTTTCTGCGCATTTTCCAGCAGAATGCTGTGGTAGTCAACACGATGATGCATAAATGTTCAACACCAGTGATACGCGGGTACAAAGTGGGGCACATCAGGGGCAGCGTATAAAGGCTCCTCACAGTCTGCTTCCATACATGGACCAATGACCTCGGGAAAAACCATCCTGCCCGGATTTTCAAAAAAGGCCAGGATGCGACGTCGAAGGTGATTCAAATGAGAAACGAGGTCTGTGGATCCCGTAAATTAACCTAAACGGCATCGATACACTCTTTCCCTCATCTCTGCCTGTCACCTGGAAATCAGAGGTCTGCTGAAGGTTGTCTAAAACCTAACACCAACAATGTCTGCCGATGCTCGAGTGGTGATCCACCTGCTCACGCTGAAGTATGGCCCTCCTTTAGACAAGGAACATACGAGGGAAGAAATCAAGCTGGCCGAACTGATGGCCAGCATGCTCAAGCACTTCGAAGCACGCCAACTTGAAGTTGACGAAGGCGAACAGCTGTAAGTGGTGGAAGAAGATGATTGGGATCCGCAAGATCAACTAATGGAAGTGAAGGTTATGTATGGCCTTGAAAGCATTCTGGTGAGCACAAAAGGCTTTAATGATTATCTCATCTAAAACAAAAGTGCGCAGCTAACCGTGCCCTCAACGAAAATTGTCGATTTACCGTAAACTTAACGAAAAATTTTCATTAAATTTTTTTCAAAATGAGACAAACATTCCCAGCTCAGCTGGGAATGTTTGTCTCATTTTGAAAATAGTCGTCTCCAATGTTTCACTAAGCCCAACCGTCGTTGCTAGGAGGCCATTCTCAGCCTTGAAAGGTCCATGTCATCTAACAACGCACCGCCCTTACTTGGCGTTATTAGGGCAAGTTGCAGAAAAGTGCATTCGGTGTCTATTCCTCTACGGATGAACGGCCGGCTCCTTTCTCAGGGAGTCGTGAACAAAGTACCAGCGCTGAATTCAACAAAAAAAGCTACTATGCATAGGGCAGATTCTACTGACTTATTATGTTTCTAGAACAGGATGGAACCGCAGCTCAATGACCAACAGGTTGGGACGCCCCTTGAAAGGGAATGACATTGCGAAACAAGGACTATCGAAATATTCACCTGTCTGCACCGCCCATAACACTGGATTACTTCCACGCTTGAAACGTGGAGCACATCGAAAGGCACGTGCTTCCAGGCGTATGCAGGGACCCTTTCCCCGAGGTCTGATTTGATCTGAAACACGCGCTAATCACAAACTGCTTGAGATCACATCTCTAAAGAGCTAAGACTGACCCTTACTATAGTTCTTTTGATCCGCCGGCGTACTGGCCTGTTACTATCCGTCGTGAAATCATAATCCTTCAGAACGTCAAAATCAGTTCAAGATTTAGATGACATCTAAAAGGCAAAGACTGACCTTTACTATAGGGTTCATGGCACGTGCGGGTTGTGGTCTGTTTCTATCCCACGTCAACTCATAATCCTTCAAAATGTCAAAATAAGTTCAAATAATGAAAGCAAAGATGCTGAAAAGGCGGTGTTCACACGATGATCCCGAACTCTCAATTAGTCCGCTCGTGCACCCTCTTCTTTTTGTATAACATCACCTATCGTCACTTCCATACTTATTGTCAATCCTACGTAACATCTAAAGCGACTGGTCGTAAGTCTGTATCTACGTGCTTTCGCCATTCTGTTCGTCCTCGCATAACTGACTTCCCAGATACGCCATTTCGCAAATACGAGGTCGGAATTTAACCGTGTTCAAGAAATCGAAAGCTGCCTAAAAAATGTAGCCGGCATCGGCGTCTATTAGGGTGCTTTTTTGTGCAACAGCCCACGACCAGGTTAGTCTTCGGCTGATTCCAACGGCCCTGTTCATACTTCGCGACAGCAGCGACAAGAGCGCAGCGTGCGCAGCGCGCGGAAGCATGAACAGACGACAAGGGCGACAAGAGCGACAGGAGCGACTGGGGCGACGGACGTAGTGTGGTGTACGTAATTGCACCATAACGTCTACTTCGTGGCCTAAAATATCAAGTGAATAGAGGTCTTCACGTCTAACTTCAACTTCAATTACATTAGTTTTTGGAAAGTGAAACAGACACAAGCAAACAGTCACATTACTAAAAAGTTTCCGGAAAGTGAGACAAACACAAGCAAACAGTCATATTTTTAGTCAAAAAAGTCGTTAGGAACTGAAACAGACAGAAGCGAACAATCATATTACCTACATCGTCAGTCTGGCACTCAAAATAGACATAAAAGCCCACCTTACCTTTGTATGAAGAACGTCAGAACAGGAATCGTTTCCTTCCAGCACTAGTGCGCCTTCCGGCACTAGTGCGGTGTAGTTACGTACTCCACACTCCGCTCGTCGCCCCAGTCGCTCCAGTCACTCCCGGCGCCGGCGCGAAGTATGAACAAACGACAAAAGTGACTTGAGCGACGGCGCTCGAGTAAAGGCCGCCACAGACTTCTGCGGCGCCGCTCGGCGGCGCCGCTGCCCTATGCTTAACCATAGGGCAGAGACGCAGAGCTCGCCTCCAGCGGCGCCGCAGAAGTCTGTGGCGGCCTTAAGAACACTTTTCGGCGGCGCGCGCTCGGTTTTAATCGATATGCATGCTTTGCACGGGCGTCGAGTCGCTCTTGTTGCCCGTGCAAAACATGCATATCGATTAAAACCGCTGTCGCTCCAGTCGCTCTTGTCGCTGCTCGCGCTGCCCACCAGGGATGGGCGGAAATTTTGAAAATTTTCCCAGAAAACAGAAAACAGAAAATCGTTTTCGTCAGAAAACAGAAATCAGAAAACAGAAAAGGCAAAAACGCCAGAAAATCAGAAAACAGAAATCAGAAAACAGAAAATTTGGAAATTATCACTCGATCTAATTATTTTACCCAAAGATTCATTTTTCCAGTAGCAAATGCTTTTGTATGACTAGAAATGTAGTCGTAGACCAGCGTTTTATTTTGCAAGCGTTTATAAAAATTTCTACTACATTCCAGTCTACTGCAATCAGCAAGTTGTAAATCTGGACTGATTGATCCTAGGAATCTCGACACGTGAAGTACACAACATTACTCATCAGCCCCGTTTCACCGCGAACACCTCAATCAGATAATGGCCCCACTAGTAAGAAACTTTTAGAGTACCGAACACGATGAATCAGTGATCACTGTTTCCATATTTCAACTCAATTGCTTGAGTTTGTAGACGCACTCTCGCAACATACTCTAAAGCTGTGCAGAGATTCGTTGAGTATTACTGGCTCCGCTAGAATCTGTATTCCTAGTTCGTTTCGTTCTTGGTCATACCTTTCCTTGTAAGTAGCCTAGTTTCCTCGTAACTGAAAGTTCTCAGGCCAACTTACCAATGCTCTTTACAGCACCTAGTTACTGCTTAGCCGACTAAATATGATGTGCACTGGCTTGGTGCCTTACAGTACAGTACGAGATTTTGACTGAAGGGGCTGTCAGCACAACAGATCTTAGGTGAAGGTGCTTTTTTGAATGCGTAGACACCATATAATGAAGACCGAGCATATACCCTCTTTATCACATTATTATTTCATCTCATATCTATATATCATATTAAATCTCAGCGGAAGACCAGCAGGACCGCCTTGCTGTGCAGAGGAGTGCACGACATTAGCAACAATCGCCTGGTCTGCCTGATGTACGTAGTCCATAAGCTGTTAACTCGAGTCCTCCTGAATAGGATCGGCAGAACGCTAGATGAAGTACAGTCATGCTAACAAGCAGGATTTCAGAGAGGATTCAGTACGATCGACCACATACACATCATTACGAAGCTTATCGAAGTGTCGCGAGAGTACAAGCTGCCGCTGCACGTTCACCTGAAGAGGGCATTCGACTCTGTCGAAACTGAAGCGGTCGTCGAAGTCCTGCTCGTTCAGGGCGTTCCTACTGTGTACATCAGAGTCCTTCGAGAGCTGCAGAGTGGATTTACGACAAAGGTCTCGCCATTCTACAAGAACGTCGTTGCCAAAGTGAACAGAGAGGTTCGATGAGAGGGTACTATATCCCCGGTTCTCTTCTGCGCCACCCTTCAAAAGGTCTTTCGACAACTAGATTGGGAAGACATGAGAATGAAAGACGACAGACGGCACCTACACCATCTAACACCGAGCGCTAGCCAGGCAGAGCAAATGCTTGCTGGCTTCAACTGTGTATGTGGGAACGTTGGACTACAGCTGAATCTTACGAAGACGATGTTCATGAGGAACGGACAAGTTTCTGACGCCCCACTCTCACTCAATGGAACGAACATCTTCGAATGCTCCAGATACGTGTATCTGGGTCGAGAAGTCAACATGACCAACTAACTAGCGCCGGAGCTGGGAAGGAGGATGCGAGCGGCTTGAGGAGCTGTCAAGAGAGTCGTGGAGAAGACGCAGAACGTCGGGTTCCGTACCCACCTTTTCGACTTCACTGTTCTTCCTACCCTAAAAGACGCATCAGAGACCTGGGCTCTACGAAAGCAGGATGAACAAGCGATCAGTGTCGCGTAGCGGGGAATCGAGAGGACATACTCGGAGTGATACGACTCACGCAAGTGAGAGAAGGCCTCGAGACTTCCGAGCTTCGCCGACGTTCGAAGATCAGGGACGCTGTCGCATAGGCCAAGTCGTCGAAAATTAGGCGGGTCACGTAATGCGCTTCGCAGACACCTAGTGGACGAGAGCCATCACCGACTAGACTCCACGGGATGTCAAGAGAACACCAGGATGCCCACCTACGCGTTGGTCGGACTACCCTGGCACGTGGCGTGGACGTGTTGAGACGCTGCTGGTGCCCGCTTGAACAACTCGATGATCAATGGGACGGCAGATGATATAAGTGATAAATGAGAAATTTCGTGTATCAGTACTGTATCATTACAGCAGCGAAATCGAAGGTAACTAAAACTTTTACTAATTTGTGACACCAAGGAGGAATCTTCATAGTTAGAAAAGCAGCTTCGACGAAGGCTCCGCAGAAAGCGATATTGGGGATGACCGACTAACAGTGATCAATTTTTAAACCGGAGGTGGAGAATAACCCTACCCACTGTAACTCTAGGACAAGTGGTTAGTTAGTACATAATTTAATGCCCTCAGAATACTAGTTTTAAAGTTTTAATATAAAATTTTTAGTGATAGTTCATGAGTATGCGGCGCAATTACTACACGAGCACATCCAAAAACGCCACATGCTTTCCATTTAAGATGCTCTAGAAATACTATTGTGAAATGAAGCTCAATATTCTATAATACTTTTTGGATTCCTTTCACTAGATTTCTGTGATAACATTTTGTTCGTAACTCTATTTTCTGTTTTCTGGCCAATTTTTGGCCATTTTCCCAGAAAACAGAAAACAGAAAAAATTTGTCAAAAATGGCCAGAAAATCAGAAAACAGAAAACAGAAAACAGAAATTCCGCCCATCCCTGCTGCCCACGCCACGCGCGCTGCGCTCTCGTCGCTCTCGTCGCCCGTTCAAAGCATGCAAATCGATTAAAACCGAGTGCCGGCGCTGTCGCTCCAGTCAATTCCGCGCGATGAGCACGCCACGCGCGCCACGCTTGCTGCGCTCTTGTCGCTGCTGTTGCGAAGTATGAACAGGTCCTTACCGTCCGCATAGATAACTATTGCACCATTCACATTTTCGGCCCCCAGTGCTTAGAAAATGTTTTTCGACCAAGCTACCTCTCACGTTGTCTAGGACGGTTATTTGCGGTGCTGATTACGAACGATTCCTTTGACGTGTGTCTTTAGCATTTCGCTCGGTTTCGGTAGGTATCGTCAGATGAGTACTTTTTATACTGTAATCTATCGTGCTCGGTCGGAATTTCGAAAACTGATGTCAGATTCGTAACCAACACCGGAACTACCCCTTCGACGGAGTTTGAGTGAAATCGGTGATCATGATCCGATCACCCTCAGTTATCCAAAAATGAGGTGACCTAACGATTTTCAAAGGATTTTCAACGGACGACGGATTTCGTGATCAACGCCCCAAATAACCCACTAGATGACTGGCGGACGAAGTTTGGACGAAAAATTGCCCTTGGACCAAGGCTCGGGCTGGAAGCGCAGAATGAGGGAGCGGTTTGAGGGAACGGCAAGAAAATCGATGGAGAAAAGGCGAAATAGGGACAACTTATATACGAAACGATAGCCCTGCCACTGCTGAGCTCAAACGTGCGTTTCTTTTCACAGGTATTTGCTTTTTAAACAAGATGACCTGCGCGTTCTTTTTGGCCGATCACCAAAGGCGTGTCCGGTATGGTACAATAATCAATCCTTTTAGAAATCCCCTCATTTCTGGAGAGCTCCCACTTAGCTCTGCTTCGCGTTGTTTTTCTTCTACAGTAATCGTGTTTTTGGCCTCAACTCGTTCATGGGGCTAAAGGGTTTTATATGCTCAAATCGGTGTTTGAAACAGCAAATCTCTTACCACTTTCAGCTTCAGTCCTCGGTATTTTTTCTTCAGATGGTTGTGAACTATAGAAGACCATTGTGGATACGCTACGGCCAGGCAGGACGCAGATTCCAGATCCATGTGGGAGCACAAGATATGAATGATGTCCGCGTTCATCTGCCTAGTGCTCTGAATCCAGAAGAATCGACTGTAGTCGTTAAACTATTAAAAAGGAAGGATTGAAAACGAGTTGTAAACCGAAGGGGAAGTTTGGGCTGCTCATTGTGTTCCGGCCCACAATCTGCCGAATTAGTAAAAAAAATCCAAAAATGGCAACGGTTCCAGCTCCAGCATCACAGGCAGGCTTTTCCATCGCCTCATCCTATAGCCACAACTCGCAACAGAGTTAGGGTAGATGAGAAGGCGCCACCGAAAGTGGCCTAGAGACCACCGCACAGATCTGTGGTGATATGGAGCAGCACGGAAGAGAGCTAGTATGGTTCGCGTTTGCCACTGTGGCAACGTTGACTGCGAAGTTCAGAGATAGGGCTGATCTGCTGCAACGCGGGAGGATCGAAGTCCAGTGTCTACGAGGGAACGAGGTAGAAACGGGCCAAGGCCAAGAAGAGCGGATAAAGAGGCAAGCTGTACTACAATGGAGAGGACTCCGATTACAAGAACGACGTTAGGATAGTTGTTACGATGGATGCGAACGCGGCTGTGCAAAGAATGAACAGCTGGACCCTGAATTGAGCACGGAGAGTTACTGGATCTTCACGCCGTACCCACTACGCATTGGGAGGCCCAAGTTCGTCAATGAAACTTCTACCTGGCGGACGAGCAGGTCCCACGCCAGAAAGCGAAGACATGGCATCACAGTAGGAGCACTCTTTAGCATATCTTACCATAACAATGGATGTAGAGTATTCCCGGCCGGTCAGCAGTGGGTGCGGGTTCGAGTCTCGTCTGGTGCTAAAGTTTTGATCGTAACCAAAGATCGCTGTGACAGCTTAAATCCTCGATACCAGCCACTTGAGGCTTAAAGAAGCTGATATGAACCATCCTACCATACTTCTTCTCAGCAAATTGAAGGGACGGAACACAGAATTCAGTGGTGAAAACTGCAGTGTCCAGAGTACAACGAGCTACGAACAGAGTTCTCAAGGGAAGGATACAGGTGACCATGCCACTTTGAGACGAGACGCATATCACTGGATGAGGCTTCGAACGTTGATTCCAGACATGTATTCCGTTTCTGCTGTACGCATCTTTAAACGGAGTTATGGACAATTTTCATAGCGGTTTCTTTGCCCTCTATGTCCACGCAGAGCGGGGCAATCGCAAGAGAGCGAGCTCAAGTAAGTTTGAAACTGCGCTGCCGTCCGAGCAGTGGTGGCGCAGGGGGTTGAGGAGCGGCATGGTGAGAGGGGGTGATCTATGGCTCGACTCCCCTGTAGTGCCGGGTTTTTGCATTTTCTAAAAAAATCTGCCATGATCAACCGAAACCCTCTATGTCAAGTGGCGAAGTTTGCGCGAAAACGATTACCATGATCCCACTACCCATACTTGCAAGTGGGTGATCAGCGCCTTGATTAACCCCCTTGGAAATTTTTTTTCGACACACGGTGTCGGTAAGAACAATACTGCCCACTTATCTTCCAAACTATTTCTCACCAGCTGTTGTGTTGGCGTGCTTTTGGAGGAGGTTGGTTCTTCCGATACTTCACACGTTCCTACAAGGCAAGAGAAGATGACGGCCAGCAGTTTCGCAATCATCTTGCGAGATGCGCAGCGCGGGAGCACCGAGGTAGAGATTGAAGAGGTATCAGTGTGGAATCAGAAGAGGGGGATCCTCTATGGTCAGAGGAGGAAGAGGGGTATGAAGTTGTCAGTATGAGGACGAGTCCTTTCTGGTGACCTTTTCGTTGCGACTTGACATAGCTTTGGTTGATCGTGGCAGATCTTTTTATGAAGCGCAAAAACCCTGCACCACAGGGGATTCGAACCATAAACCAGCCTGTCTCACCACGTCGCTCCTCTATTCCCTGCACAAACACTGCTCGGCCAGCAGCGCTGGTATCAAACCTGCTTGAGCTCGCTCTCTTGCGATTGTCCCGCTCTGCGTGGACATAGAGGGCAAAGAAACCTGCTATGAAAATTGTCCATAACTCCGTTCAAAGATGCGCACAGCAGAAACGGGACATATATTTGGAATCAGCGTTCGAAGCCGCATCAGCGATATATGCCTCATCTCAAAGTCCCATGTTCACCTAGTATCCGTCCCTTGTCAGATCTTCTCAAACCATCCCTGCAACGAAGGCGAGAACCAAGGGAGGCAAGGCGGTATGGTTCTGGATTGACGAGTCCACAGAAATTTGGGTGCGAAACCAAGCCATAGCAAATACAAAGAACGTAAGGATGGATGCCCTATGCAAAGAACGGTACGGGCAGAAAGTTTAGACTCCTACAGCAGCAGAAGTGCTCAGAGCTGTGAGTACTTCTGCTCTGAGGGAGGCTGCGGTCAAGAATAGTGGGAAGTACACCTCAAAGAACTAACGGCACGAACAAGAATATTTGAAAAAATATGCAGACTTATCGGAGTTCCTGGTACCAGGATGGAAAAGGAAAATGACGCAAGGCGGCTCAGGGGGGGGGGGGGGGGCTCACCTTGTACTGATCAAGTGGTTATCCACTTGGTAGGAACGCACTGTACGTGAATGGCAAATTACATAGAAATGGAATACATCACGTCACCAATGGGGTAGAACACACCAGAGCTGCGTGAAATCTTTAATTTTGCGCAATACAGAACGGACAGGGCTTGGTTTCATTGTTCACCCAAGCCGCTTAGCTCCAAAGCGAGCAGGATATTAGATCTAGGTGTAGACCGCTCCTAGAACGGCAGTCGGACAGCCAACTTTGCAGGAAAAAGTCACAACATCGCCCTGGTGTGTTCCCAACTAGGGCGGAGCTGTGTAGTACGACCAGCGTTGCGAAACACGATCCACTCTTCTATAGAACTCACTGCAGTATGCTGGGGCTGTATCTCAAACGTGGGAATGGAGCATTCAACAAAACATGACTGTGAGTGAGGGTATCTTGCTCCCTGACGTGGTTAGAGGTAATTGTCCATGTCGAGAAGGGCTACCGGGTCATTTCGCAGGTCACGTCTCGCCTCCCAGGTCACCTCCTCTGGTTAGGGCTGTGTAATATAGAGAGAGTTTGCCAAAAATTTCTCACCGCAGTCGCAGAAAAGGGGAGGAGATAAGAGTCGAGGCATCGAAATATATGAAACCATTTCTCAAGACCGGTCCACGGTACTAAGAGGACTGGTGCCCTCTCCATATGAGGCCATGGTCGTGGAACACTCAAATAAACACGGTTTCTGCGCTCTAGAGCACCCCGGAGTTCCTTCCACAGTAATACCCCAGAGTTCCTTCCACAGAAACACCCCAGAGCCACACCCCGGAGTCACTTAGATCGTTCCCTTTCCTAGTTCTGTGCTCTCCTGCGCTGACGCGGAAGAGTGCACAGTACTAGGAAAGGGAAGGATCTAAATAACTGATCTAAATAACTTACCGGTTATATGATGTTCCGTTGCCGGTGTACAACGGTCACCAGCCCGCTTAATACCGATTGCAATGACGCTCATCTACTGTTACTTCCAGTGTCTCTTCGAAGAGTGGGAGAAGGCATTATTTCTTGTCTTCTGCTGTACAGTACTGCATCATCAAGTATCCAACAGTATACCCAACAGTATTGTATCGTCCAGTGTTCATCCTGAGGATGTATGCAGGTCACAGTGAGCACTACTACATTACATTAAGTAGGAGTGCAGTACTGACAAGTATAGGATTGCCTGATAACCACATTCCGAGTACAGCGAACCATGAGCTATTATTCTACCGTGTCAAGAACCTTATACATTTAGTTGCGCTACCGAACGAAAGAACTATAGTCAGCACTTGTTGCAACACTAGGAACATGAACATTTGTAAATTCTACATTCTACAACAGATGTTGATCAGTTCGAAATGCGCTCCGTCGTTGAAGTCGCATGTTCCCTGCGTCGTTGTCCGTCACAGAAGTCCTTTCCGTGTTCGTGACTAAATAGGAACTTACAGGAGTGAGCCTTAATCCCGAATGGGGTATCGGTTACCATTTCTCTAAATAAATAAATGAAATAGCAGGCCAAGAGCGCGAGCTCCATTCTGCACCTACCCTTACCTAAAGGGTATGTGACCCAAATTCTAGGTAACAGTCGTCCCTCATCGTGGTGGGGGGGGGCGCATTAATGCCGGTATGGTGCAGAAACATGGGACTTGCTTCCTCGAACATCTTCATCAACATGGGCGGAATGGGTGGGAGTCACCAAACAAGAAAAAGGCGGAATGGGGGTGCCACCCAGTATGCGTTGGCCATCGGGGCCCGCGCACTGCGACACATGACCTGCGGTGTCGCACCGCGTCGTCGTGCACTACAGTCGTAGAAATTCAAAACATCACGCTGCTGGAGTGTATGTGTGTATGTATGTATGTATGTAATGTATGAATGTATGTATGTATGTATGTATGTATGTATGTATGTATGTATGTATGTATGTATATGTTTGTGTGTGTGTGTGTGTGATGTCCTTGTCGATCGAATCTGCACATCCATACACCAAGGCGTGGTTGAATTCGAATAGAAGAGTGGAATACGGTGGGGCTGGCGATTACCTCTTCTGATGGCGATGTATCCCACGGTCATATCTCCGTGTGCACCGTTTACAGCATGCATAACGGTAGGGAAGTGAGGCCAACCCAACAAGAACGCGAAAACCAGGAGGTGTTGATTCGACGTGTGGAAACGCCTATTTCCAGAGGGCCCCATGTTGGGTTGGTCTCACTTCCCTACCGTTCTCATGCTGTTGACAGTGTACACTGAGGCATGGCCGGCAGATACGCCGCCCATCTGAAGAGTTCATTGACGGGCCCATCGCCTTCCACTCTTATTCTAATTTAGCCACGCTCTAGTGAATGGATATACGAAGCGTTTCGAGCGACAACACTTCAAACACGACTCCAGCAGCTCCACTGTTGGCCTCACCATATTTGTGTGTTGATTTTGTATCATAAACTTGCTCTCTAAATTGTGTGCCTCGTTCCGCGGATTAGTTACCTTATAGTCTCCTTTTCGAAGAGAATCGAAGAGACACTTGCAGTATCGGTGGAAGCTGAGCGTCAATGGAACTAGTGAACAGCCGCAAAATGAACTCTACAAAACCCAGAGAGAAATGAACGACCAGACGGTGCTCTTGCAGGATCCTCTATTGTGTGCTCTTAACAAACGCGAAACTTAGAAGGGGAGATGCTGCGTCTACGAGTAGAACACTCCAAGAGCGGCAGCCGAGCCTGTGACTGTGCGAGCAAAAGTTACGGTATCGCCGTTGTGTCCAACGAAATAGGGCAAAAAGTGTTGTACGGCCATGCTGTGAGTGAACGGCAATCCACTTCCCTCGAGGAGTCACTAAAGGTGCTTAGGACCTGTTCATAGTTCGCGACCACAGCGACAAGAGCGACGAGAGCGCAGCGCCCGGATGTATGAACGGGCGACAGTGCCGGCGTATGAAAAGTTTTCGGCGCCGCGCGCTAGGTTTCAATCGATTTGCATGTTTTACACGAGCAACGACTCGCTCTTGTCGCGTAGTATGGACAGGCCCTTTGGCCCTATTTATACTTCGACACCGAGCGACGCGAGGGCATGCAAAGTGACCAAATTGATCGCGTCGCGGGATCAATGTGGCCACAATACGTGACATTGCGTCGGCGTCGAAGTATGAACGGGCCCTTAGGCTGCATCGCAAACTTGGAAATGGGACGCTTCCAGCATCTCTGACAATAAGTGAGGGAGGGCTACTGATCCCTCGCTTCGTGACGTGGTTAAAGGGAATTGTAGATGTCGAGAAGGGCTACCACATCACAACGCAGGAGTAGTTGCAAATCGAAAAGTGAATCTGGGCTGCTCATTGTGTTCCAGTCCATAGTCAGCCGAATTGGTAAAGTGGCAACGGTTCTCGCTCCGGGTATGTGCCCGGTTAACGGACAAAGCTCGCCTGAAACCATAGCCACAAGCCGCAACCGAGTTAGGGTAGATGACAGGGCGCCAGTCGAAAGTAGAGAACAGAGACCCACGCACAGCTCTGTGGTCAGTATGCGGAGCAGCACGGAATGACAGCTAGCTCAAGTGGGGGATTGTCACTGTCGGAACGCTGACTGAGGAGGAATCCAGAGAAATGGCTGATCTGATGCAGCGCGGAAGGATAAAAGTCTACAGGAAACGCGGTAGAAACGGGCTAAGGCCAAGCAGCTTGGACGGGGAGTCAAGGTGTACTATTGAGGGGGGGGGGGGCAAAAGTAACGAGACTCTTCATTTCGTTATGAAATAAAGTGAAATATTAATGTATAATAAAAGAATAACCATTTTCAGGTCGACTTAGACACTTTTCAAATCAAATTGGACACTTTTCGAGGTATGTGCTTTTTTAACAATTGCACTTTTGCATTGTCTACAGTTTTTTTTTTGTTCGAGGAAAACTTCAGCATGATTTCTTTAAGCCTTTAATTCACTTACCCAATTAGTGAACACTTTGTTTGAAATTTTATAAAATTCCAATTTTTCGTGGAAAAATAATAATTTATAGCTTGTTTTTAAAAACAAAAAGTCAGAAATTGGTTAATAGATAAAGGTTTGTAAATGTTGTTCCATGTAAACAGCATTTACACTATCAATCAAATAAAAATCGCGACGAGCTTTCCGAGTGCGTGGCGCAATCCGGTCTTTTAGTACTTTATGGTTTCTGCTTTGCTGCGCTATAAAACAAAATACAAATTTTTATTTTTTCCAAAAGTAAAAATTTTGTGAAATTATTGCACTCATTCGGGCAGCTAAAGTGAAAAAAATAAAAAAAAAGTTACTCTAAATTTTCCTTGAAGAATAATTTTTCTAACCATTTTATTGAGTCTATAGTTCAACCTGTATAAAGGTTGTTGCAATTCGGAAAGTTCTCTTTGATTTAAAAAGTCTTACCAGGATACTATCTCAACGGTAGGTCGGAACGGCGCAAATGTTGTATATGGGCAGAACCGCCTCTCCCTGGGTAGTAACAAACTGCAGGTATCTCGACCCCAATACAACTCTGCGCAGAGTTAGGGGCGACGGAAGTCGTTTGTTGGCGCCCTGTTGATTCACGTGCTCCACAGTTGACGGGCGCCCGCGGGATGAGGGCTTGTATCGCGATTCCGCGCAGTGCACAGGTGGCGTAGTAGGGAAGAGCTCAGGCTCGTGAACGAGGGGTCGGGGTTTGGATCCTGCAGATTGCGCTTGTTTTGCACTTCAATCCACCTAGGGGTATTATAGTGTGTTATAGAGTATGTTGACATATAACATACCACTCATACCGTTAACAAGGGTGGTCCAGCCAGGGTCACCGATTTCGCTGATTCGGCTGGATAATATAGATACAGGAAGGCACAGGATTACATTCTTAAAGTTTCTGCCGGTGACGTCACGTAGAGACCGAATCGTGAAAAACGGATGTCAGATTCGTGATCAGCACCCCAAATAACCCCCCTAGACAAAGTTTCAGCGAAATTTTTTTTGACCGAAGTCTTGTCGGTGGAGTCGGAACTTTTTACTAGTGCCACGGAATATCTATCGTTACATAACTATAGCTTCACACAAAATAGGCTTAAAATAAGTGACACACAGAAGTGAACATTTTAGCTAATCTGTAGTTTGAAGCATATGTTATATGTAAACATGCTCTATAACACACTATAGTACCCCTAGGTGGATCACCTATATGATGAACATGGATTTTGCAAAAGTGCAAAACAAAAGCAGTCTGCGGGATCCAAACTCCGACCTCTTATTCACGAGCCCGAGCTCTCCCCTACTACGCCACCTGTGCACCCCGTTCGGGCGCGATAGGAGCCCTCATCCCGCGCGCGTCCGTCAGCTGTGGACCACGTGAATCAACAGGGCGCCAACCCGCGACTTCCGTCGCCCCTAACTCTGCGCAGAGTTGTATTGGGGTCAAGATACCTGCAGTTTGTTACTTCTCAGGGAGAGGCGGTTCTGCCCATATACAACACATGGGCCGTTCCGACCTACCGTTGAGATAGTATCCTGGTTAGGCGAGCTTAGAAGAGTGTCCAAGTTGACGTGAGAAGTGTCCAATTTGACGTGAAAAGTGTCCAATTTGACGTGAAAAGTGTCCAATTTGGTTTGAGAAGTGTCCAATTCGACCTGGGTATATACTAATATATTAATGTTATTAATATACATTCCTCAGCACCGTTGAGTTGTAATTGAGTTATGAAGAGATAAAGAAATTTGTTGAATTTGTCTCATTACTTCTGCCCCCCCCCCCCCTCCTAACACAATGGAGAGGACTCCATTTGCAGGAAGAACGACGTTAGGATACTTCTCACAAAGGAAGCGATGGCGGCAGTACAAAGAATTAACATCTGGACCATGTTCGTAGACCTGAGCACGGAGGATTACTGAACCTTCACGCCGTACCCACTAAGCAATGGGAGTCCCCGAGTTCGAAAAGGAGAACTTCTACCTGGCGCTCGAGAAGGTTCTGTGCCAGAGAGCGACCATCTCCAAGGAGGTCGAGGACATGCACCACAGCACGAGCTCTTTAGCCCATCTTACCGTATTTCAACACAATGGCAAATGAATGCTACAAATCGCAGAAGAAAGGAAGGAGCGATGCGGCTAGGGTTGGGTGGTGGCTCATCATCTAATCGTAAGGCCTTGTTTATACTTCCACGGGAGCCATATTGATTGAGCGACGCGATCGATCAATTTGGCCACTTTGCATGCCGTACTCGGCGTCGGAAGTAGAAACGGGGCCTAAGACAGCCCTATATGACATTCTGTGCTGCATGAAATTAATCGTTTTACACAACACCGGGGTGTTATGTTCCAGTGGTGAACTGAGCCAGCCTACATCAGATGTCAATGGGCTTTTATTTGACTTATTACAAAGGCGAGTAAGCACTCAGTATAAGGTTACCCCCACCCACGAGTCCCTTTGCTCCGAAAGGAACGACCGCACAGTGCTCTCGCAAGATCCTCTGTTGTGTTTTCTTAACAAACGTGAATCTTAAAATGGCAAGATGCTACGTCTGGGAGTGGACCACTCCAACAACGGCAGCCGACGAAATTGAGGATAGAAAAAGAAGCATAGACCGGCGACACAGACTCGTCGCGTGATAGGAGTGCCGATTTATAGTCGCCCACGCCCGCGAAATTTGAACGCACGGCTATGTCCAAGGTTGCCCGTATTAGTCTAGTGTCAGTCTCCGGGAAACTGTAAACCACCTGAAACCACGTCAAGACTTCAAGAAACTACTGAAAGGGCTTCAGTCATTGGGCTCCCGAAGCATATGCTACGAAAGGATAGAATGGTAGAAGACGGCGCTGATCAATTCCTTTTGGGATGCCCCACGTATTCTACTTCTAAGAGATGTCGTAGCGACGATCTGAATGCGTATTTGGCCATCCAATGACATGCGGTGGTCAACCGATAGGGAAGACAGCGCTCTATCCTTCACAGACAAGTCTGGTACAAATTCACCGACACCGGAGGTCTGGAATGCTTGGTTGGCCTAGGAGGGAAATCCGAACCAAGATACTGGCGTCGGGTGCACGCGACAGCCGGTACCTCTTGCAACCGCTCATTCTTCTTCTTCTTCTCCTGAGCGTTTAGTCCCGCGCAGTCGCAGGGTCTGTTCTTGTAATCTGTCGCCACCTCATCCTATCAAGGGCGTCATCTGCCGTGGCGCCGACTTCGCCGAGATCTCTCTTAGGCCTCTGTTATACTCCCGCGGGAGCATCCGCGGAACGTCCGCGGACTAAGGCCCTTGTTATACTCCCGCGGGAGCTTCCGCGGATGGGCGGAAATCGCGTCGGGACCCCGCGCCGGGCCACTCGTCGCGGCCCGCCACGCCCGCCTCCGCCGTGCACCATTGGTCCGCGGACGTTCCGTGGATGCTCCCGCGGGAGTATAACAGAGGCCTAAGGATGCACCGCGGACGGCGGGCGTGGCGATTGGCCAGGTGAGGGATCTCGGCGCGATTCCCGCCCTTCCGCGGATGCTCCCACGGGAGTATAACAGAGGCCTTAATGACGTCCTTCCACTTTTTCCTTGGGGCTCCTCTCGGACGCTTTCCGGATGCCTCGAAATCTAGGGCCAACCTTACGGGGTGATTCTGTGGCCTTCTGAGGACGTGTCCATACCAACTCAGGCGCTGCTCTCTCATCTTCAGCTGGATCGGGGCAGTTCGGCCGCTCATATGCTACTACTATGCGCAAATGTGACCCCACAATGTGTCGAAGTGGAAAAGTCGAACTGCTTCATCATGAGCGAAGACGCTGAGCAAAGGAATGTCTGGGTTCGGAAGGTGTCTTCGAGCGACTTTCGCCTGTTTCAGTTGACTGCCGCTTTCTTCAAATCACACATTGGTTGGTGGCAGAGTCAGTTTGCCTCGTCTCCCATGAGCGGACTAAATTCCTGAAGATTTTAACGAAAAATTTCTGGCCGGGTATATACAGGATGTCTCAAAAACGTACACACTGTTTGAATGGTGAAAACTTGGCTCACAGTAAAGGCACTGAAGAAGTTACGGGCTCGTATGAAAGCTAAAAAAAATTCTGACATATAAAGAAAAGGTATGGATTGCTCCATGCATTCGCCTGAGATCCTGCATTTTACACTCGATTGATTGCTCTTGTCTTGAATACCTGTTAAAATTTCTCCACAAGGTTACCGTATCGATTGATTTGTGCTTCTTTCAGGGTTTAAAGCTTAAAAACTACGTCTTGCGAAAACTGCAGGGTATCATAAAAAATGCAGGTACTATTTGAAAGGTTCTAACATAGCTGATTGAAGCTTTTGAAGATGTTTGTGACTCATATGGAAGCATAGGTTAACGAAATTTCTGTGACGTGCAAATAGTTAGGACTGCGCCATGCAGCCGCTTTATCCTTGCATTTGCATTTTTGTGTCTTGCACCACAGCGTATTGTTTGCCAAATGTTATTGCTTCTTTTGTGAGCGACTTCAATCTGCACCACACAGGAAACTCAAGGGGCGGAGCGCAGAATTCAGTGGTAAAAACTGCGATGTCAAGAGCTACGCACTTCAGTTCTCAGATCTCCTCAAACCTTCGATGCAACGAAGGCGAGATCCATGGGAGAAAAGGCAGCACGGTTCTGGATTGATGAGTCCACAGGAGTGTGGGTGCAAAACCAATCCATAGCAAGGGCAAAGAACGTGAAGATGAATGCCCTATAGAAGGGACGGTACGAGCAGAAAGTTGGGCCTTTCACAGTAGCAGAAGTTCTCGGAGCTGTGATGGGTTCTGAGGGAGGCTGTGGTCAAGAGTAGTGGGAAGTATGCCTCAAAAACTGATGGCACGAACCAGGTCGTTTGATAGACACAGACTTATCGGCACTCCTGACACCCAAATGGAAAACCACCACGGAGCCCAGCAAACAAACAATGCCCTCACAAGATGTTGCCCACAACCGACGTGAAACCTCTAAAGCGAGCAAGGTATTAAGTCTGGGAGTAGACCGCTACAAGAACGGCGGCTGGACATGTGACTGTGCCTGCAATAGTCCCTACATTGCCCTTCTGAGTTACGAAATCGGGCGGAGTAATGTTGCACGGCCAGTGTTGCGAAACACAACCCACTCTTCTCGAGAATCACTGCAGTACGCCAGCCTGCATCTCATACTTGGAAAATGGATCGTTTTCAAGAAACCATGACAATGAGCGAGGGTGTCTTGCTCTCTGACGTGGGTAGAGAGAACTGTGTGTGCAGAGAAGAGCTATCTGGTCAATGAGGAGGGCGCGTTCTGCTTCCCTCTTGATATACATGTAGGACACCTTCATCCGCATTTCTGCGGCAGGTGGGACGGAGTACGTCTGCTAGGGCCATATTCCCCACTGGTTAGGACTATTTAATGTACTCCCTCCAAAGGAGAGATTACCAAATCGCAGATAGGATGTGAGGTAAGAGGAGATAAAGGTTCAAAGACTTAAATATGTGAATCCATATTTCAGGACTGGGTAGTTGAGCCAGCCGCTGTCGGAGAACCACCAGCACAACCTTGTCCAAAGCGCTTGCCTCAGAGGACAAGTTGGGAATGCAATGGAATGATGAATGCTGACGTTTGGTAGCTTCTTTTTTTTAGTAGGAACACTTTTTTGTCAACATGATCGTTCACAGAAGTAGTAGAAGCTAGTTTGCTCCGAAGCAGGCCAAGTCTAGGCCCACCTTTGGGCAAAACGTGAGCCACTTGTGACCCACAAACCGTCCCCGCGTAGGTATCAGGTTCACAGGGGCGAACAGTTCTGCTTAGTTGTAGGTGCAGTTGTTTGCCAGGTAAGGTATAAAGATTCCACCCTGTGATCTAGTGTCCTCCAAATTCTGATGCGGTGACGCTGTTATGGTTTCCGAACATTCGTCCCAATGGTACCAAGGTTAAAGTCGCTGAGATCCAACCTTGTTCCGTAAATAGGGGCTTTCCATCACTTGTATCACCTGTCGTCCCGTTGATCATCGAGTTGCTCGAGCAGGTGCCAGCAGCGTCTCCATTCGTCCCTGTCGCGTGCAAGAGTGGTCCAATGGATCAAGGGACACGAAGAACGTCATATCGCTCGTTAAGGGCTTTAACGAAGAAGCCCGACCAACGCGTTGGTGGGCGACCTGGTGTTCTTTTGACATCCCGCGGAATCCAGTCGGTGATGGCTCTCGTCCAGCGGGTGTCTGCGAATCGCATTACGTGGCCGGCCCACCTAATTTTCGACGACTTGACTCATGCGACAGCGTCTCTGATCTTCGGACGTCGGCGAAGCTCGGAACTCCGGAGGCCTTCTCTCACTTGCATGAGTCGTGTCACTCCGAGCATCGTCCTCTCGATTCCACGCTGCGCGACGCTGATCTCGTGTTCATCCTGCTTTCGTATAGCCCAAATCTCTGAGGCGTATGTTAGGGCAGGAAGAACGGTAGAGTCGAATAGGTGGGCCCAGAGTCGGACGTTCGTCGCCTTCTTCACGGTCTCTTTGACGCTCTTAAGAGCCCCCGAGCCGCTCATTTCCTCCTGCTCAGCTCTGTTGCTAGCTCGTTGGCCGTGTTGACTTCGCGACCCAGATACACGAAACTGGAGCACTCAGAGATGTTCGTTCCGTTGAGCGAGAATGGGGCATCAGAAACTTGTCCGTTCCTCATGAACATCGCCTTCGTAAGATTCAGGTGCAGTCCAACGTTCCAACATACACGATCGAAGTCGGCCAGCATTCGCTCCGCCTGGCTGATGCTCGGTGTTATGAGCACGATGTCGTCAGCGAACCGCAGATGGTGCAGCTGCTGGCCGTCGACCTTCACTCCCATGTCTTCCCATTCTAGTTCGCGCATGACGTTTTCGAGGGTGGCGCTGAAGAGCTTCGTGGATATGGTATCCCCTTTCCGAACCCCTCTCCTCACGTCGATGACGACGTCATTGTAGAATGGTGAGATCTTGGGTGAAGCCACTCTACATCTCTCGAAGGACTCTGATGTACTGAGTAGGAACGCCCTGAGTGAGCAGGGCTTCGATGACCGCTTCGGTTTCGACGGAGTCGAATGCCTTCTTCAGGTCGATGAACGTAAGGCACAGCGGCAGCTTGTACTCTCTTTCTTCCATAGGTAATCAAATAGGCTGCTTGGTGCACGCTCCTTTTAGTTCGTTCGCTTAACATTTTTATAATTCCTGCGAGTAATGAATTCTGTGAAATTCGATCGGATAACATTGGTCTGCTAGAAGTCATTCTCTCTTCGGGTGATGCCTGAATATGTCCTCCTTAAAGTGAAAACGGCCAAAAATTTTCCGACCGCTCTCAGAGATTAGTATATGATGGAAGAGTGGTAGTTAGGTAAGCGAAAACGTTGATTTTACAAGCGATTCTTTCGCTGTCAGAAACATCTAATCAGCTCCACTCAATCAATTTTCTGATGACCAGTTGAAAAGACAACTGAGCGTAGAACCTCGAAGAAATCCTTACGAATATTCTCACAAGAAAGAATTGGTTTTTTTTATTTTTCTCAGAATTCGTGTTGTCTAGAACAGGGACTGTGCGTCCCCGATCAATCTTAAAATTCATTAAAAAGCATAGATCGCTGCGTAGTACTGTTTCGGAAATTTGAAATTTATCAATTGATCGTCTTCCCTCAGTAGTCTGGAAAATGATATTGCTTTATTACTGAATCCTGAAAAACGGCATCCTGAAGAGCAGGAAAATTGGTGGCAAGATGAATTCTTCGGATCTTCATATCTCCTGTCTTCTCGGAGCTCTCTTCTATATTTTCCCACCTGTACACTGAATGGCCTTACTTTTCCATGCCTCTTCAGCGTTGTCTTCACGCTGCTTACGTTTCTCGAAGTTTCTCGTGCAAATCATGTTTTTACCCATTTATCATCATTTTCTTAAGATTCTGAATCTTACGAAGACGATGTTCATGAGGAACGGATGGGTTTCTGATGCCTCATTCTCGCTCAACGGAACGAACATCTCTGAATGCTCCAGCTACGTGTATCTGGGTCGCGAAGTCAATATGGCCAACGACCAAGCGCCGGAGCTGAGCAGGAGGAAACGAGCGGTTTGGGGAGCTTTCAAGAGTGTGAAGAAGACGAAGAACATCCGACTTCGTGCCCACCTATTCGACTCCACTGCTCTTCCTGCCCTAACATACACCTCAGAGACCTGGGCTATACGAAAGCAGGATGAACACGCGATCAGCGTCGCGCAGCGTGGAATCGAGAGGACCATGCTCGGAGTGACACGACTCACGCAAGTGAGAGAAGGCCTTTGGAGTTCCGAGCTTCGCGACGTTCGAAGATCAGAGGCTGTCGAATGGGCCAAGTCGTCGAAAATTAGGTGGGCCGGCCACGTAATGCGATTCTCAGACACCCGGTGGACGAGAGCCATCACCGACTGGATTCCGCAGGATGTCAAAAGAACAGGTAATCATCATTTTCGTAGCAGAAGCTTCAACGCTCAGAACATTATGGCACATCAACAAATCGAGAGACTAACGCTACACGATTCAGTTAAGTGAAAGAAGGCACATGGGGAGCTGCACAGCTTCGTCGTCGTTTAGTGAAAAACCCAGACCACAGGATTGCCAGCTCGAAACTGTCGAGAAAGGAGGACCCTGTGGGCTATTTTGGCACGCGAAAATACGAATGGCACTTTCACTCGCTCGAGCAAATTGACAATCAACGAATATAACATGTAGTGTCAGAGTAACTCGAGGTCATTGGCCCAGGCAACCTTATCCAGCCGAGTTTTTCGAAAGCGGTGAACGCTGAACCCATCCTGATTCCGTGAATGGCCCAACATCGTCCATCTACACATACCATTTCCGTGTCGAACTGGACACTTTTCAAACCAAATTGCATACTCTTCGAAGCTAGCTTTAAGTCCTTCGAAATCAAAGCGACTCTTCCAAATCGAAGCGACATCCAGGCAGGTTATACAGCAGGTTCAATGAGATGATTAGAATAATGTTTTGCTCAATGCAAATTTGGAAAACCTTCAATTGAAATTTTTTAAATTACCTGCTCCTATATTACCTGTATTAGTTTTATTGTTAGAGAAGAAATGATAAACTAAAATGTGTCTTAAAGCACAGCAAAGAAGCAAGCATATAACGCGTTAGAAGAGAAGATCCCGCCATGAACTCAAAAAGTCCGCTGCAACTTTTACTTGATTGATAGTGTGAATACAATTTACATGAGCCATCAAAGAGAGGATGTGTTTGTTCTTTACAGCTGCTTTTGTTGCATCGTTAACAGGTGTCGAACTCCATGCAAACAGAAATTCAACTTCTGTTGTCAACCGGCTAAAGATCGCGACGTCTTGAACGAGTGCGTGGCCCAATCTCTTTATTGGCATTAAAAATGGCCATTTTCCAGCTGTTTAAAATAAGCCTTAAAGCGTCCGTATTTTCTGAATCTCAACACCGCAAGATAATTAAACCCTTTCTCGAATTCTCGAATCCAGATCACTTCACTTCAAATGGAAGATATAGAACGGTTGAAGAATCATAAATAAAATCGTTCCGAAGATGACCGAGCTGAATATGTAGCATTCTGGCTAAGTTCCGATCCAAATACAAGGCACTTTCATTTTCCCCGATGTTTTTTAAAGGGTTTGAGTACCTGAGAGTTCACCATAAGCTTTAAACAACTGTTTTTCCTCAAAAATTAATTTTTTTAAAATAAAATTTCAAAAAATGTATTCTTTTATAGGATAGCTGAACTAAAACTTCTAAGGAAGTAACACTAAAATTGTTCTTGAACAAAAAATATTCAAACCGTTTTGGAGTCTCCAATTTAATGTAGTAGAGGCTCATTTCAATTTGGAAGAGTTCGCTTTGATGTCAAAAGTCTTAGGCTTAGGCTTAGAGGAGTGTCGAGCTTGATTTGATGTGTCCACTTCGGAGTGAAAATTGTGTATTCACAAGACACTTTCCACGCTATCAAAGTGATCGCATCGTCTTCTGCTTGTGCACATTTCCGCCAATCTTCCGCCCAGATCACAGAGCATTCGTCGTGCACTTACCAGCCGAAAGTTTGGAATATGTTGGAGCTGAAATATGGATCTAACACCAATCGTGAATGAAACGATCATCCAAAATGAACTGTAAATGTCCATCCAAACGCTGCTACACCTTTATCCATATACAGAAGAATGAATCGAGTTTCTTCAGCCACTGTTGTTATTTACTACAATATACGACGCATCAAAAAATATTGTGCCACCTTTCTGAACACTTATGGATCGCGATCGATTAGTTCGCCCAGGTGCACCTCTATCGACCTTCTGAAATAAACGCAGCTCTATCTCGAGAAGGTACCGGTGTAAAAGATAAAGTAACTGGCGGAAGGAATTCATAGTAAGGCTGCAGGATCGACTGACTTCGAACTCATATGCATCGGGCCCATTTGCAAGGCAACGCACCCTTCCCGCATGTTCGTTCAAATATCCCTGAAAAATTAGAACAATTCACTGCACAACCTACTTCATCGCCAATCCTTGACAAAATTTCTGTTCTTCCCCATTCGCATCAGCGGGTCACAATATAATTACCTTTGAGATAAACGTTCCTTTAATTAGGCAACGTGAGCTACCCTTCCCCAGTTTTCGTAAGGCCAGTTATCCCTGCTTAATGCAGTATTTTAATTCCATCGACTGGTGGTAAATTTTCAAGGTTACGAAAACATAGATGACGTGTACAACAGATTTTGCCGTGTAGTTTACTACGGATTATCCCTTCATGTTCCCATTGATTATGCGAAGACTTCATTTCATTACTATCCGAAGCATATCTCTAATTTAATAGATCAAAAATCACGTCTTTTCAAGTCACTGATAAATCCTCTTTGCCATCCGCTATATAAGAAGGTATGTCAGGAATTGGATCACCACTTGAAAAGGTTCCCAGCGTATAAAGAAAAGGTTTCTTCCAAAACACAAAATAAAAAGGCATTGTTTTCTCTAATTCGGAGCAAGATGAAGCCACCGTCAGAGCCTGTTCTTGAGGACGATACTGGTGACTGTATATGAGTGATCAGAAAAAATCGGAAGCACTGGCACGCGTTTTTGCCTCTGTTTTTAATTCGCGCTCGCACGATGTTCCTTATGAATTGAACGATGTTTTGGAACATGCTAACATGAACGAAAACGAAGCCATTGAAGATTTTATGATACGCCCTGATGACGTCTTAAAAGTTATGAAACGAATGAAGTGCTCTACTTCTGTAACGTCTGATGCAATTCCACAAATTATCTTTAAAAGATGTGCCACTTCCCTTTATGGACCTCTGTCGATGATTTTAAGCATTTCTTTAAATTGTTGTAAGGTCCCTTCAGTTTTTTCAGAATCCATTGTCACAGCCATTCCAAAAGATCCTAAATCAGTACAGCTCGCTTCCTTCTGTCCTATAAACATAACGCCCACACCCATGAACGTTATGGAAAAGATTGTGCGAGATAAGATCGTTATGTGGTTTTCCCGGAAAAACATAGTTCCATATGAGCAACATTTCTTCACATCAGGTGCCTCCACCTCCACTCAGCTGGCGGACTGCATCTTCGACTGGAATTTGGCTTTAAATAATGGAGACTTCGTGTATCAAAAGCCTTTGACAAAGTTAACCACGAAAAACTTCCTGGTAAACTTTGCCAACTGGGCGATAGAGGCCCTCTTTTCGAATGGCTGCCCTCATATTTGTACGGAAGACGTGTTAAGATTGGAAGTTCCTTCTCAAGATACTACGATTGCAGTAGCGACGTTCCTCAGGGAGGCGTATTGTCGCCGATCCTTTTCCCTGCATACACATTCAGCCTTCCAGCAATTTTAGTCACACATCCTCAAGTGAAGGTACAAATGTATGCTGATGACATAAAAATTCACGGAATCTATAACAGTGGCAATGAAATGCAGGTTTATCAAGCTTTATCTCAATCCATAAATGTGATGATGCTTGGGAAATACCAGTGAACCTTTCGAAAGCCATGGTCTTTCATCTTGGAAGCCTACCAGCTACAGAATTCAAAGTTGACAACAGATTGCTACCATCTACAACGGAACCCCATGACCTCAGTGTTATTCTGGACAAGGAGCTGAAATTCTCGAATCACGTTGACAATATGGTTCGAAAAGCATTTTCTGCCCTATTTTTCATTTTTAGGAATCTGAAATGTAGCGATAGCTCTCTTCTGATCACCTTGTATAAGACATATGTTATTCCAACTTTAGAGTATTGCTCTCAGGATTTGAGCCCCTACATAAAAAAGTGAGAAAAAAACTGAAAAGCTTCAAAAGACTTTCACAAAAATTTTGTTCTACAGGTGCTTCCCAAATACAACAGGTTCTAGAATTATTCCAGGATATGGAGAAAGACTCAAAATTTTTAACCTCTAAAGTCTTCTAAATAGGCGTGTCTTTAACGATTTAATTTTGTTTCAAAATCCTGAAGGGTGAATCAAGGCTGAGAGCTAGCAAATATTGGGTTTTTGTGCCATCGCAAGGTCGTCATAACAAGTACTGCTTTCGCTTCCCCCAAGAAGAGAGATAAGGAGAAGGTTTTCCATTCACTTTTCTACCGTGGAGCTCGTTGGCTGCAGATGCTGCCTCCTACCTTACTTGAAGCGCCCAACCACAAGGTTTTCCGAAGTCAGCTGAAAAAACAATGACTTGTTTTCTACGCTCCACATCCCTGACTTTAGCTAGAGTGGGATTTTTTACATTTTCATGTATTTTTATTATCATTATTTTTTTAAAAATCCCTTTTCGAGTTTTTTCCTTCTCATTACGTGTTCTTTTTTTACTAATCAGTATCACTAGCTTTTTTCTTCATTATACACAAACATATTTTCTATCAAGATTCTTTGTTTTTTAGTTGCTATTCTACTAGTTGTTAGTGTTTCCTAGTTGCTGTTGTTTCTAGTTCATTTTTTTACTTTCGTAACTGCTCTTCTTTCGTTTGTTTGCTGTTTGAGAATTTCAAAAATTTCATATTGCTCTATCACTTATTACCGATTTTGTATGTTTGGTCAGACTGAGTGTACATTCGTGTCTGTCCTCTGTTTCCCCTGCAGTCGAAGGTATGAGATTTGTTGGAGTTGACGGACCTACTAAGCTGGTATCCGGAGCCAACCTCACGACTTGCAGTGCTGGCGGCCCACTGCTGTTCTCCTTCAATTCTCAACCTTCCTCAGTCCCCTCCTATTTAATTCTTTTTAGTAGATTTTTCACAGAATCTGCCGGTTTTTTCGAATTCGCCGTTCCGCCCTCACTTCTTTGACGAAGTATATTTCAGTCTCTTAACTAACTTCAGTTCGTGTTGCTGATAGCTTTTAAAATCTTGTTTCTCACATTGTAGTTTTTTGCGATTTACCGTGTCCTTTTTGAGTTATTTTTGTGCGCACTGTATTGTGCAAACAAATAAAATAAAAATAGAATAAAACCTAGTAGAAACGACGACCACTCCGGACCAACCTCAACTGTCTCTTTTACTAAACCTCTCAGCTGATAGGAGATGTCTATACATAATCCCGCGACCAATGTTGCGAGGAGCTCTCTCTGTAACAGGCTAGTAAAAGCGACCAACCTTAAACTGAGCTCTCTCTGTAACAGGCTAGTAAAAGCGACCACTGCTCTGTCCAACCTTAGATATCCTTTCCACTGAATCTGGCGGCGAGAACGGCTCTATGCGTAATGTGACATGATCTGCGTCCAATGCTGCGTTGAGCGCCCTCATTAGCCTAAAGTCGCTTTGCGCTACGTAGACCAGCTCCCTGCAGTTTGTCGCGAGGCAATGCTGAAGAATCGAGCTCCTGAAGACACTTCAAAAACACTTCTTGCCTTGGTGAGAGATGTGTAGCTCGCCATGATGAATTGCAGTGCTCAAAGCGCTTTCGGAAAGAAACCGATTCAGGTCGGGGTTAATAATTGCTCCACGTCATTAACAAAAATAAAGAAAAGACCTCACTGGAGTAGATCATTCGAATTGTCCCGAATGGTAATGCAGGATTCTGGTTGCAAAGAGATCGTATCTAGCACTCTGCGGAGTGTGTCGTATTCGACGACTGTCATCAGAAGCTCAGCAGTTGTGACCTTCGATAGCATGACGTACACCTCGTCTGGGAGAACATGCGACACATACTGAAATGCATTACGCGTTAATGTACAGCGACCTTCCTTCAACAGCAGGAAGCACTGAGCAACGGCTACGGAACAAGTCTACATTAGCATCGAAAAGCTTGCGGGTCAGGCAGGAACATGTCCCTATCCATTGAGCTCGGACCATGAGTGCACATCTAAGCGTTAACGACTTAAGGGGCCGTTTCCGTTGAAAGCCGATTCAACGAGTTGACAGAATTTTTTCAAAAATTTAACGGAATTGGAAACGGTTCTTGTTAGGATTATCAGTTGCCTTCCAGTTTCTCGTTGCTAAACATCTTTGCTCGCTCAGTCTTGGTTCAGTGTTATGAATGCTATCCTTCTACTCTCTACCAGCAGCACCAGGCTTAAGCAAATGTGTTCACTGTTATCCTTCTATTTACGGTCATTTATTCCCACTAATTATTATATATATCCTATCTCTCTATATATATAATCCCCGTCGGGGGGGGGGGGGGGGGCAAAGCCAAGGGATGGCTTCGACACTGGCAGCAGGTCTTTCGTTGCTTGAGATCAACCATCAGTGGTGTGCGTAAATGAAATCCGAAATTTCGTAAATCGTAGGAGATAACTGGCGTGTGATGTAGTACCTTTAAATTTTCAGAGGAAAAATCCTTACTTATTTATCGTGCTATTTTCAGCTAAGTCTGAAAAGGCCTTTTACCAAACTATTCTCCTTTTTCCGTTTATTGTTCTTTCTAGTAAGTCACTTTTCACGGCAAACTTTATACGCTTCAAGAGAGCCGATAAAATTGTTGATTTTCACTTTGGCCAACAAATGACTAGCCTATTCATGGTGTTCCAACTAAAAGTTTTCGTCATTTGAATGTCTATAAAATTTCTAACTATTAGCTGGTTTTTGGCTTGCGTTTAAATCAACGACTTAGTAGAAAGAATAGCGAAAAAGCCGCTGTCTAAAATAAAAATAAAAATATCACTTCACCGCTAATGCGGCGAAAACAGCAACTGTGCATAAAATTCAACAATCATCGCGTATTGAGTGAACGCACGATGCAACCCTATCGCATGACGCAACGAAAGATTTCGCTTTTCTACACTTTGAAGTAAGCCCGAGAACGATTCGAATGGCAGTAAGAAACCTTTGGTCACCGAAACACTACGTACTATCGAGTCTAGATTGATCGCGTTTATTTCTCGCTGAACTTTAGACAATGCAGCTCCTCCCGTGGCCCTCTCCGAGGCTGCCCGGTCGACTGGAGCCAGAGCCACTACAAATTACCTAGCAAAAACTACGTACTATCATATTTCTTGGACACTTTTGTGGTCGCTTTTAAATGGGGAGGTTAACTTACAACGTTTTTGAGACGTCTTCAGTTTGATATCATAGACGACCTTCTTGATTTAGAATGTGTATAGTTCTATTTGAAAAAATAACCCATTTATTTTTTTAAATGATGTGTTGTCTTTTTTCTCCTCTAGAAAAGGTCTAATTCCAAACGGCAACTCTTGCAATGTTATATAAGTGGAAAAGTTAGTTAGGAGAAGAGGAAAGTCGGTCTCGAGAAGGCTGTACACGGTGCTGAATGGAGGATGGTGCCCTCTGCCACGGGGACACATCAGAACGTCAAAAACAACGCTAAGAGGAAGCGGAAGATATAAGGAGAGACCATTAAAGTGAACACATCATTGTAGCCCGATCCATAATACGTCATTTGGCACCAATTGGTTGCAGACCAAAGATCATATTCACGAAAAACTACTATTTAATATTTACGACCCAAAATGTTGTAAGTCGTAAACCGTAAATAACTGCCAAAAATCAACGTGCATAGGGCTTCAAAAGACGTACTGAATACATCGTATCATGTTCGTGGGGATTCAGAAGACGTTCCCCGACGTTGTTCAGCGTGCAGTGGGGTTCAGAAGACGTGCCGAGCACATCCTCCCATGTGCGTTGGGATTCAGAAGACGTGCCGAAGACGTCGTTCAACGTGAATAAGGATTCAGAAGAGTAAGGTATACCAGTGAAGGGGACTAGTATGTAAGTAATGCCGCGTAGTTCAAATATGAAAAACGTTTAACATCTCTGAGTTAAGACCTAAATACTAATGTACTAATCTTAGTGAATTTAGAAGTATTATGGAAATTATATAAACACCAAAAAGTAAGGTCGTTCATCAACAACAACATATGAAAACAGTCATTCTAGTCATCTGGAAGCGCTCGTTACTGGAAAGAACCACCTTTGGATAGAATAGGTAGCCCAAATAATAATTTCGAAAATTTCTGTTTTCTGGCGTATTGGCTTTTCTGTTTTCTGACAAACGCGATCGAAAAATTTTCGAAACTTCCGCCCACCCCTGTTTGGACAACCACGATGAGTGGGGAAGATATTGCGAAACAAGGACTACTGAAGTATTCACATATTGAAGCCATCCGTAAACCTCGATCACTTCCACGCTCGAAACGCTGAGCACGTCGAAAGGCACGTATTTCCAGGCGTATGCGGAGATGATCCTCTCCCGTATGTGGGACTCTGCTTTGAACTGAAACACAAGCTAATCATAGACAACTGTTCGAGATGAGATCCAAGGAGCTAAGACTGACCTTTACTACAGTTATTCTGGTCGGCGAGCGTCCTGGCATGTTACTATCCCACTTCAAATCATAATCCTTCAAAACGTCAAAATAAGTTCGAACAACGAAAACAAAGCTGCTGCAAAGACGGTGTTCACACAATGAGCTCGAGCTCTCTCCGCTTGTGCACCCTCACCTTCTTATATTGTATCACCTGTCGTCACTTCCATACTCTATCAAACACAGCAAAAAATCTGTTATCCTACGTAACTTCTAAGGCGAATGGTCGTGGTTGTGTCCACGAGCCCTCGTCATTCTTTCGTCCTCGCAAAACTGATTGATCGGACACGCTATTTCGACACTACGAAGTCGGAATTTACAAATAATTTTTGCCGCGTCCAAGAGGTCGAAAGCTACCTACACATATAGCCAGCACCGACCCGGGGTGTGCGTAAATGAAATCCGCAATTTCGTAAATCGTAAATCGTCATAAATCGTAAATCGTAAACCGTAGACCGTAAGAGGTGCCTGACGTATAATCCAACTAGTTTCCTTGTTTTTTTTCTATTATGTTAAAGCTATTCGAAGCTAACTATGTTTTATTGAGACGTTTTCAGCTCAAGCTGGACACTTTCCTAATTAAGATGGAAGCCATTAAAATCAACTAGCACCTTTCAAACCGAGATGGACAAGTTTTTGGAGAACCGAAATAGACTGCTTGTTCAAAAACGCTATCTTAAAAGATGCCTATACGGGGTGCCCGAATAAAAAGCTTACACTGGTTGGACGATCAAAAAGGTTTATCATTCTACTAGCCACTGGCTTGCATATAAAAATATGACTTTGTAGAAATAACCGCAACAACTCCGAATAAACCAACAAAGCCATTCCGTCCAAAATCAAAAAAATTGATCGCTGGCCAACTCGACAAAAAAAGTATTTGCACAAATAGTCCAAGCATCCCCTACTGAGTGAGCTCATGGCACATTTCTATGGTATGACACACCTAAAGTTCTAAGCCTTCTCACATTTTGAATTGTACCCAACAGCATTTTTGTAGCAGACGGGAAGGAATTGTGTGACGATTGAAAGAGTATGATCGCATTTTTGGACACTCATCATAGTCGGGCTTTTCTCTTAAAATGATAAAAGAAGATATTTTTGTGGCATTCTTCAGAAGTAAAGTAGAGAAGCAAGGTACAGCTTGAATTGAAAGTTGTTTAACTGATTCGTACAAGGCGCATTTTAAACATATAGGGGAACACACGGTAGAGAAGTCGGAGGAGGATGGCTATCGCGTGCTCCAGAATAGGAGTTCTTGATTAAGATCCTACCACGGGCAGACAAATCTACCATACCTGCTGGGTTGTGAACTGATACCCTACTTGTCTGGGAAGGATAAAACACTGACCTCTATATCGGCTGCAACCGCAGTTCATTCTATGGGGCAAACCCACACCCAAATGTTCTCTACGATATCCCATAGAGGTAGAAAGAATGGAGAATGGCGCATCTCAAACAGGGACTGGTTAACGTCATGCCTTGTCCTTTATCATTTTTGAAGGCAACCACAACTTCTGGAATGAACAATCGTCGTTCGACGATACCAGCCAATTAATTTCGGCATTTACTTCACTAGCAGGTTTGCTTGCACATGTTAACTTCCGGAAACCCCAAAATATTGCATTGCTAATTAATGACTGCTTGCATTCGCCCGCCCTGCTCTCCATTATCTTTCTAACAAACGCTATCGTATCTTTTGCCCAGTTTTTAGCATTCTGAACGGATCGCATAGGGCGAACCCAACAGCCTCAACCAAACCACTGAAAACGAGACCAAAAGTGTCAATTTCTTCACTTTTATCATGAAAATGTCAGACGTTTTACTTAAGGCGCACCTCATACGTAAATAGACTCCGCGCCATGACGTGCTGCCATAATCTGATCGAAACATGATTCTTTCACTCCTTCCAACAGTTTAGCTGTTATTCCACAGCCTCCAATCAAGTCCAATATTCCTTGATGGCTCTGCATGAGTCCTACTCATGTGCATTGGAAAGAGTCGTCTATATGGTGAGCAAGTGGTGAAAAAGTTACAAGTTGACTAGGCTGTGGTTGCAGCATAGAATATGCTTCAGGAGGTGATCATCTTCATTCCAGTGCAAGGAGAATTTTTATGATTTTCTTTGGACTGGAACGAAATGCTCTCAGGCCATTCGAATGTGGGATGTTGTGCTAGAGTGTGACCATAGAAAAGGCTAGCCCAGTTCCATTGCCAGGAATTAACTCGAGCTACCTATCCACAAAGCTGCGTTGTTCTGCCACAGCGCCACAGCAGAACATAAAAAAGTAAATAGGAAATAGCAATGAGCTGTGAGGAAAGTCTCTAAAAGTGGGTACATCGTCATAACCCGAATTGTATCACGCTATGTGGATGTTTGTCATTAGTGGACCGAAGATCACATTTACGAAAATTTACGATTTACGTCCCGAAATGTCGTAAATCGTAAATCGTGAAAAATTTGCCAAAAATCACCGTAAATAGTAAAATCGTAAATCGTAAATCGTAATTACGCACACCCCTGGCACCGACGTCTACTAGAGTGATTTTCCGCAACAGTACTCGACCAGGGTAGTTTTCGGCTCATTTCAGTGGGTACTATCCTATAAATAACTAGGCACTATACAACTATCCGCTCTTCAGTGCTCAGAAAACGTTTTTCGCCGAAAGTTCGTCTAACTTTGTGCAGGGCGGTTATTTGGAGCGCTGATTACGAATCTGGAGTGCATTTTTAGCATTTCGGTCGGTTACGGTAGGTATGATCAGATAAGTTCTACTTTTTGTACTGTAACCTACACTAGTCGGTACAAAAACTAATGTCAGATTCGTGATCAACACCCTAATAACCCCTCCAGACAAAGCTTGAGCGAAATCGGTGATCCTGACCCGACCACTCTTGCTCAATCTAACGAAATCGGGGGGATTTTCACGAACGCACGTCGGAATCGATGCACCGAATTCCCCTTAATAATTTTGAACGAAGTTTGGAAGAGGAGTAGATCCAGGGGCCAGTTGCGATTAGAAGGAGCGGGAAGAAAATCGACGAAAAGAGAAGTTAGCCAAATATGGGCAGTTTATATACGAGACGATAGAACTTGAGATGCTGAGATCAATAATGCGTTTATTTTTACAAGTATTTGATTTCTAAAAAAACTATTTTAAAAAGCTTCTTTTGGAAAAAAAAACAAAAGCGGCACAATTTTCCCTTCTCATTCTCTTCGGAGAATGACCAAAAGACTGTACTGTGCGATCAATCCTTTTAGAAATCCTTCTTTTTTTGTAGAGCTTACTGTTAGTCCTGCCTTCGGATTGCTTTTTCCTTCTAAATTAATCGTGTTTTTTGGCCTCAACCCTGTATCGATTCAAACCGGTGCCTGATTCATAAAATTGCTTACCACTTTCAGCTTCAATCCTCGGTATTTTTTCTTCAGATGGCTGTGAACTATAGAGGACCATTGTGGATATGCTACGGCCAGACAGGACGCAGATTCCAGATCCAGGTGGGAGCACAAGATGTGAATGATGTCCGCGTTCATCTGCTTAGTGCTCTGAATCACCACATATTTAGCATCGACTGTAGTCCTACAACCACTAAAATGACAGAATGAAAACGAGTTGTAAACCGGAAAGTCAATCTCGGATATGTATTGTTTCCCAGGGCTGCCGGACTACTCGGTGCTGCAAAAGCGGTCCCGAGCGTGGCAGGCTAGGGGTAGACAGTGCACCAAACGTGAAATAAAACGGGATCGCAGAAGCTGCGGCCACTGCGCCCAGAATCCGTTTTCCTACCCACAGTCAGCAGAATTGGTGAATTGGCAAAATTGCAAAGATAGAAAACGTCAGGTCCAGATTGACAAGTCGGCTGATGGACAAGCCTCGTCCGGAACTAAAGCCACAATTCGCAACAAAGTGGTTCGTAGTGTGGGCTAGAACGTCACGCAAACGTCGTACAGAGACTGCCCCTTACACACCTTCGGCATTTACCTAGTAAGACAGTGGCAAATGAATACTACAAAAGCCAGAAAAAAGGAAGGCACAAAGCAGCTAAGGGGGAACGTCATCATGTTTAGCAGCCCTATACGACGTTCTGTGTTGCATGAAACTGACAAGTCTACCCAACACTGGCGTGCTCTACCCCCATAGTGAACTGAGTTAGGCTACATTAGATGATAATGGGCTTTTATGTGAGTTCTTACCAAGACAAGTAAACTCTCAATATAAGGTGACCCCCCTCCCCCTCCCACCCCCAGTTGTACGCCAAAAGGAACAACCAGACCATGCTCTAGAAAAATTCTGCATTATGTGTTCTCGACAAAACTTAGGAGACAGCTCCAAGAAGGCAGCCGAGTCCGTGACGGTGCCTGCAAAGGTCACAATGTTGCCCTATGTGTAACGAAGTAGGGAGGAGTGGCGTTGGACCGTCAGTGTTGCGAAAATATTCCAGTCCTCTCGAGAACTGACTACAGAATTCAGGGGTGGGACTTGGGAATTCGAACTTGGAAATGGGGCGCTTCCAACAATTTATGACAATAAGTGAGAGAGTTCGGTTCCTTCCTTCCTCGCGTCGTTAAAGGGAGAAGGGATCCTCATCATAACGCAAGTGGTTGCACTCATAATTGCAAACTGAAAAGTGAATTTGAGTTCATTGTGTTCCAGCTCACAGTCAGCCGAATTAGTAAGGCTTTGCTAATTTAAACAGTCCCAACTCCGGGATCACAGATCGGTTGACGGACAAATCTCGCCTCAAACCCTAGTTACAATTCGCAACAGAGTTAGGGTGGATGATAGAACGCCGGCCGAAAGTGAAACAGAGACCCGCATAGGGTTGTCTTCAGTATGCGAGGCAGCACGGAATGAGAGCTAGCTCGAGTGATGACTGTCATCGTGGGAAAACACTGAGAAATTGACAGCAATGCGTGATCTGATGCAGCACGGAAGAATGGAAGCCCTGTGACCACAGGGAACGAGCAAGAAACTGGCCTAGGCCAAGGAGAATGGACAAGGAGTCAAGCTGTATACAATGGAGAGGACTCCAGCTGCAAGAAGGATAGTTGTCACGATGGATGTAGCAGTTTCAAAGAACAATTGAACCATGTCCCTGAACCTGAGCACAGACATTCATGCCATTCATGCCGTACCCTCTACGCAATAGCAGACCCCGAGCTCGACACGGCGGCTGAGGAGGTTCCGTGCCAGAGCGCGATTATCTCTCCACTGCTCATGGCATAAACGGTCAAGTAGGATCGGAAGAGAAGACTAGAGATGGAGGTTCCCCCTGTAGAGGACGACGATATAGCATACCAGCGCGAGCCCTCCTTAGCCCATTCTACCATAACGATGGCATAGAGTGTTCCGTCCGGTCACCAGAAGGTGCGGGTTCAGGTCCCGCTTGGTGCTAGAGTTTTCATTGCAAGTAAAGATCGTTGTAACAGCTTAAATCCTCGATACCAGCCAAGTGCGCCTTAAGGAAACTGACTTTACTCATCTTACCACACTTCTACACAGGAAATTGAAGGGACGGAGCCCAGAGCTCAATCGTGAAAACTGCAGTGTCCAGAGTACAACGAGCTACGAACCAGAGTTCTCAGATCTTCTCAAACATTCGGAGTAACGAAGGCGAGAAACATTGGAGACAAGGCGGCATGGTTCTGGACAGACGAGTCCACGGGGTCCGTTTCACAAGGTGCTGAACCTAGCCACAGCAAAGACAAAGAACGTGAAGATGGATGCCCTATACAAAAAACGATACGTGGAGGAGGATTAGCCTTCTACAGTAGCAGGAGCATTCAAAGCTGTAATCAGTTCTGAGGGAGAGTGTGGTCAAAAGTAGTGGGAGGTACACCGCAAAGAACTGACGGCACGAACCAGAATGTTCGATACACGCACACTTATGGCCATTCCTGGTACCCAAATGGAAAATGGCTACGAAACCCTGCAAGAAAACAGTGCTCTCACATGCTTTTGCCCATAGCCGACATGAAACTTGAAACTTCTATATTAGGTGTAGGAGTAGACCGCTTCAAGAACGGCAGCTGACGATCTGACTGTGCGGACGAAAGTGGCCCTTGTGTCTGACGAAATAGGGCGGAGTAGTGCTGAATGGCCCGTGTTGCGAAACACAGTCCAATCCTTTCGAAGACTCGCTGCAGAGTGTTGAGATTGCATCTCGAATGGAGATGGGACCCCTTCAACAAACTACGCAATGTCTCGCTCAGTGTGAGTGACCTCTGTTCTATATTTCGGTTGATAGAGGTAGAAAGCGTTTTGCAGTGTCATTCGCTAAGCTCCAAAGCAGGGGTAGTGATTGATACTGGTTTTCCTATCATTCGCTCTGCATAAATAGCAGGGTAGCGAATGACAGGCAGCAGAGCCAAAGCTCTGACTCAGATGTATGTTTAATATCTCCGGCATCAATTAAATATTGAAGGGAATTGGAGTACATCACCAGGGCGATAACCAAGCTCAGTGAGCTGAACCACTCCACCGGTTCAAACAGTATGTGAGGCGACTGGTATCTCTCTGACATGGTTTAAGGAATTGTAAATGTCGTGAAGGGCTACATGGTTATGGCGCAGAGCACGTCCTGCCTCCGCTTTGGACATACATAAAACATTTTCATCCTCATTTCTTAGGCTGCAGATGAGACGGCGTACGTCTGCTACAGGTCATTCTCTCCACTGGTTAGGACTGTTTAATGTACTCCAACCAAGGAGAGATTACCAAAAAAATTTCTCACCACAACTACTGGTAGGATAAAGGGTAAGGGTAGAAAAGTGTCCAGACATCTAGGCATATGAATCCATATCTCAAGACTGGGTGGTTGAGCCAGCTCCTGCCGTAGAACCGTCAACGCAACATTGCCCATATCACTGAGTTTAGAGGACTAGCTGAGAAGGTAATGGAATCGTAAACGCTGACATGTGGTAGCATATGGGAAGAAGTCTTTGTCAACATGATCGTTCACAGAAGTGGTCGAAGCCAGCTTGCCCCGAAGAAAGCCAAGTTTAGATCCTTCTTTGGGCGAAACTTAAGCCACTTGGGAATCACAAGTCATCCAGGCTCAAATTACGAACTCCATAGAGGCGAACAGTTTCGATTTCGTGTAGATGCATTTGTTCGCCGGCTAAGGTAAAAGGATTACAACCCGTGGTCTAGTGTCCTCTAATTCTGAGGCAGTGACGTTGCTACTGTTTCTGAACATTCATCCCAACGGATTGGACAAGGGGTAAGTCAGGTCGCTGAGATCCAAACTACTTCCGTAAATAGCGGCATTTCATGGGAAGGAAATAGCCTGTATGGTGCACGTCTTGCTCTTTTTTAGCTTGTAATGAATTCTGTGAAATGCGATCCGGTAACATTGGCCTGTTAGATCATTCTTTCTACTGGTGGTGTCTATACAGTACCGGACATGCCGCTGCGTCCAACAAGCACAAGCGGCGCAAAAGATGAGAAGCGGCGCAAAAGGGCGCCGGAGAGCGCCGTTTTCCGCTCGCCACGCGCCGCGTCTGAGGCAAGTCGCGTTAGTGCACGGCGTCCTCAACTTCTGGACGTTAAACTGAATGAAGGAGCTTATCCATGGTTCGGACGAGCATGGCCTACTGTTTGGAACTAACTTCCGGCATGGCGCGCGCTCTGAACAATGCATGTAGGCCGGCAGAATCAATCGAGTGGGCGCGACCACTCGCAGAGTGACGTTGGGCTGATGGGTTGATGGAAGGAGCCTATCCATGCGTTCGGACGAGCATGGCCTGCTGTTTGGAACTAACTTCCGGCATGGCGCGCGCTCTGAACAATGCATATAGGCCTGGCAGAATCAATCGAGTGGGAGCGACAACCTGTACAGCAAGCGACAGCTTGAACAGTGAGCGCATGGGGAGTTTTAACGAAAATGCCTAGCTTTCCTACTCAGGCATTGCTCTAGGACTGTCCAGCTTGCATCTGGAGTGCGCCGTGAACAATGCATATAGAATTGAACCTATCAATCGAGTGGGCGCGGAAGCTTGTAGAGTGCGCGTTTAGGGAGTTTTATCAGAAATCCTTAGCCGCCCTACTCAGGAGCTGCTCTAGTACTGTCCAGCTTGCATCTGGAGTGCGCTGTGAACAATGCATATAGAATCGAACCTATCAATCGAGTGGGCGCGGAAGCTTGTAGAGTGCGCGTTTAGGGAGTTTTATCAGAAATCCCTAGCCGAGCTACTCAGGAGCTACTCTAGGACTGTCCAGCTTGCATCTGGAGTGCGCCGTGAACAATGCATATAGAATCGAACCTATCAATCGAGTGGGCCGACCGCTCGCAAATTGCACGCGCGGGCGTGTTTGGAGCGCGATAACTCTGTCAAGTTTGAACCCTTCCGGCCACAGCTTGTGGGTTTTGTAGCCAGTAATAAGCTCTAGCAGCACACCAAAGCACCGCAAAGTAGCTTAAGAACTGACAAAGTTATGGTGGTGCAAAAATGCAGGTCAGGCTTGTGTGACACGATTTTTTCCAAATTCAGTCGACCCCTGCGGAAAGACGCGGAGAGCTAGCATCTTACAAATATGCAGGCGAGCAGAACGCTTAAGGTTCTTTACGAAAACGTGCTTACAACTCCCTAGCTTATTAAACTGCCTTAGTACCAGCTGTCGCTTTAGAGCGGCGGACGGCAACAGTAAAGATTCTTCCGCCCTTATTCCTTCCATTTTTGAGTTTTCGGCACTTGCAATGACACTGTTCTGTTCAGCTCGATGAGCTCTATAGAACGGTGTCAATCTCGACCAATTTTGGAGATATCGATTTTTTGACAAATTTTACATCGGGGGTGAGGCCGCAGCGGAGGGCCGATGACGTCACCGAAAACCAATATTTTGGAATCTGGCCAAGTTGGACACCATTCGATAGCGCTTTTGATGGTGAATGGAACGATTTTACGTAGAGTGGCGAGAACTGTGATGTGAGCGAGTAAGAGCGAGGAGAGCATGATCATTGTTGTGATAAATTGTGCGCGCGGCGTCTTCTGAGCGCGATAGCTCTGTAAACTGTGAACCCTTCCGGTTGCAGCTTGTGGGTTTGGTAGGAAGTAAAATGTTCTAGTAGTGTGCCAAAATACGGTAATGTAGCTTATGATTGGACAAAGTTACGGTGGTGCAAAAATGCAGGTCAGGCTCGTGTGACGCGATTTTTTTCCAAATTCAGTCGACCCCTGCGGAAAGACATGGAGAGCTAGCATCTTACAAATATGCAGGCGAGCAGAACGCTTAAGGTTCTTTACGAAAACGTGCTTACAACTCCCTAGCTTATTAAATTGCCTTAGTACCAGCTGCCGTTTTAGAGCGGCGGAGGCAACAGTGAAGCTTCTTCCCCCCCTTAATCCGTCCGGTTTTGAGTTTTCGACACTCGCAATGACACCGTTATCTTCAACTCGATGAGCTCTATCGAACGGTGTCAATCTCGGCCAGTTTTGGAAAAATCGATTTTTTGACATTCGCGGCGAAGAAGAGGGCGCCGCTCTAGGTCGCGGCAGAGGTCTCCGGACTACTCGCCCCCGTGACGTCAGCCTGGGCGCGCGAACGGACTTTCGCACGACGTCTGGCGTCTCTCACTGCTAACCGGATTTGTCACTCGCAGCCGCAGCGTCCGTTCCGCCATGCTCCTCTGCACGTGATGGGCACTCACCGCTCTTCAACGGAGCGCGCTTTTACAGCACGGAGTGTGGTGCTCGTGTCTACATTGGAATTCGTTTCACTCAGTGGTAGTAAACCATCTAGTTGAAGTTGAAGTGGGGTTGGAGATAAAGTGTAAGTTAAGGGAATGGTAGGATCGGATGAAAGAATTTTTATCGATAGCAAATTAACAACAAAAAGGGATCAATATCAAAATCAACAAATATCAAACAACAAGGATCAACAAATATCGAACAGTCCTGGGCAAAAATGGAGACATACATTTACATTGTACATACATACAACGTAAAAGCACATCACAGCACAAAAGCCTAGAATATCGATCAGTTGCTTGATTCTATTGTAAGGAATCGTGTCCCACGCTTCCTAGTGGTAGGATAGCTTACCGTAACCCCACCTTAGCGGCACATTACTCTCCCACGCTAGACTACTGTAGCATCAGCTAAGCCTCCTATATCTCACGCTTCTATCTCCTATTACTCATTCATTCCATCCATACTACCGTAACCGATGCTCGTATTTATAGGAGGAGCTCCGTGGACGAGGCAATCGTATGGACGTCTGACCGGCGGACGGCTGCGCGCCGTCGCTAGGAGCCCGAACCCTCAACCCGACTTCCACCGTCTGTCGACTCCGTCTCCCGTCACCTCTCCACACGCCCCACTGCGCCTTCGTCAATCTGATCTATATTGCTTCTTGCCTGTACTTATGCAGATAAACATATATTATCTATCGACTCTCGGCAGAAGCACTTAGAGGCGGAAGGCCTCCTATGACTGGTAGCAGCGAGCTCGACGTGGAGGACGATGGCAGTACGGGCGTTTGCTAGACATCTGCTTCGTGGCCAGAAGGAGATCGTCTGCGGCGTCAAGCTTTGTAAACGTAAGTTCGGGATCTTAGGGACGGTTTTTTTTTCTGTATAGGTGCACCTAGTTAGAAGTTAGTGGCGTAGTCATGCCCAGTTTAGGTTTCGCGCGATTTGAATTCGGGGAGCGCTTCTCTCATGAGGTCCTCTTTGTGCATCAATTTCAAAAGCTCACGAGCTGGTCTCAGACCAGGCGGCGAGCCTCCTTTTGTGCCTTCAGAACTAAATTCTATGGACCAGCACATGCGCTCCGAACTCAAGTCGCGCCAGCCGGTAATCAAAGGACTCTTTGTGTCCAATTTGTCTTTGTGCGCTCGAACGCATGCGAAGCCGTTCGAGCGGTGAGCGCAGTTTGAAACGGTCGACCACTAAGGTTTGACGAGAGGAAGATGGAAATTCCCCCGGGGGCCTGCTGGCCGATTATTTGAGAAATGTTTCGAGCAGGAAATCGCGAAATAGCGCAGAGGAGCGCAGATGAGGTAAAAGCCCGTTTGGTGGCTAAGTGACGGTAAGGAGTACTCCCAGGTTGTGAAGGCGGTCGCTCCGCCAGTCGCCCGAGAGCGACAGTTCGAGGATTCGTGAACGGTAAGGAAGTTACCTATCAGAGGATTTTTTTCGGTTTGTCGGATAGTGAAAATTAGAATTTAGTGTACGGTATGGAAAATATTCAAAGTTGTTTATTTTAAGCAGTCGTGGTATTCTCTTGCGCTTATCTCAGAGTCCATCTCAGCGAGAGTCGCGTGAAATGTGACTCCCATGTTTTTGCAAGCCGCCCGAGCAATCAGATAAGCTCGGCTCGTTTCTTCCCACCAGATGCTTTCACAGGAAGGGCATTCCGCGGAGGGAACCTTTGTCCCCTTATCTGATCGGTTCTAGACATTGGATCCGACACCGATTTTCCGGATAATCGGATGATTCGGATAGGCCATTTTTTCAAACCCCGGATCTTCGGATGATTCAGATGAGGGCAATTTCGAAAACCCCGGATCTTCGGATGATTCAGATGAGGGCAATTTTAGAAATCCCGGATCTTCGGATGATTCAGATAACGCCATTTTCGGCTGAGCCGGATTTCGGATATCCGATTCGGATACAACCGGATAAGTGATATAATAAAAGCACGCAACCTCTTAAACACGGAACGCATCAGTAACTCCGCGTTTATTTCCTTGACCAATTGAAGTCACGAGCGCGCAAAGCAGCTTGGAGCGCCTTACCTTGAATTAGGCGTTTATGTGCCCTGGTAGCAAGGCACATGAATGCCCAGTTACATTATATCTGGCCTAGCTTATTTCACCAATGGAGCGGAACACACCAGCGCTACGTAAAAGATGTCGTATTTGGCTGCCTTACGAGGGGAGCCCTCCACAGAGCTATTTTGCGCTTCCAGAACAGACAAAAACAGCTTTAAGACCCCAAAGAGCCAATACCAACGTGGCTCGTAGCGCAGTGGATAGCGACGTTGCTCCATGAGAGGGAGGTAGAGGGTTCGACTTTTCTGCGCTGCTGCATCTTTGCATTACAACTTATTGTTTGATTTGAGCGATTCTGACATCTGCATCATTTTAGATGTTTGTTGTGCAGTGTATCCAGATGTATGCCATGCCGTGAGAGCAACTTTGTTGCCACTTGCTTATTACTGACCGGTTTTTTAACCAAAACTCAATTGGAAAGCTGTTCAACATAACGATGTATGAACGTTTAAAATCAGTGATACACAGACACAAAGTGCATGAAACATAAGCACTGGTCACAATACGAGCAGCGCATAAAGGCTACTGGCTCCTCACAGTTTGCTTCCATATATGGACAAATGAGATCGGCTCCATAGGCGAAATCCAACTGAAGACGTTCCCTTTCCTCTGAAACAAGAGTTCCAGCCGAAAACGTTATCATGTGCCCACTGCTTGCCAGCCTTTAGACGTCTATCAGTTCATTTTGCTGATCCCAACCTTCTGGTTTTCCACCACTTCCAGCCGTTCGTCTTCGTTAACTTCAAGTTGACGTGCTTCGAAGTCCTTGGGTATGCTAGCCATCCGCTCGATCAGGTTGGTGTCATTCCCATGAAGGCTGCTTATCTAAAGGTGGACCACACTTCAGCGTGAGCAAGTGGATCACCACTCGAACATCGGCGACTTCGTTGTTGTTAGGTTTTAGAGAACCTCCAGCAGACCTCTGATTTCCAGATGACAGGCAAAGATGAGTGTATTGATGCCGTTTAGGCCAAATTCCGGGATCCACAGATCTTCTCGTTTTAACCACATGTGACGTCACATCATGGTCTCCCTTGAAACTCCGAGCAGGCTGGTTTTACCCGAGGTCATTGGCTGATGTATGGAAACAGACTGAGAGGAGCCTGCAGCACTTATACCCTGCCCATTGTGTCCAGTGCTGCTTTATGCACGTTGTACCTTTGTATCACTCGTATTGAATATTTATACATCATCATGTTGAGTACCACAGCATGCAGCTGGAAAGTGCGCAGAAAACATCGGAAAATGGTATAGACGTCAGAATCCCTCAAATCTCAACCAATCATTTAAGAAGCAGGAATGCAGCAGCGCATTAGGATCGAACCCCCGACCTTCCTCCCATGAAGCATCGTCACTACCCATTGCGCTCCGAGCTGCTTGCCGGCAGAGGCATCGCGGTCGTACAAAAACCCAAATTCGTGATGCGCCGTTCAATTGTGACTTCAAGAACCCCCACTCCTTGGGTTTAACGACTTGGCAAAAATGAAACACATTTTATGCTAATTGAGGGGTGGCGATTATTCCTATTTAATAGGATGACTCCCTCTCCCCGTTCAGATATACACTATCAGACCCTTTCCTTGTGAAAGAATTCTCGCCAAATGATTGCAAATCTACCCGAAAAAGTCAGGTTATCAATGGCGCAGAGTTTGCCAGCAAGGCGCGCTAACCTCCTATTATCCGATTTTTATCCGATTTTATCCGAATCATTGCGTTTTTCAAAACCCCGGATCTTCGGATGATTCAGATGAGGGCAATTTTGAAAACCCCGGATCTTTGGATGATTCAGATGAGGACAATTTTAGAAACCCCGGATCTTCGGATGATTCAGATGAGGGCAATTTTCGACCGAGCCGGATTTCGGATAATCCGAAACCGGATAAATCCGGCCGGATATCCGAAAATGCATGATTCGGATCCCATGTCTAATCGGTTCCCAGCTCGGCCGCGTCAACATTTCCCCTCACGCGCCGGAGCCGGCCGAGCGTAGGCGAGGTTACGGTATCGACCAATCAGGAGCGCGCCATACTGTAAGGGCCGCCCCTTCAACGGTCTCGGCAGAGCTCCACCCTCAGCTCCTGCCATTCGACTCGACGATGCCGACGACGCGCAGTGGTGCGCAGTCCTCTTCGAGCTCCAGTTCGTCTTCTACGGCCCCGACGGCTTCGTCTTCGCCTCCAGTGCCCACCGGAACTGATGTTCCACCTTCAGACTCATCTGAGCCTTCTCTGGCTCCCATTGCAGAGGCTTTCAGGAGGATGGAACCGACCACGCTCATTCAAGCGCAGGACATCTGGCCGTTTCGTGACGCTACTTACGACAACTTCAACCAGGTACTCAAGGGACAGAGGACGCTGAACGAGCACGTCAACGAAGGAAACACCGAAATCGCCCAGCGCCTCAATGAGACGTTTCAGACGATGGGCCAACGTACGCCGGTAGTCGCAGTATTGAGTGATCAAGCTCCATCCCTTCTAATGGCTTCGTTTAGTGGCTCAGGCGACCAAGGAATGCACTTCTCGTTCTGGCTCCGTCAGCTCGAGGATCTACTGCACATCCGCCCGGTCCCGCCAACGGACGAGCAGAAGGCCTACTTTCTGATAGCGCACCTTTCAGGTACGGCTCGTGAGAAGGTAGAGGAGCTTCCCCGAGAAAAGCGGCTCAATTACGCGGCGCTTACGGAATTTTTGCGGACCTATTTTGAGGGACCCCAGCAGAGGTACTTAGCCCGTCAGAAACTGGCCGCGTGTAAGCAGGAGCCCACGGAAACGACTACAGCTTTCGCGGATCGTCTCAAGATTTTGGTAAGATCAGCTATGGCCGGACTGGATACCGAGACGCAGAACGAACTGGCTCTGGCAGAATTCGTCTCCCGTCTCCGTGGAGACATCCGCTCATTCGTCAGGATGCACAATCCGACGACGCTGGACGAGGCCCTAGAGAAAGCCAGGTTAGTTGAACAAGTTCTCACAGAGGCCGCAGCTGATCGTCTTCTTCACCCGACTCAACCGATCGTCGAAGTTCACGCGCTGGACCGTGGACACTCGCCTAGGAGATCAGGCTTCGACCAAGCCTACCAACCCAGGAGGCCAGAATTCGACCAGGCCTACCAAAGGCCTGAGCAGGTACGTCGCTACCGTCCTCAGACGAGTAATCAGAAGGTCACTTTTCAGAGCCAGGGTGGAAACCAGAGACGACCCTTTCGCCAGGAAGCACCCAGGAGATCGGACCAATGCTACAACTGCGGAGGAACGGGACACTTCAGCCGCCAATGCCCGTCACCTCCAGTTGGACCAAGACGCGACAACAGGAGTACAGGTAGGTCTCCTAATTTTCGTGAGCGATCGAATCAGCAGTCCTACGGGCCCCGGCAAGACGCACGCATGATGCCCTGCGTGCCGACCTCTCCGCCAACCAAGCAGGTACGATTCGACGATGCCACGGAACGACTACAGGAGCTTTCACTAGCCGTTGACCGGACCAAGAGCGAGTTGGAGCAGTCGAAGGCCCAGATCGCAGCGCTTCGCCAGAGGAACGAGGAGCTCGCCAGCTCAGCGTTCAGGTCAACCATTTCAGCTCCGACTTCTCGTCCGGACGTCAAGGCTCTGCTCGATGGCAGTCTGCCTCTTGTCAGGCGCTTCAGCTGAGGTTGACGCCTGGCTTTGCCCCAGCGAGAATCCGTCGCAACTTTTCTTCGTGCCGAGTGCATACAATTGTTCCCGGCTCATGCCAGACCACCTGACAAATCCAGTAGAGCTTACTTTACAGGTTTTTAGGCCTAACACGGAGCAGTATAACACACCAGGCTCACTCTGCAGGATCATTCGGCAATCGGTCTACTTCTCGGTCAACTTCTTTGGGGCGCGCCGCGAACTTCACAAAGACTCCCAACTGGCGGTCTCTTCAGAGTAATGTAAGAACATGCTCCAGCACAAAAGATGCGACTTCGGCGAAATGGTTCACAAAGACGGCATCTGGCAGACTGTAAACCAACTTGAGTTCGAGTTTCCGTCGGCCCCCTTTGGCTGTTGTTCCGACCATGAGACACATGTGGTCAACTGCTATCTCCTCGAAACCGTCATTCACGCTCGCCACGGAACTGACGCTCCGCAAGCGGCGATCGGGGACCTGTCCTCATGCCAATACAAGGACGGAGTCTGCGTTTTAGCCGACGGCTCAGCGATCATCTGGGAGCCTGATCAGGAAGAAGAGTGCCGATTTGTCTACGTCGCCAAGATGAAGGGCCTACGCATGGGTCACGTATGGATCAGCGAGTCAAAGGAATTCGCTCTATCATGGTCTACGGGATTGCAGACAGTCCAAGACTGTCTCAAACAGCTGGTCGTGACCGACCAGGGTTACGCCGTGTCTTTCCTCCGTAGAACCCCCAGATCAGCGGCACCAGAGGCTGGATTGGTAACATCCAACCAGCTGTCCGCTCAGCTCCTAGCCGTAGAGGGATCCGTCCAGATGGCACTTGCAGCGACGTTTCAGCACGCCATCAGCGCCCTTTGCGAACGGACGAATATTCTGGCGATTTCTCTTCACGCGTCCTTGAGGAGCAACCCGACACTCACCATGCGGAACCTGCTAGGACGAAAGGACGTCGACGCGACTCATTTGGGCAATGGTTTTGTCCAGATACGCAGATGTATCCCATTACCGATGGCCGCCATACGACTCCTGCCGTTCAACTCGTCGTGCTTCGAGTACCCACGCGTGGAACTGTCACTTCCCAGTGGATCAAAATGGCAGGCTTTCCTTAATCCCGCAACAGGGGTCATCAGCAGCACAGCCGCGGCCGCGGATTGCGCCAGCACCAGCCCTTTCTATCTGCTGGCCAACGGATCCCTAATTAGGTTCTCGGCTCTGGACGGTAAGGTGACACCGGTCTCGATGCAAGGGATCGAGACGATTTCGTCTCTCCCACAGTTCGCTTCGGTCACTGTAGCCCCAAAGCTAACGATATTCCACAACCTAATTCTGACCAATTTCAGCGAGATCGCGGCGGACAACCAGCTACAGGAAATGTGGATTGCAGCGGAACACGAGAGATTGATCGACCACGTCACGCACATGGACACGCCACGCACCAGGACAGACACCGCCCTTTCGCAGGTAAGCATGACATCATTTAATTGGCCATGGTCCCTGTTTTCCCTTTTTGATTTTTGGGTCCTTTTGTGTTGCATGACGGTCACACTACGGCTTCTACATTTGGCCGTAGTGACGTACCTCGGCGTGACTTTCTACAGGCTGCTGCCTGGCTCCCTGATGAATAATCTCTGTAGATCTTCTCCTTCTCCCCCCGCATCACCCATGCCGCCGGTACCCGAGCCGCCCACTGAGGACACGCCATTGAGGACTATCAGTAGACCCCGTTTTGCCGCACCTTTAGTCCTTTCCCAGGTCAAGATCGACACCGAAAATGGATGGCCACCGCGCGCAACTACGGTATCGGCACAGGTCATGGCCTTACCCACGGGACAGCAGTTCTTCGTGACGCAGATTCCAGTGTCAGCCAACCACGTCCGAATGCTCGCATTGGTCGACACCGGCGCAGGGATTACGGTAGCCAGCCAATCCCTCCTGCCGCTGCTTGGTGTATTCCAACTCGATCCCAGCCACGTTCCCTCAGCCGTAGGAATGGCCGGAATCCCAGTCCGCTTCGTAGGATGCGCTACAATCGATTTGGAAATTGGAGACCAACAGCTGAAGCAGACTGTTCACTTCACGGAGTCGCAATGCGTCCCCACGGCAGCCAATTCCTACAACATGATCCTAGGAAACGACGTCCTAAGCCGCCTCCCAGCCTGGTCAGTGGACTATAAAAATCGGACATTCCATATGGGAGACACCCAAGTCCAGATCTTCACGTTCGTGGTAGAGGAACTTCCCCTACCAATCCCACCAACGCCAGAACCCCCACTGGAGATCGCCGTACGAGCTGCAGAGACCGTCATCCTTCAACCTGGTTCAGAAACCATGGTTCCGTGCTATGTGGCCGACGTCTCCAGGAATCTCGGCCCAATGATGTCATTGGGCAACGTGCTCAACAGCGAAGCGGTCTTCGTAGCTCCAGCGGTTTTCAGGTCTGAAGAACCCCGCCTTCTCCTGTCCAATCCGACTCCAGCCGTCCAGGTGGTCTACAAAGACCAGCGACTAGCGACAGCCGAGACGCTTCAGGTCGCCCCAGATGGGTCTCTCGTGGAGATCCAGCCGTGTTTTTAGCGGCGCCCAGGTGCTCGCGCATCAGGTTGCCCAAGCTGATGGCTTGACCACTAGAGCAGTGCCTTTTCAGATCGATCTTTCTCATGCTGACGTGACAGATGAACAGAAGGCACGGCTATACAACCTCTTCGTAGAATTCCAGGATCGTATCTCCACCTCTTCGTATGACCTCGGCTCATACGAATGGGACCCCATTTCGATTAAGACGACGACGGAAATCCCACCTACGAAGCATCGACCGACTAGACTTCCGACCCGATTTCAGAAGGAATTGGACGACCATATCAACAAGCTACTCCAGGCCGGTAGAATCGTGGAGAGCGACACTCCATGGGTGCACAATACGGTGCTCGTCAAGAAAAAAGACGGATCACTACGGGTCTGTTTGGACTTTCGGCCATTGAACGACATCACCATCCCGGACCACTACCCACTTCCGAGGATCGAGGACCTCTTGGAAAAGGTCGCAGGTAACAGGTTTTACACCTCTTTCGACCTAGCCTCCGGCTACATGCAGCTGTTGCTGTCCCCTGAGGCACAAGCCAAGTGCGGTTGGGCTACGCATCGAGGAGTGTACCAGTTCGTCTACCTGCCATTCGGCCTACGCAACGCTGGCGCGTATTTCTCTCGAGCAATGGCTAAGATCCTAGCCGGATTGGATGGTAACTGTCTCGCTTATCTGGACGACATCATCATTTTCAATAAGGATTTCGAATCGCATTTGGTTTCTTTGCGGAAAGTCCTAGAACGTTTTAGAATTTTTAATATCAAAGCCTCAGGTAAGAAATTGACCGATATTGCGCAGTCCAAGATCACTTTTCTAGGTCACGAAATCTCACGAGACTCCTACCAACCGGCAGAACGCAACACCCGTGCAATCAGGGACATGCCACGACCCAAGACGATCAAGGAAGTCAAAGGATTCCTAGGTATGACGAATTTCTTTCGGAAATTTATCAAGGGTTTCGCCCTGATCGCAGCTCCGCTGTACGACCTTTGCAAGGGAAAGGCCAAGTTCGAGTGGACCCAAGCACAAGAGGAGGCCTTCACTAACCTCAAGGCAGCCCTAGTCTCGAGACCCTGTTTAGCATTTCCCAAGGACCAGGAGTTCATTCTCCACACGGACGGCAGCAAGATTGCCGTAGGAGCAGCCCTACTTCAGCGACAGGACGACAATAAGACCTTGGCAGCCGTAGGGTATTTCAGCAAGACGTTATCCGATTCCCAGCGGCAGTGGAGTCCCACGCACATCGAACTCTTCGCGATGATCAGCGCTCTTCGATTTTTTCGGACCACCATATACGGTAACCTAACCCGCATCCACTCGGACCACAAGCCCTTGACTTTCCTGCTACGTCACGGTAAGACCCACGATAACCTAGCTCGATGGGCCGTTGAATTACAGAGTTATAACATCAGTATCGAATATCTCAAAGGGTCATCAAACGTCGTTGCTGACTGTCTGAGTCGTATGGAGAACCCGCATCACCAATTCGTCGACGGAGAACCTGAAACTGAGGACATCGTCGAATTCCCGGTCTGTCTAGTGTTGCAGCAACCAGCTGCGCCCGTAAGGATAAGTCCCTACGATGTTCTCATCGAGCAAAAGAAAGATAAGCTGTGTCAGCCTTTGATGCATTTTTTAGAGACGGGAACGATGCCCTCCAACATCTCGGACGAAGTCAAGGCACAAATCGAGGAGCTGTCCGAAACCTGCATCTTACGAGGAAACGGTTGCCTCTACAAGTTGCTTCCGAAAGCAGCAGAATCAGGTAACCCACATTCAGCGTTGTTCCTTCCAGAGCACCTTCGCGAACCCGTCTGTATAGCTCTGCATTCTAGTCCGGTTGCAGGCGGCCATTTCAATTGGAAGAAAACGCTCGCTAAAATCGCGCGCAAGTATTTCTGGCCCACCATGAAGCATGACGTATACCGATTCGCTCGAGCATGCGACGAGTGTCAAAGAAAGCGGTCGCATCCGCTAACCCGCGAGAATCTCATACCGATCCACGCCGATGCAGTGTTCCACAAAGTATACTTAGACCTTAGCGGCCCCTATCACACCTCGGGTAGCTCTAACAAGTATATCCTGTGTCTCATAGATCATTTCTCTAAGTATGCGGTCACTGCCCCATTGCCGGATTGCACAGCGCCTACTGTAGCTCACGCAATCATGACCGAGTGCATCTTGAAGTATGGTACCATGACGGAGCTCGTTTCAGACAACGCTTCTTACCTCAAGGGAGAGCTAATGACCGAGCTTGGGAAACTTTTGCGTGTAGGTCGCTATTTCTGTACCCCGTACCACCACGAAGGCAACGGAGCCTGCGAGAGAATTTTCGCAACCCTCCAGGCCATGCTTCGGACCTACATCACGGACAACCAGCCCGATTGGGACCGTTTCTTACCCGCGTGCACCTTCTGCTACAATACGACGGTCCACTCCAGCACGAACAATTCGCCGTTCTTCCTGATGTTTGGACGCGATCCGGTGTTCAGCATCGACTTGATAATTAAACGTCAGGTCATGGAACACATCCCAGCAGATGACGACGCCAGCATCTACAAGGAATCCTTGCTCTCTGCCCTGCACTCCGCTTGGACCACGGCAGCAGCATGCAACGCACGCCAGAGTCAGGAATTCAAAAGGCAGCACGACAAGACAGGTTTGGCCCCACTATCGGTAAGTGTTGGAGATCGAGTCTACCTTAGAGACTTCGCTCCCAAGGTTGGACTCTCCCCCAAGCTCTGCTACCCCTGGCTTGGTCAGTTCCGGGTCATTTCAGTCGACCACCCCCATCTGGTCATAGTCAGCATTTCATCGCCCCAGTCACCACCAAAACGGGTACATATGAATCAAGTGAAGAAGTGTTTCACGCTAACTGGCCCGGTATTCACCTCGCCATGGCTACCAATCGAGGAGAAGGAAGCTCTTGCCCACCACAATGCAGAGGACACTGATAAGGTCGGTTACGATCATAAAGTTCCTTTTATTTCAGATACACCTCGACAACTGCCGACCCACCAGTACAACACGCGATTCAGGAAACGGACCACCTCTCTTTAATTTTTTTTTCTTCTTTCATCACTCACCCCTACTCAGTTTGCATCCTAACCCGCTTTGGGCTCTATCTCCTTGGTTCAGCCAATTGGCTCCTCTTCTCGGCGTGTTGTGTTCGTCCTCGTGGTGTGTGTGTTCCTTTCTTCCTTTTCAGCGGATCGGACATGAGTCTATCCATTTCAGAAGTCGAACATGTCCGATCGCGGAAGTTCTGCCGATGAACCTGCCGGGCGAGCCGATTCAGTCGATCTGGCCGACGACAGCCAATCAGAGCCCGACGACAGCGAGCCGCCGTGCCTCAGCCAATTGGCACTGTCATCGCCGCCCGCCTCCGCCAATCCGACCGCTGCCGGCTCCACCAACGGCTCAATCATGCAGGAGCCAGCCGACCAGCCGGGCCCATCGTCAGTTGCCGTCGACGCACCGTGTTCTTCGTCTCCAGCTACCGGAACTGTTGTTCCAAAAGCTTACAAATCTGATTCTTTCTCTTTTGCAAGCACAGCGCGACGACTCGCATCAACAGCGTCTTCCAGCACGTCGGATGGTCAGGCAACACCGCCTCCTAGACCTCCAGCACCCCCGGCTCCAGCTCCAGCTCTCCAGCTGACCCTTCGCCAGCCTCCGCCTTTGCCTAAGACGACGCCGGAGAATTTCACCCACCCGCTCATCGACGCACATCCATGGGGGCAGTACGTTCGCCCGCGTCGCCCGCCACGGGTCAATCCCGCATTCGTAACCAGCGCGCTACCCCTGGATATCTACAAGCAGTTCAAGGGTGGCGGCTACCTGTCACAGCGCTTCGTCAAGGGACTATTTCGGCGCTCGTTCGTAGAGCGACCGAGCGAAAGGTCGAAGCTGCCCATCTTCGAACTGATGCGCTTGGAGCATGCCGTCGCCTTCCGCACAGCCTCACAGAGCGTGATCGACGACCTTCTTGCAGGACGATACCAACACGTCGAGAACACCCGGAAGCGCTCAGCCGAAGGCGCCATGCCTTCGGTGGTCTATCCGCTCCCCAGGTCGTCGTTCCCAGTACTGTACCAGGTCGTCCACCGCGGACACGGACAAGGCGTCATCCTGGAGGCCAAGGATTTTTTCATTCCAGGGCCAGACCGCCGCGAACTCCAATTTTTGGTGCTCGACCAATACAGCACCAACGTGAAGCTCAACACCCGCGGTTTCGACAAAGACGTCGTTTCGGTCAAGGACTTCATCTGGGTCTATTCCGTGGAACCCACAATGGCCGCGCTCAGCGATCCTCAGGGCACGTTACAAAAGGCACGAGTCGCCAAGGCCACTTCGCTGGACAACCGCGTCCCCTACTTTTTCCGCGTCTCGGAGTTCGTCTTTGTGACCCCGTCATCCTTCCCACGGCAAATCCTGGGCATCGTCCTCTCTTCCATCGACCGTGGACATGGCGTACGCGCGTTCCGAATCGCTTTTGAGAGCGCTCCAGAGGCCGTCAACGTCTCAGTCAACGTGTGCAACTTCGGCACCCGGCCATTCGAGGTGGATGAGGTCGTCCTCGCCTTTTCTCGCGAGAACGTTTCATGCGCAATGCGGTTCTCGGAGCCTCCAGTGTCGATCGAGGCCCAGAACTTCCTGTGCCTGCAGGCAAGGTCCTTCCTTCCGGCCTGTCCCGACGAGGGCTTACTCCCACTCAAGGTTAGACGCCTGCCTCGCGACGACCTCACGTGGCTCGACGATCGTGGCAATCGCTTCCGCAGCTACGCCAGGAGCCCAGCCTACGCCAGGCCCAAGATGGCTCAGCTGTTCAACGTTGCCTGCTCAGCGCTGTCTGCCATCAACTTCCTCAACGACGACAAACGGACACACGAGGTAGATGCCACCGTTCCAAGTATGTCCGCCTACCCACTCCGCCTCGAGTTCACTCTCGACGGCATGTCTTCGGAGTGCGGCTGGACGAACCAAAGACCGGTCTACCTATGGATCGTAGGCGCCCAATCGCTATGCCGAGCGATCATCCAAAAGGCCGAGTTCGACTTCGAAGGCCAGCGAATTCACGTCCGCGTAGCTGTCCCATCGTACGCTCATCGCGGCACGCTCGGCGCGGTGCGCAGGTTCCAAAGGACCGAGGAAGGCATCGTAAAGGTGACGGTCTGCGTCAAGCTCGGACGTGCGCCGACAGGAGCTGACCCAGTATACGACATCATTTCGTCGTCGAAGCTGTTCGAGGATTTCTCGCCGACTGACCGATCTGTCGCAGCAGACCTCTTAGACATGGTCTACGGAGAAGCCCAGCATAATTATCGGCCTGCTGGTCGCTTACCCGAAAATGCAGTCGTGTCTGTTGCAGGTACTTCCATCACACTCCGCCCGGAACAGCTCGCAGCAATTCGTCTCGGCGAAGGACGATATCCAGTGGTAGGCATTCAGGCTGCATATGGAACAGGAAAGACTGTAGTCGGCGCCCTCATCGCCGCAAGGGTAGCTCGAGCCAACAAAACGCACAGGGTCATCGCCACGTCCACGACCAACACCGCAGTCGCACAGTTCACGGACACGATCATGAAGCTCGACGACTTTCGCGACTTGACCCTCCTTCGCTACGTGTCTGATACAGCACTCACAGAGGGAGCACCGACAACCGTCAACGATATGCACACCATCCTGAAGCGCCTTCCGACGGATTACGCGCACGTGCTCACGGAGGATGAAATGGCACTGTGCGAGACGTTCAGCAGAGGTCGAGAACTGATCGAGCGTCTCTTGTTTCATCCCGACGACGCACTTTTCCTCAGTCAGGACGAGCGCGAGGAGTACCGCCTTGCCGAAAAGGAGGTTTCACGCATCGCCACCAAGGTGATCGCCATCATGTTCAGGGTCCGGACGCCCGCCATCATCTGCCTGACGACGTCCGCTCTGCTCAACGCCACCGACAGCGGAGGAATCTTTAATGGACTGTTGTCCGAGTTCACGACCATTATTGGCGATGAAGCCTCACAGATTCCAGAGCCCGCAATGGTCGCCATTGCGACTCGTGTTCCAGACGCCCGCCATGTCTACATCGGCGATGTACACCAGCTGGAACCCCACATCCGCTGTAGCCGAACGTCCACCCCGGCTAAATTCGGAGCACTGGGAGTGATGGATCTTCTAGTCCAAAGAAGGATCCCGATGGCGCCGCTGACCACGACGTTCCGGTCGCACCCGGAATTGAACGCCATGCCGAACCGGCTGTTCTACGAGAACACCCTGATCAGCGGAACGACCGCAGAGAACCGACGCCTGTTCCTCGACAACACGAGGTGCCGCAACCGCAAGCTGCCCTTCCTGTTTGTGAAAGTGGCTGGGTACTCTCAGCGAACGGCGACAGGGTCCCACTACAGCACTTCGGAGTCCCAGGCGTGCCGCGACACCATACGCCTGCTGCTTGGCACAGCGATCCGGCCGGAATCGATAGCGATCATCACCTTCTACAAAGAGCAGTACAGGTGCATGGAGAGCTACGCCCAGAACCAGGGAATTGACCTTTACACGGTCGACTCCGTACAAGGCCGCGAGAAGGACATAGTGATCCTTCTCACCACGAGGTCGCACTTCGAGGCTGACCGCGCAGAGTTCCTGGACGATCCTCGACGGATGAACGTGGCCATCACACGCAGCAAGCATGGCCTTATCATTCTAGGCCACGAGCGTTCCCTGACCCGCCTGCCGAACTGGGGACGACTCATCCGATGGGCGCGAGCTCGCGATGCGATCATCAAGCCCTCCGAGCTGGTCGACTGCTTCCCGTGAGGATCGCCATCGTCGACAACCACCACAACACCAGGTGACAGTGAGTGCCTCATTTTTTTCTTTGTTTTTTCCCGTTTTGCATATACTCGTAGCCATCGGTTCCCTACATTTCCCCCGGGATCGTTGTGATAAAGGGCACGCCCGGGACGGTCGTGTTTTTGATGAGGGGAGGTGTAAGGAATCGTGTCCCACGCTTCCTAGTGGTAGGATAGCTTACCGTAACCCCACCTTAGCGGCACATTACTCTCCCACGCTAGACTACTGTAGCATCAGCTAAGCCTCCTATATCTCACGCTTCTATCTCCTATTACTCATTCATTCCATCCATACTACCGTAACCGATGCTCGTATTTATAGGAGGAGCTCCGTGAACGAGGCAATCGTATGGACGTCTGACCGGCGGACGGCTGCGCGCCGTCGCTAGGAGCCCGAACCCTCAACCCGACTTCCACCGTCTGTCGACTCCGTCTCCCGTCACCTCTCCACACGCCCCACTGCGCCTTCGTCAATCTGATCTATATTGCTTCTTGCCTGTACTTATGCAGATAAACATATATTATCTATCGACTCTCGGCAGAAGCACTTAGAGGCGGAAGGCCTCCTATGACTCTATTTATATTTTTGATGACCTCGCAGTGGTATCCAATTCTGGGCTGACGCACAGAAGTGTGTCGGTAAGTCTGAGAAAATGCCAAATAGCCCACGCATTTTAAGCGCGTTAGCTAGCTGCGTTTTCCCGCAGTGGTTCATCGAAATCGGAAAAAATGCGTCACACAACCCGCATCTGCATCTTCGCATCTCTGTAACATTGCCTCTTCTCAAGCTACGCCACATGTACTTTGGCGTACTACTAGAACATTTTACTGCCTATAAGACCCACGAGTTGCAGCCGAAATGACTCGAACCTGACCGAAGTACTGCGCTATGAAACGCCCGCATGTGCAATTTAGCACAATAGCGGTCGATGTTCTCCCTGCTTTTACTCGCCCAGATTACGGTATTCGCTACTCGTAGCAGCACTGTTCAATTCAGCACGAAAAGCTCTATCGAATCTTAACCAACTTGGCCTGGTTCGGAAATATCGGTTTTCGATGACATCATCACCCTCTACCGCGGGTTGCTGGGCTACTCGCCCCCGCGACCGCGGTTGCGAGCGCGGCAGGGGAGATCCCAGTCGGTTAGCGTGCACGCGGGCGCGAATGGTCTCCAGACTTGGTCCACGTGTCAACCACGTGCTCGCGGCCGCGAGGAGGGAGTCTCCGAGCGCGATGACGGCTTGCGAAATCTACAGTGGCTGAGACTGGCCAGCGCACTAGGGCTGGTGGCATGCAAAAGTTTGGGAGGCTACATTGAAGCCTTCAGGATGCACTTTAGGAAGGGAAGGGGATTTTTTGGGAGTGAGAGAGGTAATCTTGAGTCACATGTTTCAAGCAGACAACGCATCGCTTCTCAAACGACACTCCAAGCTGCCTAAGGATGAACGGAAGCTGTCTCGGACCTTCGAGGCCTGACTCGTCCATATTAGAGGTCTTCCAACACTCCTGAAATCTTCCCGACCGAGTTACGACAATTGAGTACGCAGTACACAATATTTGAAGACGAAATCGCATCCTTTTTGAACTAGGATGCCGAGCACGTCCTAACATTATGGCTGCAAACGATTGAATAGTACAATGAAACCACATTTCTAATTGTGTTGTGTTTTTTTATCCGAAAGCATCCAAAGGGTTCTGGATACAAGATGGGTAGTATTGCACTCGGCAGTTTCAGAGGACCCTGATTTCACCATGCGTGAGCGACTTGGTTCACTGGTGTGCGCCTCATGAAGACACAGGGTAGGAGGCGAAGCGGCTCAGTGAGGCTAACTTGTATTCAGTCATTAGTCCCATTTGACATAAAGCAAATGAATACTCACCTATATCAGAATTATTTAAAATCACCGATAAAATGTTTGCGGTCCAGGAGATCTCTAATTCTAAAAGATTACTAGTTATCACCCATTTATTATAGGTCGACAGAATATAGTTCAATAAATTATCAGGAACATCTGCAATACCATAGGCCATAAACATCCCTCGAATCCTAAACCGTTAACCTCAAGCGAAAAGTACAACGAATATAATCAATATCGATGATTGATCGATATTGAACGCATTTTCGATTTTAACGATAGTTGGCAAATTTGGCATTTTCTCAGACTTACCGACACACTTCTGTGCGTCAGCCCAGAATTGGATACCACTGCGAGGTCATCAAAAATATAAATAGAATCAAGCAACTGATCGATATTCTAGGCTTTTGTGCTGTGATGTGCTTTTACGTTGTATGTATGTACAATGTAAATGTATGTCTCCATTTTTGCCCAGGACTGTTCGATATTTGTTGATCCTTGTTGTTTGATGTTTGTTGATTTTGATATTGATCCCTTTTTGTTGTTAATTTGCTATCGATAAAAATTCTTTCATCCGATCCTACCATTCCCTTAACTTACACTTTATCTCCAACCCCACTTCAACTTCAACTAGATGGTTTACTACCACTGAGTGAAACGAATTCCAATGTAGACACGAGCACCACACTCCGTGCTGTAAAAGCGCGCTCCGTTGAAGAGCGGTGAGTGCCCATCACGTGCAGAGGAGCATGGCGGAACGGACGCTGCGGCTGCGAGTGACAAATCCGGTTAGCAGTGAGAGACGCCAGACGTCGTGCGAAAGTCCGTTCGCGCGCCCAGGCTGACGTCACGGGGGCGAGTAGTCCGGAGACCTCTGCCGCGACCTAGAGCGGCGCCCTCTTCTTCGCCGCGAATGTCAAAAAATCGATTTTTCCAAAACTGGCCGAGATTGACACCGTTCGATAGAGCTCATCGAGTTGAAGATAACGGTGTCATTGCGAGTGTCGAAAACTCAAAACCGGACGGATTAAGGGGGGGAAGAAGCTTCACTGTTGCCTCCGCCGCTCTAAAACGGCAGCTGGTACTAAGGCAATTTAATAAGCTAGGGAGTTGTAAGCACGTTTTCGTAAAGAACCTTAAGCGTTCTGCTCGCCTGCATATTTGTAAGATGCTAGCTCTCCATGTCTTTCCGCAGGGGTCGACTGAATTTGGAAAAAAATCGCGTCACACGAGCCTGACCTGCATTTTTGCACCACCGTAACTTTGTCCAATCATAAGCTACATTACCGTATTTTGGCACACTACTAGAACATTTTACTTCCTACCAAACCCACAAGCTGCAACCGGAAGGGTTCACAGTTTACAGAGCTATCGCGCTCAGAAGACGCCGCGCGCACAATTTATCACAACAATGATCATGCTCTCCTCGCTCTTACTCGCTCACATCACAGTTCTCGCCACTCTACGTAAAATCGTTCCATTCACCATCAAAAGCGCTATCGAATGGTGTCCAACTTGGCCAGATTCCAAAATATTGGTTTTCGGTGACGTCATCGGCCCTCCGCTGCGGCCTCACCCCCGATGTAAAATTTGTCAAAAAATCGATATCTCCAAAATTGGTCGAGATTGACACCGTTCTATAGAGCTCATCGAGCTGAACAGAACAGTGTCATTGCAAGTGCCGAAAACTCAAAAATGGAAGGAATAAGGGCGGAAGAATCTTTACTGTTGCCGTCCGCCGCTCTAAAGCGACAGCTGGTACTAAGGCAGTTTAATAAGCTAGGGAGTTGTAAGCACGTTTTCGTAAAGAACCTTAAGCGTTCTGCTCGCCTGCATATTTGTAAGATGCTAGCTCTCCGCGTCTTTCCGCAGGGGTCGACTGAATTTGGAAAAAATCGTGTCACACAAGCCTGACCTGCATTTTTGCACCACCATAACTTTGTCAGTTCTTAGGCTACTTTGCGGTGCTTTGGTGTGCTGCTAGAGCTTATTACTGGCTACAAAACCCACAAGCTGTGGCCGGAAGGGTTCAAACTTGACAGAGTTATCGCGCTCCAAACACGCCCGCGCGTGCAATTTGCGAGCGGTCGGCCCACTCGATTGATAGGTTCGATTCTATATGCATTGTTCACGGCGCACTCCAGATGCAAGCTGGACAGTCCTAGAGTAGCTCCTGAGTAGCTCGGCTAGGGATTTCTGATAAAACTCCCTAAACGCGCACTCTACAAGCTTCCGCGCCCACTCGATTGATAGGTTCAATTCTATATGCATTGTTCACGGCGCACTCCAGATGCAAGCTGGACAGTCCTAGAGCAATGCCTGAGTAGGAAAGCTAGGCATTTTCGTTAAAACTCCCCATGCGCTCACTGTTCAAGCTGTCGCTTGCTGTACAGGTTGTCGCTCCCACTCGATTGATTCTGCCAGGCCTATATGCATTGTTCAGAGCGCGCGCCATGCCGGAAGTTAGTTCCAAACAGCAGGCCATGCTCGTCCGAACGCATGGATAGGCTCCTTCCATCAACCCATCAGCCCAACGTCACTCTGCGAGTGGTCGCGCCCACTCGATTGATTCTGCCGGCCTACATGCATTGTTCAGAGCGCGCGCCATGCCGGAAGTTAGTTCCAAACAGTAGGCCATGCTCGTCCGAACCATGGATAAGCTCCTTCATTCAGTTTAACGTCCAGAAGTTGAGGACGCCGTGCACTAACGCGACTTGCCTCAGACGCGGCGCGTGGCGAGCGGAAAACGGCGCTCTCCGGCGCCCTTTTGCGCCGCTTCTCATCTTTTGCGCCGCTTGTGCTTGTTGGACGCAGCGGCATGTCCGGTACTGTACATACTCTCTTTGGAGAAGAAATGGCCAACTTTTCCGACCGCTACCTGGTATTAGGATCCAGTGGAGTCCACGGGCCGGATTCATCAACGACTTACAGCAATTTAATAGAGAAAATACAGCCGAAATCCCTGATAGCGTGGCGAAATGTTTCACCATATCGTAAGTCGTTGACGAATCCAGCCCCTTATCTCAAGAGTTGGTAGTTACGTAAGCGAGAGCGTCGATTTACTAAGCAATTCTTTCGTTATCAGAAGCCCCTAACCAGCACCTCTCCATAGCACAGCTTCCAGATGACCAGTTGAAAAGACGACTGAGCGGCGAGCGCTTAGCGGAAGAAATCCTTGCAGCCAGGCTCATGAAGCTACAGAACTTATCCTGTCCAGAGCAAAGGTGTACGTTTCCGAAAAATCATTAAATTTCGTTAAAAAGTGTAGGTAACTACGTAGTATTGGTTTGATCGTCAATTATCGATTGGTACGTTTTATATCAGTAGTCCGAAAAATGATATTACTGAATCTTGAAGAATGGCATCCAGAAGAGAGAGAAAATTAGCGGGAAGGCGATTTTTTCGGATCTTCATATCTCCTGCCTTCCTGGACTTCTATTTTATTTTCTTCCATTTTCGCACCTGTAGACTGCTTGGGCTTTCTTTTCCATGCCTCTTGAGCGTGTCTTCACGCTCTTTACGTTTCTCGACGTTTTTCGTGCATTTCACGTTTCTACCCCTTTATTCGCATTTTCGTAGCAGACGCTTTAGCGCTCGAAATATTATGCACATCGATGAATCGCCAGTGTAACGCTACACGATCCAGTCAAGTGAAAGATGGCACATGGGGAGCTGCACAGCTTCTTCCTCGCCTATTGAAAAACCCAGACCACAGGATTGCCAGCTTGAAACTGTCGAGAAAGGAGGACCCCATGAGCTAGTTTGACAGGCGGAGGAAAGTCAAATGACACCCTCGCTCCCCCAGTTAATTAACAATCAAACGAAAAACTTCCTGGTGCACTACAAGGCAGATCGAGGCCATCCTTCCAGACAACTTCCCCTAGTTGGCAGTTTTTCGGAAACGGTAGCGGCGAGAGCTGATCCCATCCTGTTTCTGCATTACCGAACTTTAGCCATCTACATATTCCATTTTCACGCCGAATTAGATTTTGGCACATCAAATTCGACACGCTTCGAGGCTAGGTTTAAGAGTTTGGAATTCAATCAGAACTCTTCTAAATCGAAATGACATTCAGGCAGGTTATACAACAAACTCAATGAAATGCTTTGTTCAAGGAAGATTTGGTATAACTTTCTTGAATTCTTTAGCTTACTGATCTAAATAAGTGTAACAATTCTATAAAAATTTTGTTTTTGGAGAAAAAATGACATATTAAAGTTTGTTTTAAAGCACAGCACAGCGGAAAGCATGCAAGCATATAGCGCATCAAAAATCCAGAGGCGCGATGCGCTCAAAAAATTCACCACGACTTTCATTTGATTGATTGTGTAAATACCACTGACATGAACCAGCAAACTGAGGATATGTGTGATCGTTACAGTTGCTTTTGTTGCATGTTTGGTTTCAAGCTCCATGCAAACAGAAATTCATTTCTGCTATCAATCGACAAAAATCGCGACCTCTTGAACTAGGGCATGGCGCAATCCCTTCCTCTGGCACTAGAACATGGCCACCTTCTAGCTTTTTAAAACGAGCTTTAAATCGTCTGTATTTTACAACTCTCCAAATCTGTACGTCCAGACATTATTATTGGTCCTCTTTTGGTGAACACTGCAGGATAATTCAACCCTTTCTCGAATTCTCGAATTCAGATCACTTCACTTCAAGTGGAAGATGTGTAATTGTTCAAAGCCTCATAAATGAAGATCTTTTCGAAGATGGTCGAGCTAAATAAGTGGTGTTCTAAATACGTTTAGATCTAAACCAAAGGCATTTGCAGTTTTTTCACCGAAGAATACGAGAATGGGTTTAATTATCTTGGAATGTCCACCATAAGCTCTAAACCATTATTTTCCCTCAAAAAATGGCCTTTATGAAATCTCAAACAATGTGTGTTTTTTTAAAGAACATGTGAATTGAAACATCAAGTGAAGTAATACTAAAACCCTTCTTGAACAAAAAATTACACTTTTCGCGAGTCTCTAGTTTAACGTGGAAGCTCTTTTAATTCTAACAAGAAGTTGTTTTCATTTCAGAAGTCTTAGCCCAGCTTAGAAGAGTGTCGAAGTTGCTTCGGAAAAGGTACAGTTGAAAGTGAAAACGGTATATATGTTCCACTTCGAAGTGTAGCATGGTGACATGCTTAAACGCCGTGTAAAACAAGCCAGATTTATTAGATCTGGTTCTCGACAATGAATGACATCTCGGTGTCGTCGAAGGCGGCTCTCGGGTCGGAAGTGCAATTCACGACGAATATGCGGCGCATCCTAGCGGAGCTGGGGGAGTCATTTCTCTGAAAATAGCCGGCTTATTTGTTCGCGAAGCACGGACAGGTGAAGGCATCGATGCCAGCTCGTAAGATTGCAAAGGTCACTCAAAGATTTCACAGAATTAACCCACCTTCATTTCGTAGCCCTCAGGGCCACGCTTCAGAGAGCGCACATTCCCACCCTGCGTCTTCAGATACTCCTGAAGAAAAACAGCCGTTTCTGAAAGGAGACCAACGGCGACAGATGCACCTCCTTACCTCAACGACGTTGGCAACCCAGCGCGTGAGTGGCTGCGAAGGAGAGCGGTGGACGGAGAGGAAGGTGTGTTCGGCGTCCATCGCCGCCAGGATGTCGCTCTTCAGCGACTCCACGTACCCACTGTAGCTCATAGTGCGGATGTTTGCCAGCAAAGTCTTGCGGACTAGCGGCTCCCTGCAAGTACCGTACTCCCTCTATGTAGCAACAATGCACTGCGCTACAGACGTAGTACCACACAGTACATCCATCCATAGTCATGGGCCCACCTATGCTGGGAACGTCCAGCTTCTCTCCTTTTTTTTTCTTTTCTAAGAACTTTTTTTGCAGCCACCCTGTTTGTTCTACTTTAGATCCCACACACATCCTACACGAACCACGGAAAAAATCTAATGGGTTTTTCCATTTTCTCTGAGAAAACGTTTTGACCATGTCACAATCAGGGTCGAGGTTGAGGTTCGAGAACCGAACATGGACCGTGTTGTGGCACCATCTTTAGGGAGGGAGCGGGAGTTAAATCTGTCTGGGCTTTAGAGGAGGATTGACTCAATTTTTTAAGTTTTTTAGCGTTAATAAATTGGTCGTCACTATCAATAAATTGAATCCTGTATTGTTCTGAATGCTGACTGTTCTGCAGCAAAAAATAAAGGCGTTACTGGAACAGTCTTCAAATCAATCCGGGCGGGTTCAGTTTTTTCGATTTTATCAGAATGACACTGAACGAAACATTCTTCCACCTGAAATCCAGATCTGAAGACACTCTGTAAAATCTTGATGATAGTTGCTGCTAGGGATTTAATTGTGGACTTTAGGATATATGGTGAGATTTTCAGTGTCTTACAATTTACAAAGATTTTGACGAGCTCTTCGATTCGATGACAAAGTGCTACATAATCGAGGGGTTCACTTGTCACGGAAATGAAAATGGACATGAAAATGTCGAGAAGGTGAAATCCATAAAATCCATAAAATTTCGAGCCTTCGTTGTTAAACAAGAAAAATCGAGTCTTTCTGCAGCGGTCTTCGATATGTGTGGGAAGCGCGAATCGTTCCCAAGATAGTCCTTTTTCATGAAAATAAAAAATTTCTTCCCGAAGACGACTTTTAAAAGTGAAATTTTCTCACACTGAATTGTTCGATTGATATATAGTAAAGATTCGGCTTTTGTGCAACGTTCTTATGTAATCGCTAGGTTCCATTTTGCATTGCTTGTCGGAAGAAAATCGATGTAAAAATTGAATCCCTTGATCATATCGAATATCTCTCCAGAACAGCCTGATTTTTTAAGCAGCGCTAGAGGTTTCATTGATTACCTAAATATGTATGACCGGAAAGTTGAGGTTTTCCGCTTTCTTATAAGTATGAGACACTAGACGGAAGGAAAAATTGTTACAACTTGCTGCGCTTTGCATTGCAAAGGTGCGAAAACTTTAAAGAAACATTCCCTACATCCTAATTTACTAACACAATGCAGTCGCTTTCAAGCTTAAGGATATACTTAGACGACTACAATGTGCCAAAGGCTCAGCTCCATCGTTGATGAACAGTACGTCAACCTGACATGACCTTAAGCCTCGGCACTGGTGTGCTCAGTAGTGACGCTAAACTCACTTATCCGCCTCCCTCGACTCATCGTGGATATCGAGAAATGGAGCACAATGGTCTGAGATTGCCTGTAGAACCTTCCTTGCTTCTTCACGATTGTGAAATTTGATGTACAACTTCGTGGTTTCGATGTTCCCCAGCACTGGGTAGACTTCGTCGGGAAACGAAGACAGAGGTCCCTGAAACGCAATACAGCCATTCTTCTCTTCATACAACAACAACAACATATATGTATATATCGTGGCATCCGATTTTCACGTCAAACTGGACACTTTTCAAATAAAGTTGGACACCTTTCGAATCAAACCGGACATTCACTCCTTACAAGCAAACTTGACGCTTTTGAAATCGAACAGAACATCCTTCAAAATAAAATGAGCGTTCTTCGGATTGGACTGGAGACCCTACGAGAAGAATCGAATAAAACTGTAGTGTGGCTTTTTTATTATTTTTAAAATTCACTTCCCACTGAATAAACAAATGCTAAGAAGTCTCATAGAATTTCTTTACTGATTTATTGTTTTACCAGCGTCGGTCGCCGGCTTCGCCGGCGCCGACGCTGGAATGTGGGCCACGCTAGGCTAGCCGGCTTCGCCGGCATCGCATCCGCGGGTCACGCCGGGCTAGCCGGCTCCGCCAACGCTGGATGCGGGCCACGCTAGGCTAGCCGGCTTCGCCGGCATCGCATCCGCGGGCCACGCCGGGCTAGCCGGCTCCGCCAACGCTGGATGCGGCCCACGCTAGGGATGTAGCCCAAACCTAGCTACGGATGCTTCCTCACCCAGCGTCGGTCGCCGGCTTCGCCGGCGCCGACGCTGGAATGTGGGCCACTCTAGGCTAGCCGGCTTCGCCGGCATCGCATCCGCGGGTCACGCCGGGCTAGCCGCCTCCGCCAACGCTGGATGCGGGCCACGCTATGCTAGCATTGCATCCGCGGGCCACGCCGGGCTAGCCGGCTCCGCCAACGCTGGATGCGGCCCACGCTAGAGATGTAGCCCAAACCTAGCTACGGATGCTTCCTCACCCAGCGTCGGTCGCCGGCTTCGCCGGCGCCGACGCTGGGTAAGGAAGCATCCGTAGCGTCGAGCACGTTGAAACTTGCGCCTACTCCAGATTGATTCCTAGCTTGCTCCCACTCACATCTCAGTATAGCACACAGAAGAATGTCCTTAGCACTCCTTCTTCGTCTAGCGTTGTGTTCACAGCCTATTGCAGCTCGTCAAGCCTAAAGAAATGTCTCACATTTCTGTCCAGTCGTCGTGCTTCGAGCCGCTAGGTGTGGCGAATTCCGGAGAAGGTGACTTGATTAGCCACCAATTTTGAGGGAATGGCAATTGTCCAAGAGTTGACTGCCTGATAGAAACACATCGCCTTATTTGAAGCCCTTTCGTCGCATCGGCACGCAGCTCCCTCGAGGTCCATTAATTGTGAGAGAAGCGATATCACCGCTGAGAAATTCGATAACAATTGGGCGCGAAAGGAAGCCCGGAAAATGGTTGCAAGGAAGAGGTGTACAGTTGAACGGGAATGGGAGGTGGAAAGGTGAGAAGGAGCGGGATACTGCTGCCTAACTCAACGTCGAGGCAGTAGCGATAGAGCAGGCTCGGGCGTCCTATACTGGCTAGCCGACTTAATCACCCAAATTTAGGGACATTTGGCAATTGTCCAAGACCTCATAACCGCCGCAGATAGTGTGGAAACCTCGTCATGGTGTGTTTCTTGGTGATCAACACTGTAGCCGCCGCAGTGTTGAAAGATCATCATTGGGGTTGGTCGTTTGTGATCAACACCGACGGTCGTCCGGTAGTGCAAGCGTCGTCGTAGTCAACACGGCCGGTCGCTCGCAAGTGCAAGCGTCGTCGTAGTCAACACCGGTTCGAAACCGCAGCCTGCCACGCTGCCATGTTGTGGTGCTTATGGTGGACGGTGGCGATGCGACGAACGTTCAGATATGGGTTCAAGGCGAACCGATTCAGACAGTAGCGAAGCGCTTCAGACAGTGACTAATGCCTTCCTCCTTTATATATGGTGGGATTGATTTACTGCACATGTTTGTGCGCTATGCAAGAAAGGAACCTCAACGAAAAACCATTTAACGGACTTGAGTGTTTCTCGATTCCATGTTTGTTTCCGATGAAAAATTCAATGAATCGTAGCGTCGCAGCAAAACAAGTTCTCAATTGCAAAAAACGGAGTGAAGAGATTTTGGAGTAGAGATTATGATAAGGATATTGAGACAAGGATGATGAAGTTGTAATGTGCTAATGCTTCTGTGCCGATACCATATCTGAAAAAAATAAATTATTACTATAAGCTCAAGAAAGGGAACATTGAAGAGAGAAACGAGAACTTCTGTTGCGAGTTACGATTCCTATTGTTTGTGAGGAGATGGAACGAGAAGCACCATACAACAATCAAGCCAATAGCCTTGCAATTAAGATCTTTGTCATGTATTCTTCTCCCATATGAAATTCGGAGCTTTGTTCTTCCTGCTTTCGAATGACAGTCAAGACCATGAACAAATAGTGTCCTCTGAAGCATCAGTCATCATGCATTTTGTAAGTGTGGTGTCTATAAGAATCTAATTGTTAACAAAAATGCTCGATTCTAAATAAGTGAGGAAGATCTAACCTTTAGAAAAATGTTGTGGAAAATTGGAGCAAAAGCAGCACAAAGGCAGCATTTTTAGTGAGCTAAAGGAAGAGATCACGCCATGCTCTTCTCCACCGTTCTTGCCCTTCTTTCTGCACCAGCAAATTGATGCCTTCCTGTCCTTTAAAGCAAGCTTTTGCCATTAAAATTAAAAAAATAAAAATTCGTTCATAAAATTTTTTAATTTGACTGATAGCACAAATACAGCTTACTTTAAACCTACTGGTCTGCTCAGAGTGTAGCTATGTATTTTCTGTAATTAATTTTGCTGTACCATTAACAAGCGTGCAATCCCACGCAAACAGAATTCTTGCTATCAATCAAACTAAAACCGGTATATCCTGGTCGAGTGCATGGCTATTCCTTTCTTTTAGCACCAAGAAATTGATTCCCTCCTGCACTTTGAAGGAAGCTTTAAATCGACAAAATAAAAAATTTATAACATCTCGTGGAGGACTCATCTTGTGGGGAATTTTTAAACAAATTCAAAGAAGCCTCACTAAATTTCTTTTGTCAAAAAATATTCTAATTTTCTGGGAAAGTCTCTAGTTTAACCAGGAAGACACTTATTTCCATTTCGAAGCTGATAAGCTTGATTTCAAAAATGTCACACTTGCTTGTAAGTGTATCCATCCTAGTCGGGAGGGTGCAACCGTAAAATGTCAGTTGGCCATAGTGGGCCATTCTATTCTACGCACCCACATTCCCTGAATTTAAGCAAAAGCCCTTCTCATAATGGGGCAGCAGCTGACGTTGTCGAAGAAACTCAAGGGTTGGGGACGAGAATCACTACAAATACATATCACATACAAAACCGTTCTTAGTTTTTGGTTTTTTGCCCGAAAAAGCGTAAAAAACCGCCTATGCCCTCCTCCGATTGGGATAGATCCTGGAAGTGTCCTTTTTGATTTAAAAGTGTCCGCTTTGACGTGGAAATGGTACGCAGTCGGTCACATGCCACCTGGTGCTGCTTAACCAACCACAGATCCCATCGTACAAAAGTGATTCCAGTACAAGTTTCTCTGACAATTGACTAGGTACTTCGATCGGTTGTAGGAGTAGTCGGACACGTAGCTGTTCCGGCTAGTAGACACGAGGACCGAAACTTCGATATAAATCAAGCTCAAAGCAACAGAACACACCTGATCAATGCGCACGAGGGTAAGCTTCATCAGGTCAAACGACAAGAACTTCCACGCTAGATTGGAGAGTTCCACCCATTTGGTATACTGCAACAGAATACACGAGAAATAGGTCAATTACACCGAAAAATAGCAGTTACCTCTTCGTCGTTCTCGGTTTTGCGGTCCTGTGGCTTGGCCACTTTCCAGTATACCTCGTATTCACATTTTACGTCCGATTTCTGTGAAACAAAAAAAAAATTAAAAAATGAAAAGAAGTTGCTGCCGAGTATGATATTGCGTTGTATAAGAACCCTAAGGAAACTGGGAGCACAGTTGGTGGAAATCTCCACTTTTTCGTGCAAAAAAGCGGACGCTACACTCTCACAACGATGTTTTGTTGCGATCAAAACTCTGGCTCCAGGCGGGACTCGAACCCGCACCTCCCGCTGACCGGACGGGGATCCTCTACGCCATTACACCACCTGGAACTCTACACTTATTTCTCTGCTATTGCATCTGCATCAAAGTGGAGTCCGTCCTGCCATACTTTGTCAGAAGTCATAACAGAAAGCCACCTACCAAATGTAGCTGTACGGTCGTCATTCTTTTCTTCAGCTGGCGGAAGATCATCGCCGCCCACTGTGGGTAGGCCGCGGTTAGCGCGTACAAGCTTCTCATGTCCAGATAGGGACAAATGACCGGAAGTACGCTCCAGTGCATGTCTCTTCCGTTGCTCTGCAGTGGAATACAGCCAACATTTGTCGCATCTTTCACAGAAGAAGCCCGCGATATGAGAATGCAGTGGAAGTAGAATTTCGAGAAACGAGGAGACACTGCATGAAATGCATTTCTGAAGGGAAGGGCGTGTTAACTATGTATTAACCCAACATTGCGGAAGAATGCCGTGAAACTTGGAGGATGGATCTCAGACCTCTCTTGGCTGTTTTCCAGCATTTTTGATGCTGTTGGAATCCAGAATCGCTTTTCTTGGTAGAATAGGTAGGTAGGTTCTTAAGCGAAGGTGAGAGAAACTGTTCGGTAAAGTAGAAGGAATCCGCTATTTCCAGCTTATGAATTCTAATGATCATGATTATTTCCAGAACTTTTAGAAAACTACTACGTTTGACAAATCATTTCCCTTGAAAGCCATTGGTAAGAATTTTCTAGACCTGAACGTATTTAGTATAAGACGAGAACTCTTCCCTGAAAGCTCTCCAAGAAATCCGAAAATATAATATGATAGCGACATGCTTGCAGAGCAGAGAATAAAAGGATAAGGGTGGCGTTACTCTATCCCTTTTGGGATGCGGCACGCATTCTACTTCTAAGGGATGTTGTGGAGGCGATCTGAATGCGTATTTGACCATATAATGCCTTGCGGTGGCCAGCCAACACATAAGCCAGCATTTATCCTTCCCAGACACGTCTAGTAGCAATTCATCAACTTCGGGAGATAGAAGGCTTGGTTGGTCGGGTAAGAAATCCTAAACAGGAACTGGTATCGGGTTCATGCGACAGGCAGCATCTCTTTCGACTGCGCTACATGTGGACGGTTGTAGATAACACGAAATGAAGTACAACTTCCGAACCCACATCATAGTTTTTTGCGGTTTAATTTAATGTGGTGCTATTAGGAATCACCGCTAGGTATGCACACTATCTATGTCACCAAACACTTGCAACAGGTTTTCGTAAATGGCTCTCTGAAGCATCTCATTGACCTACCGGCTTGAATTCTGAATTCCTTTCTGAACTATACCAGCAGCAGATCACAGTTCCAAATTCTCCTATATTTACTTGTGCAAGTCATTCTTTGTTACCAGCCATAACCCAGGAAATCGTTCGACGGTAAGGGTAAGGATAAAGGACGGCGTTACTCAATCCCCTTGAGATGCGCCATGCGTGCTTCTGCGGGATGTCGTGGAGGCGATCAGAATGCATATTTGGCCATACAATCACTTCCGGTGGCCAGCCGATGAACAAGTCAGCGCTTTGTCCTTCCCAGACAAGTTTAGTACTAATTAACCGACCCCTGATGGAGGGAAGGCTTGGTTGGTCGCGGCGGAAAATCCGAACCAAGAAATTGGCATCGGGTGCACGCGACATCCGACATCTCCTCAGACTGCGCTACAGGCGTCCTTATTTGCCAATTAATGTAATAAAATAAATTGATGCGAGAGCATTCGAAGGCTAAAACACGGCGGAAACTTTCGGTCCATCCGCCAGCCGCAAGAAATTCCAAGCTGAGGTCAGCCTATCTGTGGAGTATGGACACCGAGATGGTGAAGCCTCCCCCTCTCCCCACCAACGATGAAGTTCGCTGTAGTGATCGAAGCACTCAGAAAACGGCAACGAGGGCAGAGGGTGAATTTCGCTGAATACAATCGGAAGCGAACGTATGTGGAAGTTAACGACACCACATTGGGCAAACCCAACGTGAGCACAGTTTGAGCAGTGCGAGAATCTATCCCAGTCGGGAGGGGGCCAGTGTGTTTACATGACCATCTCCTCCCTTAACTTGCCCGACGGTGCGACACTAAACCACTGGCAACGGAAGCACAGAAAAATTCACATTTCGAGAAGAAACGTGTTGAGGAGGCACCCACGAATTTGAGAGAACCCTCCAAGAGACGAACGTTCAAACGCATTCTTGTTGTACAGAACACATTAGCGTGGTTCAAGAAGAAGGCACTCACTCCCCCTTTGCTCAAGCTTCGCAGCAACTTTCGCACTTTCTGAAGGATACTATACCGACGACTAAGGTGAAAACGATCTCTGCAGCCACGAAGTGAAGTGGGGCTCTTGAACAATGAAGTTTCCATTTCCATCTAAAACACTCCGTTGTTGCTCAGACGATCTCATGAAAGAAGTCCGGCATTACAATACCGGTCCTGTATTTAGTTTTTGGGCGGAATAGACGCAAAATGCACCATTTTCGCCGTTTTTCCATAACCAACTCAAATGGCCTATTCGAAAATGAATGCTACCATCGGAATTCAATGGCGTCTATCTAATGATGCAGGGACTTATTTTTGAATAGGCCACTTTAAAGGTACCTAAAAAATTGTGAAAACGGCGGTTTTTTGCGTTTATTCCGCGCAAAAATCAAAAGGCAGAAGCGCTATTGTAATTGCAGCATTCAGGATCCGGATTCATCAACGACTTATATCAACTTAACAGAGAAAATACAGCCGGAATTCCTGATAGCACGGCGAAATCTTTCACCATGGCCATATCGCTTGATAAGCCGTTATCAGGGATTTCGGCTGCGTTTTCTCTGTTAAATTGCCGTAAGTCGTTGATGAATCCGGCCCCAGGAGATCACCTTATACCGCTGCTACAGTTCTACATTTATGTCATTATAATGTACTCTACCGTTGCGTTGAATCATACTATTGCGCTCCTGTAATGAGAGACGCTTATTTGACGATCTTCTGACGCAGGAGGATATGAAATGCACCTGCATGGCTAACCCGTCCCGGGAGGCACTTTGACACGAATTTAGGTCAGGAGGTGATGAATTTCTCATGCTGACGCTTGGATTATCTCCTCTGAATTCCCTCGGCAGCCTAGTGTTAGCTGGCGGAATAAACGCTTCTTGGCAATATCAGATGAGGGTGATGAAACGAAAGGGAGCAACTGCCCCAAATGAGGTTGGTACCCCAAAACCAGGATTGCATCGACACTTGCCTAACGCTGCTGCCATTGGTTTCAAAACCTAAATGTCACTCCCAAAAATCATTGGACTTTTCCGTGCTGCTGTCAACGTCCTCAGCTTGTAAAAAACCCAGCCGGGCTCAGAATTTTCCTTTAGAATTTTTCTTTAGGAGGAAATGTGTCACATGCTGTTACCTGTGTACTGAGCTGATATATGGCAAAGCCATCCTCCGAGAGGTTTCGAAGACGCTTCCTAAACGATGCCTTAGTAGGGAGAATTACTCTTATCCTGCGCATTTTACTGCCGCTGTTGTAGCTTTGATCTCACACTGTGAAAAATAGAGAAAAAATGGAGGCAAATGAAGAAACGACTACTTGGCGGGTTTATTTTTGCATCGCAGCACGACGAAAAAAGGGTGGAGAGCCTGCAGTTTCGATAAGGATACAAACCCGCTAAGTAACGGAAAAGCGAAAGGCTCCCAAACTGCTTCAGCGCCTATACCTTACGTGATGGATCACTTCCCTATCGTTTGATCCATGCATGACGTTCCAGAAAATGAAAATATTCACGCCTCAGCACATTACGGATTTGGGGATGTGGAATTTCAGCGAAAGAAACATACACGTGGTGTAGTAGACATACAAATAATTAAAAAAACTCCAACCTCTCCACCGAAGAAGTCCATACAAATTAACAGAATTGAAATTCAGCTCCTTACGTGAGCACGAAGACGTCGTGAAACATAAAGCAGGACTCTTCTATGTCCTATCGACCGGCCTTCTCCCATCCTCCCACCCTCTCAATCCCTCCAAGTCTAAGAAGCATTTCTGAAGAAACAGAAAACTATGGCAAAATAACATTGCAGACCAAGGAAAATACAATGTTAGCATCGCCACTACAAGAAGCACTCCTTCGCAGAACCAATTCCAACAGAATTACTTTAGGAGAACTTGGTTACACTTCAATAGGCGTCAGCCCCCAAACCATGGCAGAAGTTTCTGCGTCCTAAACCGCAGTAGCTTTTTTAACAAAGAACCCCAATTTCTTCAACAAAAACTGTCGAACACTGATGTAGTGATAGCACTAATGAAAGTCTTCGTGGGCTGAATAACATGCGTCATTGTAGCTGTGCATACCATCGCTGGTTGATGAGGAGTTTCTTCATTCACCCTGGAACGGTATGTAACAGGAAGAAGACAATGGGGACAAAAAGCTGGAGAAAATCTGTGGATGCTACCTACAGATTACTTATACATAGAATATAATATCGAAGTTCTCAGAAAAATGTTGTTATATTAACTCTGACGCCTCCCTCTTCACTGACGAGCCACCGGGCGGAGTTGAAACCAAAACAGTTCGTCCGTAGATAGGTGACGAAACGAAACGCTCTGAGGGAAAACAGACATTTCTGATTTTATACCCCCACTTTCACTTTATTCCAGTGAATAACGTATGAAGAAACATGTTGGAGAAACACGAGTTACGAGCTTCCTCCAGAAATTCAGCCAAGCAGGCAGCTCAACAGCGGGCTGCTCTTGAGACGACTGGCGAGAAGTGGGCGCAGACGGACGGCACCGGACAGGACAGTCAGCCGAATGTTGCGAAATCCAACGGCTGCTGAGATGCAAACAACACGCCACGGCGAGTAAAACGGGCCACCCCATCTATGGAGGAGCCACAATGAGGTGGTTGCGAAACATCAACCAAGGAAGGGGATGTCCTTCTATCGGGGAATGCTTAAGAGGAGCTCTCAACTGAGGAGCTGTTGTATTCTAATGGAGAGGCAATCGTCATGCGGCCAGCAGCAGTACGGTATCATTTGATCAGAAGCGCCGTGCTGCATGACACTGTCAGTCTCTTCGTGATTTTTCTGCTTTCGAATAATCTGGGGCCGAATTCATGAGTAATTAAACCCAAGGGTATGCGAGATTAGGGGATAGAGATGAATGCCTCATCGTGGGTATCTCTACCCCTTATACCCCATATACCAGGTTTAATCGCTGAGGAACCCGGCCTCTGGACAACTCAGTGTTGTAACTGTCCGATAGGCACAGCGACTGACGCTTACTAATAGCAGCAGTTCTAGCTGTCCGTAGAGTTGCTACCACAATGTTTTATTGCGATCAAAACCCTAGATCCAGACGGGACTCGAACTCGCACCTCCTGCTGATGTATTGGTCCTACTATACATAATCAGGTATATACTCTAGTTTAGTCGAAGGGAGGCATAATGCGATCTGTCTCTCCATCCCCTACCCTCAACGTGCCCTAGAGATTCAGCTACTGTTCGACACGAGCACGGAGGCAGCGTACGGTTGACATTGGGTCTACCGTAACCTTCACGCGCGCTTCTTTGTGTCTGGTGCAATCACGGAGGGCGTCCGAAGATGACGCCTGAACGAAATGAACCTGGATGAGTGGAGACGGAGGATCACCCATCATTTGTCTAAAGAATTCGACTTCCTAAGTGGTTTTTAGTTAGGAAGTGAAACTAGATAAGTGGAAATGGAGCATCACACATCACTCGTCTCCAGAATTCGACATCCTAACTGGTCTATAGTTTGCACGCCTGTGAAACTGATCAATGGAATCATAGTATGCATCCAAAAGCTCGTTGATCACAAGTTATTTCAGTACATATTGTCGATGAGGAGAATGGATTAAGCCAGCTCTGGAAAATCTAGGGATGCCCATGCCTCCAACGGAACGTTCCAAACAATCCGGCTTCTTACTTTACTACTCTCTAATTAAATGATCTTGCTAGGATCAAAGGTATCCACTTGTTGAGGTGGACAGAAAATGATCGACAAGGAATGAAGAATTGCCACCAGTCCATTTTTGGAACTACTTGGGTGGTCTGGAAACGGCTGGAGAAGGATCCATTGGAGGACCATGGCACGCTACGAGGACGAATGGAGACGTTGCTGACGCTCACCCATGCAGCTCGATGGCAACGGAACGAAAGGTGATACAGGCACTAGAGTGGATAACGATTTCGCTTTTATTCTATTTGTTTATTTCAAAGTTTATTCACTGAATGTTCTGAACAACGATGGCGATCTTGATCTCATTCAACATAAGGTTCTCATTTGACGAATACTCGTGGAAATGGATACGGCGTCGCACGTCGGAATGAGCGATTGCGTCCCCTTTGCCAGCCTTCTGCAATGCACAGCTTCCAGTCTGCTATGAACGGTTCTCTGCAGAGATCTCGACTGAAGACCTACCACGAACTCGTAGCCTGCCGCTCCACTTCTGATACAACGTACCTGGTCCCCTTGTCTGTCCAGGTAAGCCTTAAAGAGAACATTATTGGCCGCAAACAAAGAACTTGATAGCATTGATACGCCCTAACCTCGACAAGCTTTTCTACCCAGCACAATACTGGCATCGGAAGCGAGTCATCCATGGATACTATAGTGTGGTCCGACTCCAGTGCGGTTAGCAGTTCCCTGGACATCGGTACCATAAAGCCAAAGCACTCCAGACGTGAGAAATTTGCCAAGCGATCCCAAGGGAGGATCAGCTCTCTGAAATCACTGTGATTGTGTTGTAGAGCAGTAAAGCAATCTTCGGATAAACGTAATATTTGAAAGTGGTCACCCTACAATGGAACAACATGCAACTTCCGAGGAGATGAACATGTCAGCGCTTTATCCTTCCAAGACAAGTCTGGTACCAATTCACCGACCCCAGAGGGGTGGAAGGTTTGGTTGGCCTGGGTGGAGAATCCGAACCAAGGACGTGGTACGGGGTGCATGCGACAACCGGCATCACTTCTAACTGCGCTACACCCGCCCTATTCCGCAGCATACAACTGAAAATGTGCAGGAAACGCCTGAAAATGGAGTAGACGTCAGAATCCCCGAATCTCAATCTCAATCTCAGTCAGTTGACATGCAAAACTAGCGCAACGCAGGAGAATACGACCCCCTGCCTCCCTCGCATGAAGCAACACCACTATCCACTGCGCTCCGAACCACTCGCCAGCGGTCGTACAAGACGCTCCATAGCGCTCGTGAGGCGCCGATTCCACAGTAACTTCAAGGACACCTACTCACTGGGTTCAACGCCTTGGCAAAAAGGAAAACTTTTTATACTAACCGAGGGGTGGAGATTCTTCCTGAATATATGGCTCGCTCTCCCCGTTCAGACATGCGCATCAGACCCTTCCATTGTTAGAGCTGAAGTGTACCAGGTTGGTCCAAAACGTCACTATGTTCAACTGCTTAGGATTTCAATACTCTCTTGAAGCTTTTGGTGCTTCGCTTTTTGACTATAGCCAACTGGATATCTTTCGAGGAACTTTGAAATTCCGGCAACATTTGAGTTTTTCCTAATGAACAATGGACGACGGCGTTTGCATCTCTGACCTGGCCTTCAGTTTCTTATGGAACTTTGGTCTATATATCAGGTTGACCGGAAAGTCTTGATGAGGTTCTCACCATTTTTTATTTATTCCTTTATTCAGCACACAATGCAAATCAATCAACGATACAATCAATATTGTTAGCTACCGCAGTGGTCCACCTTCTAGGCAGGTCAGCGATCCCCTTATCCCAGAACTGGTGAGAGCAAGAGTCGAAGAAGTCGGCGACCGCACGACTTAAGTCTCAAAATTTGTGAAACGTTTCTCAGCCAAATAAGCTCCCAGGAAGAGGGAAGAGGGACAAGTGGTAACATGAAGGGGCATATGTCAGGAGAATATGTTGGACTGGAAACGATCTCTCAGCCCACCTCCCCGATTTTTTGGTGTGTCGCTTTAGCTACATGGGGTATGGTGTTATTGTGAAGGAGGTGCGCTGGAGGGCGTTTTGGCTGCTTTTCCCGAACAGCTTCCGCGAGTTTCTGGTGCTGAGTGACGTGAACGACAGCGGTGTAGCTATCGCTACAACGTGAATAGAGGTTTCTCATTTATTTTTATTTTGATCTAATTCAATCGATATTACTCTTTCAGATTCCATGATTCCATATCTATTGGGTGATCTTGACTGTTACAGGAGATGCTTACATTCTTCCATACAGCCGCATCATTCTCCCCCCATAAGGCCTAGTTTATAATTGCGCCACCGCGAGGCGCGGCACCATAGTCGGAATAGATATCGATTGGGTGGCGCGAAAAATCGATATCTATGGCAATCGTTGTGCCGCGCCGCGCAGCGGCGCAAGTGTGAACTAGGGCTAACGGGCTCAGGTGCTCGAGGAGGACGCAATTCTTCGAATCGTGCTCAATACCATCTCAATATCTCCTCCGGTACGACTGTTTCCCGACCTGCCCTCAATATCGGACGGCGACGCTCTCTTGGTAGATCGAATTTTGGAATAAAAATCTTATTATTGTTTCCTTCTTAAGACCGCGTGGCGAGGGCGAGCAGCGGACCAATATTAATAGAAGAAGGCCAATACCTTGGCCGTGTGCCCTTGCGTAACAGTTCGTACTACACGATTCCTTTCGAGTTCAAGCAGAACATAGAAGAACCTTCTTCAGGTGCACGTCGTTCGACTTTTCCTGCATAGGCGATTCTTCTGCTTGAGGTAGCCGAACGATACGGTGTGCGTTGGAGTAGCAGAGAACCCAACTCTCGTCTCCAGTAACTAGATCTTTCAAAAACTCATTTCGATCTGAGCGGTGAAGGAGAGACTGGCATATGGATATGTGGGTGAACCGCATGCTAACGGTCCTGGCGACAGTCGATTGGGTACAACCGAGTCTTGTCGTAAGGCTCCGCGAGGTTGCACAATATCGAGAAAGGTTGAGAACTCACTCGTCTTTTTCGTCCGACAATCCGACGATTGCCACATTTGATCCCGATTGAAACGATATGGTTTGCAGTATCTTTCGTGCTTCACTCACACTTCCGTACTCAAAGTATAACACCGCAGTTGTGATCTTGGCCAGCACAGAGTACAGTTCTTCGGGAAACGATGACAAGGAATCCTAAAAAAAGAAAGAAAAGGAAGTGGGGGGGGGCTATGCATGTCCGAGATATCATTTCCTTCAACAAGTAAGGTCGTTTCTGAAGAAAATACAAATTTTCCTTCTCGGTATCTAATCTAATCCTACAATCGTGATGGGGCGTTCTCTACACAATCGCGCCAGCCGCCCACTCCCTGCCCTGCCCGTGCCACCCACCTGGACGAGTTTGTGGTGCGCGAAAACCCCGCCGCAGTCTGCGGATTTGTTAATTGGCGTGACGTCGTCCGAAAACCTAACTCTTCACATTGCTTAATGCTCTGCTTTTATACGGAACGTGATCATTTTCTCATAACGTGTTCTGCATAACCACCAACGAAAACAAAACAATCTGCGACATTCATGCGATTTGAACAAGCAAACACCGAACAGATAAGCTACGCGATAAATCTGTAATCTGTTGTATCATTAAATAGGTACGTTTCCTTTACAACGGTATTGCTCGTTCTTTTCCATTGTTTCCACCTACAACTGACAACCTACGGCTGTGAAGTGAATCAGCCGTCTTTTTTCCAGGTTTTATCTATCGGTGTTTTAGCTTGTTCTAAATTAGTAAGCATTTCTGATTATACGGCGTTCAATTAGTCTTCCTAAGAAATTCACAGAACTTGTCTGCTGATTCCGTTCCACCGAAGGAACCTTTAAGTCGATTGTAAATAAAGGATAAAGAGCGGTGACGATAAGTCGTCCAGCAGATTCGGCGCCCCAATCGACCGGGCACTCTCAATTGGGTCCCTCTTCATCTTGCACGCTCTTTCCCCTGCGCCTGATTTTCAGGGTGATCAGTCAACAGGGCCTCGTCATTCCGCGGCTAGCTCGGAGTCTGGGTCCGGATTCATGAACGCGGCCGAAGGTAAACCCTGCCGCGATTTACCTCGACGGCCACTTACAAGCTACTTTCCAGGAACTTACTTCTGTTTCTGATTCTGACAGCTAAGGCAAGGGTCTTGCTCCCGCTGTCAGGGAAAGTTTGCATTGCGTCAGAAATTAGCAGCGGAACAAAACCCTTACTATGGAGGTAATTGTTCGCCGACGCGCTGGCGAGGTAGCATTTACCTCGAAACTTACCTGTGGTTTTCCTCGCCGCGCGTTCATGCATCGCGCGTAAGTGAGGAGTGGTGGTAGGTTTTGCACTTACCTACCGGTAAGTCGGTAAGTCGTTCATGAAACTGGGCCCTGATCATATATATATATATATATATATATATATATATTCTTATATATTTTTATATATGATCTTGTTTTGCTCTGTTTTCCTTACCAATCCCTCATGTGGGTTCCGGTCTTTACATAAAGTGAGTTTCTTCGGCTATCTCACCAGTATTCGTGTCTTTTCTGGTTCACTTGGCAGGTCTGGTGTCTTTTATAGTGTTGTTCTGCTCATATGAAGCTCAGACTGTTTACCTAGCTTTGTTCCGCGTAGTTATAGTCATATCCCTCTATGCATATCATTTCGTATCATCATATTGCTTTACCATCGGTATTATTATTCGGCATTCGTTATCCGTGCGTGTTTATTTTGTGTGTATATAAAAATGAAGGTTTTGTTACCCAAGTTTGAGGTATGTCTTCTCGCGTTCGGTCGCAGTTCTATCTAAATGCGCGTGACAGTGCTTATTTTGATAGTTGGGGAAGCACACTTCAAACGGCGTCACTCGATTCTTTTTGGGATGCGCCACTTATTCTACACCTACGTGATGTTGCGGAGGTAATTTGAATATGACCTCTACATAACGACCTGGGGTAGACGGCTGATGAAACAAGTCAGTGTTTTATCCACCCCGGACAAGTCGGTTATCAATTCACCGACCCCGGAGGGATTTAGGGCTGGTTTTCATATGCAAGAAATGAGAACCGTGAACCGGAATTGGGTTTAGTTGACAGTCGGCATCCCTCCCGAACCGCTACTGCGCTTGATATTGCACAGAGTCTGACCAACTCTCTTACAAGGTAATGTCAGATCAAACCAGTCGGTCGGACCAAAGGAGACGATCACCATGGCTGGATTCCCCATTTCATTCACCATCGAATACGTGGCCAGATGTCACTTTTGAAAATTAAGGACCTCTGCACAATTTTGCGGCAAGCGGCTGGCAGCGGGCGGCAAAAGTCGTGAAGCACACCGCTCACGCACACTGGAGTCCTGCTGGCGGCTAGCAACAGAGGCTCTTTACTCTTTCTAGTCGGGACCTACTACTGCTATTCGCTTTTCCGATCTCTGGCTGCGCTCTAGATGATCCCTGCCGCAGTCGGTCAGAGCGCAGACAGAACGCTGCCGCACTTCCGCATCCTGCCGCGAAAGTTCCCGCAAAAGGCTGCGGAAAGGTACTGCTCGCTGCCTTTCGTCGCCTTCAGCAAGCTCTGCATTCCTGACCTATGGTTAAGGATAGGGCTGCAAAAGTTTGCGGAGACCTTTAGCGCTTGATGACGAAGCAGGGCAGATATTGGTCCCCGTGGCTCTAACTAGAATGTCCGTTAGGGGAGAATATCAACGCTAGACATGATCGATCAGAGCTTCGCCCCAACTTGCAACTACAAAGCACACTTGGATGATGACCACCTTGGTAATGTTCATCAGATCGAATGGAAGGTACATCCATACGGATTTTGGGAGCTTCTCCATCTCGTCTTGGTAGTACTTCAATAGATATAATAAAACAGAGAAAGGAATGTTTCTGAAAAAGTTGCACAGCACCTCTACATTGTCAAAGCAGTCGCTGTTTAGCTTGCCAACTCTCCAGTGCAGTTCCCATTCAACTTCTTTTTTCTGGAATACGTAGAGCTTAGAAGTTAGATCACTTAACGAATAGTTCGCTATCACGGAATTTAACGCACAGCACCGTGAAACCCATGCTCAGAACCTTGTAAAGAGGGCTTTTAAATGAGCATAAACCGGGGTCAGGACTGGACGTTAGTTCCGCTACACCTCGGCGCCTCTGTCTAACGCAACATTCAGTTAAGAAAATATGAAGAAAAATCCTGCTGATCACCACCTACCACTTCCAGTTCGAAGCACGGCATCTTCTTCGTTATATGACGGAATATCATGCTCGACCATTGTGGATACGCAGCCGCCAGGCCAAATAAGCATTTCAGGTCTAGGTGTGGACAGAGGACGGAGATGATGTCTGCATTCATATTTCAGAAGTCGCTCTGAATGTAAACTTCTGGAGTTCGCCTCTACTGTACCTTAATAGAAGGCAAAAGTGACGCGGATAAAACTTCGGTGGTCCCATAACAGTAATCCAGAGTGGGATACGACTCCAAGACGAGACCACACACTAGCCCTAGACTCATTACGGTTCGAAGGCACTTGATGCTTCTCAACGAGAATTTCATCGTTTCTTCCTGCGGGCTGAACAGCATTACCCTGAGAAGAGGAGCAAACAGTTCTGACCACACCACATGAGCTATATCCACGCAGACGGAAAACCAAGCAAGAAAAAGCACCATTCATCCCATGGCGCTTAAGGTGCAGTTTATAGTTGCGTCGCCGGGCGGCGCAGCACCATGATCGGCATAGGTATCGATCCCTCAGGCGTCGCATTCGCTGCGGGACCACGACAGCGCTCCAATTAGTGGAGGGTCGCTATTTTTTTCTTCAAAAAAACGAACATTACTTGCATGAATACCTTCAGCCTAAACAGTTTCATGCTAATACCGGCGACCGGCTCATCCCGATATCACAGGCGAGTGCTGATAGGTATAGTAGATGTGCTCGAACGAATATATTCAAATAATTTATCCGAGTAATTGTTGGAATAGTCGAATTATCGGTGTTTCTAGTTTTTCGAGTATTCGCTCTAACTCGAACATGGGAAGGGAGCCAAGTTCGAGTAATATTCGAAAATCGAATAATCCATTAAACTTCAAATATTCAAGCGCAGAACCTGATTCGAACAAGTAATACAACTATTCGAATAATCGATTAAACCAAAAATGGGGCTCACTCAATTTTCGCTCATTCTAAAAAATTGATGAGCGAATAAATTCCATCGTTCACGAAATTTTCCGCCATCGAATTTCGTTTTCGTTAATTTCGTTCATTCTTCAATCATTCGAAAATTTTCGGCATCAAATTTATTCGTTCACTCATTCGTTCGATAAAATTTCTTAAACTAAACTATAGCAGGTGTGTAGTCATTAGGAAGATATCGTGGATGTTCTGTTCGATCAAACAACGCTGGTGGTGTGATGCGTAGCATCGCTGCCCGGAAAGCAGAAGGTGCGCGTTCGAGTCCCTCCTGGCGCAAAAGTTTTGATCGCAAGTAAACAGCCTCCTAACTACTGCTAATCATTTTGTTCATCGCTTTCAAAATTTTCATTGAAGAAACGAAGAAAATCATAAAGAGCCTGCAGACGAAAGTGAGTAAACAACAAACACGGAAAACACCAGGGGCCTGTTTAAGGAATAAGAAGATCCATGGGAAACAGGCGATATTCAGAAAATCGCGAGAAACCAAACAAATTGTCTGTGAAATGACTGCAGCGTCATGAGATACGACCTCGCATTGACTGAGGATAGCTGAGCGTTATCGCAATTCCACGTTTGACGTTGTCCGAAAACTCGTAGCTGCCTTTGAGCGGTCAGTAACGAATCCCAAGCAAATCCCGTTAACTCCTGTGTACACAGTGACTTTCCGATACTGATGCGTCGAAGTTGAAGAAATTCGGCACTATCAGTGTTTTCCGGATTGCAGTGCCCAAGACTGCCATTTATAATTTCTAGTCTTCGGCCACACAGTAGGAGAACGCGATACGTAGACTTAAATGAAAGATTTCTGAATAAGCAGTTTGTTTGTCAAGATAAGGGACAAGTGCCCTATGGTGTGGTGCTGTTTCTCAAACTATTGTTCTGTCGTGTTTTTCTTACTGTATGCCTATGAACTTGTTAAACTTAACTTGCCCCACTCGACGTAGTTAAAGTGTTCTTCCTGCGTAAACAATGGCAGAGACGCAGCAACTAGAATTGATGATAAGTAATTAGTACGGCGAAGCCGTTGAGAAGCCGTCACTGCGGCCGAGAAGCCTTAAAAAACGAGGATTAAAGCTAGGTCGACTCCTGGCTAGAACAATGTCTTGTATCCATTGTCTGTATCTAGCTCGACTCTTTGCTAGAACAATGTCTTGTATACATTGTCTGTATATCAACGATATATTACAAAATTACCTTGTCTCGTCTACGAGAACTCCTCATGGCTGCGCCAAAGCTGCCCGCAAAGGGAGCCTATGTTGTATCGCGCATAGATGTCCGGCAACACTCGCTTGTGCTCTCTTCAATGCCGCTTCTTAGAACCTGCCTCACTCTGGACTACTTTCCTCTATCGAAAGCCTTCAGGTACTTCCAATCTGGCTCGAAAGCGACCTCAGAGAGGTGCAAACGGAGCCAATATCAAGCCAAAACCGTCCATCTGCGACCGAGGGGTGCAGTAACAAACATCTCAGTAAGATGACTAAGGCCTATGTCATACCTTCGCTCACCCCGAGCGAAGGCGACGAACAGAGCGATGAGCGAAGTCTCTTCCCGAGCGTGAAGCTAGCGAATAGGCGCGCAGTTAATAGCGTTGTGTGCATCTGCGTCGTAGCATCGCTACTGATGCTGCCCGACGCTCTGCTCAGCTCAGCGACGCGGTCGCATCGGTAGCGATGCCGTATCGCTCGAAAGTATGACACCCCGCTAGCGAGGCTTCGCTAGCGGTGGATCGGACAACTGCTACAGGCGTCTGCCCCTCCACAGCGTCTGATACCGTCCCTTCCCTAATTATGTTAGTTGTCCATCGCCTTCGCTAGCGAAGAGCGATGGTATGACATAGGCCTAAGTGGCGGCGGCCTCAGAAAGGCGCCGGCGCCCTCCTCGGCCGACTCTGAGCCAAACAGGAAGGCGCCGGCGCCTTTCTGGGGTTCACTATCTTACTTATTAGGTAAGATACTAGACCCGAAATGGGCCTAAATTAGCAAATTATATATCAATAAATCCGGAAAATTCGCCCCGTACTAAAAATCTAACTATTAGCACATCAAACGCTAGACGAATGCACTTATCTAATTTTTCGACCCCCTAAGAGCATTTCGAAAGTGAAGTTGGAAAATTTTGCGATTTTGCGGTTGTTGGCTGCCACAGCGCCATATGCCATGCCCTCTAGTTTTCTTCACAAAAATAAAAAAAAATTATTTTTTTATTTTTAGGCAACCTTCAAATAATTTCTTTATTATAATAGTGAACAATAGAAGAAGAGCACAATAACGGCTGTTACCCCCTTGTAACCGCAGACAGCCAGATATATCAGTATTGAACGGCTCATCAGTGCGGTATTCAGCGTAGCCACCAGCGCTCGCCTGCCATCGAGCCCCGTTGGACGTTGCCTATCAGCTAAATCAGCTGATCCAATGGGGCTCGATGCCTGTCTTAATGCGCCGACGGTGATTGGCCGTGGTAACGCGGCCAGGTCAGCTTCATCATCTCCTATTGGTCCGTCTTATAAGCACGCTATTGGGCCTTCTATTGATCGAATCGGACTCCACATTGGCCACTGCACCATGGGCTGCTGAGATAAAAGCAATCATTCAGCCACTTCTCAGGTTCCGCCGCGATGTAAAACTGAACATCCAAAACATGCTAATGCCCTGCTTGTGACTGACACATGAATTCAACAACAATGTAGAATCATAAGCGATACAAATTATTTATTACTGAGAAAATTGAATTTTTTATGGCAGCAGAAACATTTCAACACGAGAATCGCACAAACGTAGGGCTATCGTGAAGTGCGACCCGCAAAAAAAAAACTCGAAGAAATGCAAGCTCAGTCGGTGAAGAAACACTCAGGCGGCCGAAGGGAGAACACACCACCGCTGGCAGCACATCACGTCGGGCACACCTGAATGAGTAGCCAACTAATGAGTAGTAAATCAACTTGGCTAAACTGGTCTAGGCAGCTGAGAGCCATGATTCCTTACCCCTTTCTCTTCGTCCTCCTCCTATCGCTGCTTCTGATCCTGCATTGCCCTCCCTTCCTCGAGTCACGCCAGTGCTACCGGTCCAACTTCACCGGGCATTCGAGCCGGTCCGGCAATACCAACTCTTTAAAGACGCTTAACAATCATTTCGAATTCTTAAAAAATACCAGGTGGGTACGTGGTCCTTCCTCGTTTCCTACCTCTCTAAGCGATCCAGAAATGAACGGCTGTGGAACAGTGTCCGCTGCTGGATTTCAGATCTCTCTATCGACAGCAGGAATTCCGAGGGCTCCACTCTGAAATTGAACAAAAAATTTTAAAACGAAGAGTAAAGCATAGAGATAGTGGCGCATCCCTGAGGGGTTCGATAGCAGTAAAGGACTGCTACCGAACCCCTCAGGAATGCGCCACTATCTCATTCTAACGAGTTTTCAGCTCTCGCCGAGGCCATTTGAGCTCATATTCGACTGATACAGTGACATGCACAGATGGATCTGATCTGAGAACTGATTCTGCCGAACCAGCCCGTTCCGCAACTGCGCTTTCGCGGGCCGTTTTGAAAACAACCTAAAAAATTCATAAATTTTGCCAAAAATAAAGCCTTTCAAAAATGTAAGAACTGCCACCAATCGCTTTTAGGCCCCGTTTATAGTTCGTCGCGTCGCGCCGCGACGAAGGGGCCTTAATCGCGTGTTTCATCGCGTCTTCGCAGCGACAAAGCCGACGCTATTCGGTTCTTGCAGGACACGCCATGCATTCAAATCTACGGGGTGTAATGGTGGCAGTTTGTAATGGTGAGTGCGAATCAACTTCCTCTAGAACCGTCTCTTGCTGCCCGACCATTGCAAAAAAAAAAAACATTGCGCATAATTTATCCCATAAAAGTCCAATACAAATTTGCCAGTTGTGAAGAGAATGAAGCAGTTTTAGCCCTTACAGGAATCGAACCTAAAAATTCGATTCCGCAGGATCTGCGCCTCCTCCCGACTGATTCACACTTCCCATTCCTTGAGCTCTTATGGTTAGTTATTAAAAGTTAAACAATGAAGCAAGCATATAACCTGAACATTTACTAGATTACATTACAATGCTCCACGTATAGCTCTACATCCAACACCATTGAAAAAGACATACGAAGAAGCCTCGGAATTGAATCGCCACCTGATGTCCAATATATGGGGGATGTTCCACAAATTTTTGATAATAGTCGCTCATGCCGGCCCCACAGGAAGGTGGTACACGCCAGCCAACTGCAAGTAATCAGTGAGCCGGCTGAACATGCTGCTGTAGATGGCATTTCTCTTCGAGGAGACCTGATTGGGCTAGGTGCCTGCAATCACCATCGCAGCACATCACACAAGTAGGAGGCAATTGGCCTGCACATGAGCCGAACCAGGAGGCCTGTGCGATGTGCGAGCTAGGGCGAAGCTAACTACTACGGCTCTACAGCGCTTGGCTCCTCTCCAATTAACAAAATTATACCAATAATGTGATTACAGAAAATAGTCGCAACCAGCCAATTCCTCAAGCACTCATCTCCGACCAAGAACAGAAGGAGATGGTTCGTTCCATGACCAACGGAGTGCAAAATCACTGATCAGGCCTCCTGCTAGCCCAGGGTTGGCAAGTTTCGGGTCTAGTATCTTAGTTATTAGGTAAGATACTAGACCCGAAATGCCCCTAAAATAACGAAATATCAATCAAAAAAATAGAGAAAATTCGCCCCATTCCAAAAATCTACCTCCGAGCACACTAAACCCTAAACGAATGCAGCTAGAAATTTTTACACGTCCCTAAAGGTATCTCGACAGTGAATGTTATTAATGTGGTTATCGGCTGCCGCAATGATTCAAATTGAAACTCAAATTTATTTCATGCCGAAGCGTGTCTTAGAAAGTAACACAACGGTATACAGATATAAAATTTCAAGGTAACAGAATGACAACGCAACAAACAATGAGAAAAGAAAAGTATATTCAAAAGAAACACTTGAACAACAACGAAGGCAAGGCAGTGGACCAGGAATCTTGTTTACTCGGGCAATAATCACTGATAATACTCTTGGATTTACTCAGACTACCGGGAAGCTGGGCTCTTTTGATTAATTTCCCTCTTCTCCAAACTCTATAGCTCCACGACGCGAAGAAGTGCCGTCTCAGTGCTGATCTTGGCCTCGAGAAACTTACCGTTAGCTTAAGCCTGTGGCCCTTTGTGGATGAGGGAGTCATTTTAAACGGCCCATCAGAATTAACCTCAGCTCGACCATGAATAGTTCTATAGATGAGGATCAGGTCGCTATCGATCAAACAGCGCATTCTTTTCCATTTAAGAGATTGAAGACCTAGTTGTTGCATGATACACAATCGAAACTCTTGCGCCATAGAAGACTCGAACCCGCACCCTATGCTTTCCGAACAGAATATCTCCATGGTACACGACTTAGAAGGTCTTGAGAAGGACTTGATACTTTTTGTTGTTCGTTATCCTGTGGTCTTTGGGTCGGATAACGAACAACAAATTAGCTGAACCCTAGTTTTCGACGTTGCGATGGGTGGAATGTAGAGGATCCTTCACGATCATAAGAGTAGTCGTCAGAAATATTAGAAGTCATTCGTATTCAGAAGGGTTAGTTGAGGCAATGAGAAAGTCACTTGGGAACAGGTTCCATGGTTTTAAGGCTACTTAACCTTCATCTTTCCAGAGTTGCTAAACCCGTACCATACATCCATGAGGCTTACGAAACATAGAATTGTTCATTCGCCGCAAGTCATCTGCAGACCAAGACGGCGTACAAACTGCTACTAGCGATCGTTAGTCGTGAGTCATCAAACAAATATCGCAGTACAGCCATGAATATGAGCAGAAGGGAAAGAAGTTTAATCCACATACATAAAGAGCGACTTCTTTATTAGCATTTCGCTTCCTACTTCCATACTGATGCACGATGAAAATAAGCGCCACGGCGACCATAAGCACAACACATGCCATCGTAACAAGCAAATGTTTCGGCTTCTCAACCACAGCGGAGTAGATGTTGATGTTTACACGTTCCAGTTCCTGAAAATTGACCGTATAACAACAGCTCGTCGTGCAGTAACGGGCGCGGTCAACAAAAACGATAACTTACGTCTTTGGCGGCCGTTATGAAGCTGGCAACGACTTCCACGTCACTGAAACACTTCTCTTTGCACTGAGACACATCAATTTCGATCCTGGCTAGAATCGATTCGAGGCTTGCACTCGGTTCTTCCTCGAAGGTAACCTAAAAAAGCTAACTTTCGCCTCAAATGGCACATTTGTTTTTGCTGTGAAGGAGTAAAGGATAAGGGATAAAGGACGGCGTTACTCAATCCCTTCTGGGATACGCCAGCGCATTCTACTTCTACTGGATATCGTGGAGGCGATTTGAATGCGTATTTGGCCATACAATCACTTCCGGTGGCCAGCCGATGAACAAGTCATTCTTCCCAGACAAGTCTGGTACCAATTCACCCACCCCGGATGGATGGAAGGCTTGGTTGGCGTGGACGGGAAATCCGAACCAGGAACCTGGTATCGGGTGCACGCGACAGTCGTGCCTCCTCCGACTGCGCTACACGCGTCCCTTAAGGAATAATGATTACTTTATATTTTTAGCAAACTTTGAAAGAAAACAGTGACGTCTAACAGACTGTAGGGATAGTTCACCGGCTCTCGCAGTTGCTTTACGCTCATCAACACGACGTTATATTACCGACGACTTCTGATGCAAAAGCGCTGGGATTGGCTTCGACCAAAGCATGAGAACGACCAACATCAATCCACCGCAATCGATATAGGTGCTCTTCAAATGTCGCAGCGCCAAACAGATGCCGAAGTACAACCTTTGTCTCAGATGGGAACCTTTATAGCCCAGAGTGAACCGAGGTGAGACAGGAAATACAGGGTGGTCCACATGAAGGGTTACGGGCTACATAAAGTCTATTTTCGGTAATTCCTCGCTTTTTTTGCGATTTGCTGTGGTGTTGTTCGTTTTTTCTGCATCTTTTAGTCCACCTATGGTCAGTCTTTTTCTTCTTTTCCTTTCTTCCCTTTTACATGTCGTTTCGCTTGAGGATCGTTCAGCAGTAATTGCAGTGTTTAAACGCGGGTCGTCTGTTTCCACGATTTCAAAGATGCTCAAGCATAGGATGCAAGTCATCAAACGCTTCGAAGAGACCAGGAGGGACCAATAATCGTCCGAGGAAGACCACGACGAACTGCAGGAACTTCCGCCCTTCGAAAGACCATCAAAGACAATCTTCACTAAAATCCTGCAAGAAGCATCAAGAAACTAGCTAAGGAGCACAACGTAAGTCGTTCAACTATACAGCGACTGATTATGGATGATCTGGGATTGTATCGCTACAAACTCGCTAAAGGACAGCACCTCACTAACGAACTGAAGGCCTCAAGATTGGAGAAATGCAGGAAGATGAAGACCCTTACGCGCGGTGACAAGCTCGACCGGATTCTCCTCACAGACGAGAATATATTTACCGTAGAACCACTCCAAAATGCGCAGAATGAACGGAAACTGCTGCTAAAAGGAACAATGAACAGAAACTGCTGCTAAAAGGATCTCCAAGAGCCGTCGACGTCGATTGAGTTCATTCTCCACAGTCCTTGATGGTATGGGTTGAAATATCGGGCCTGGACAAGATCAAGCTTGTTTTCATTCAAAAAGAAGTTAAGACCAATGTCGAATGTTTACGACGAATCCTGGAGGACGTGGTGATACCTTGGGCACGAGAGAATGCTAAAGACATCGACCGGACCTCCAGCAAGATTGGGCACCAGCTCGCGGTGCCAAGAAGACTCTGGAATGGTGTGAGACCAATCTTCTGGATTTATGGACGAAGGAAGTTTGGCCTTCAAACTCGCCCGATCTCAACCCTATGGATATCGTTATCCGATTAGTCCTGGAGCAGAACACCTGCTCTTTAAGACACAGTTTACTGGATTCGCTGAAAAGAGCACTGGAGAAGGCATGGGACGAAATTTCACCGGAAATGATTGCGCGCATCCTCAACAATTTCCGAAAGAGATTGCACGCTTGCATTGAGGCCAAAGGAGGCTCATTTGCGTAACGTTTCATATGGACCACCCTTTATATGTACAATTTGACCCTTGTATATGTACAATTTTGGTAAAGAGAGGCACTAGATTAGTTGAATAATCATCGCAATTACTAATTATGCCCATATACACCACTGTATGCTGCTGTCCAGCGGACTGTCTGACTACTGGCTGGGCTTCAGCCCAGAAATTAACCGTGACGATTCGATGCTTTCATTTATTATGAATCCTTTCCACGGGCCAGTATATTCGCGTGATTCCCACTCCAAACAGTCAACTCTGGACAAAAATCGACTACATCGATCGATAGTGAACGAGCCATTAAGTGCCGAACGTTTAGGTACTTTGAAGTCAGGCCACTGGCCATTATACTGAAAGGCTAATATTGAGCCAACGATCAATGATGAGTGAAGCACCTCCCACGGAAGGATTAACTCCCTTTACACTAGACAAGCTAGAGAAGCAAAGTATGTACTTACACAGCCTCAAACAAAATAGGATTGACCGATACGAAAAATCGCACCTGATTTCGAGTGGTAATTCGCCTTCCTACTTCTCTGCCTTTCCACTGGAATACCACTACCCCATCTCCATCACGTTTGATTCGAGCATCAGCGTGGAGAATGTTGCTAAGCCAGCGCAGGAACCGTCAGATATTAATCACAAGATAGCCAGGTCTTGAAGAAATAACAATGGAGAGTTCGCCAGTTAGCTGAAAGGAATGGTTTTGCAAAGTCAGTTAGCATATGGTGAGACAAGGTCAATCTTACAATATTTTCTGGAGCATTGCGACAGTCACCACCGTCAAATCCACACTCCCTCGTGTTACACTCTTCATTGCAGACCCCGTCGCGTTTCTTCGTGCCGCAGTGGTCGAGACATTTCTGTTCGTCAGCACGACAGTCAAAGCCGTCGAAAAGGCATGCCTCGTTATCACAGAGCTGCATACCGAAGTCTTTATTTTAAAAAAATCAATGGGGTAAGAAAAAAGGTGGCGATGTCCGTTCCTCCACGTGGTGCCACTGGAAACTGTTCGCTTCTGCGAGCTAAGCTAATCACGGACATTCGAGTACAGGCGACAGGCCCTAGTGACAGGCCGGCCTATGGAGATCCCATGTCACATCACATGGTTGATGACGTTAAGTGAGTATCGAGATAATGCTACGGCGTCCGCGGGAGCCGACGCGCACTCGCAGAGCCCGGCGAGTGTGAGAAGTATGCGAGGGTCCCTGATGCGAGGACGGCATCGGGGGGAAACTGAGCTAGTCCGAAAGTCCAAGTCCCGTAACGTAGGCAAGACCCGCGTAGCTACGCTGAATGTGGGTACGTTGACGGGCCGCTCGTGCGAGTTGGCAGAAGCACTGGAGCGAAGACGAATCGACTTATGTGCGGTACAGGAGACGAGGTGGTCCTGTTGTAAGTCGAGGGACATAGGCCGAGGCTTCAAGGCCATTCTGTGCGGCAGTCCCAGGACCACCAGCGGAGTTGGTGTAATCGTCTCCGAACGTTTCCGAGACGCGATTATAAGCGTGGAACGTTTTAATGACCGCTTGATGAAGGTCGTAGTCGCGGCTGAACAGCGTATGTATCATTTCTTCTCTGCATACGCTCTGCAGGCAGGCTGCTCTGAGAGAGCCAAGGATGAGTTTTGGACCCTGCTTGATGAAAAGACAGCAGAGGTACCGTCAGAAGACGCTGTCGTTATCGCAGGTGACCTCAACGGTCATGTGGACTGTGAAAGATGGGCGCAGCTGTCACGGCGGTTTTCGGATATGGAGCACGTAACGCTGATGGTGAGCGAATCCTTGAGTATGCGGACTCGCATAACCTCATCATCGCGAACACCGTATTTCGAAAGCGTGACTCCCATCTGGTGTCGTTCTATAGCGGGAGCACCAAGACACAGATCGACTTCATCCTTGTGAAGCATCGCGATCGAAAGCTGGTTACAGATGCGAAGGTGGTGCCGTACGAGACTGTCGGCACACAGCACCGTCCGCTGATATGCACTCTTAAGTTCGCCCCTCCGAGGCTGAGGCATGTCGAGCGATGCGGTCCACCGAGAATCAAGTGGTGGCGATTGAAGGAAAACGCTGCAGCTTTTGTTTCTCGTATTCGGTTACCGACGGTGACAACCGTCGACGAAACATGGAAAGATGCAACCGATACGATTTTACAAGTTGCATGCTCTGAATTAGGCATGACTAAGCCTGGACGCCGCAAGATCGAGAAGCTGGCGTGGCTGTGGACTAACGACGTAAGAGAAAAAGTCCGAGAGAAGAAAAAATTATATCACGCGTTCCTGCGCGACAAGACTGCAGACAAATGGCGTATGTACCAGGAGGCGAAGAAAGCGGCAAAGAAGGCCGTAGCCGTTGCAAAAGCCATCCATTATGATGATCTCAGCGATAAACTCGAGACGCGCGATGGTGAACGACATCTTTATCGACTTGCCAAGGCACGCCATCGTCAGGCCGAGGACATCGAGAAATTCTTGGGCATCAACGATGAGAATGGCCATCTATTGACGAACCGCAAGAGGGCTATGAAACGATGGCATGACTACTTCGAGAGAATTTCGACAGAAGAGTTTGCCCATCCGCCCATCCCTTGCGTCCCTCCTACGCACGGTCCTGTGCAGAAAATCACTGTGGAGGAGACGGAAGCGGCTTTGAAGAAGATGAAGCCAGGCAAAGCAACGGGCCCCGATGATATAGCGGCCGACCTATGGAAGTTGAGGTGCTGGAGTCCTGCTGAGTGGCTAACGAAGTTTTTCAACCAGGTTGTTACGGAAAAGAAGGTACCTGGTAGTTGGCAGGAAAGCACGACGATCCCGATATGGAAGAAGAAGGGCAGTCCTGCGGACTGCACGAATTACCGTCCAATTCGCTTGCTCTCGCACAGCATGAAAATCTTCGAGCGAATTGTAGATGGACGTATTCGCGATATCGTCCAACTTTCCACCAATCAATGTGGCTTCGTAGCGGGCAGTGGCACCATCGATGCCATACATGCTGCTCGTCTTCTGGTAGAGAGACATCGCGAAAAGCACAAACCGCTGCACATAGCTTTTCTCGACTTAGAGAAAGCATTTGATCGTGTACCGCGTGAGGTTATATGGTACGCCTTACGACAACACGGTGTTCCCGAAGAGCTTATTGAGTGGGTGCGCATACTTTACTCTGGTCCAAAGAGTAGTGTGCGAGCGCCAGCTGGCACATCGGCGGAGTTTCCTATCTCCGTTGGTGTTCACCAGGGCTCTGCGCTCTCCCCGCTCCTATTCATTGCCGTAATGGATGCCATTTCGAGAGACCTTCAGAAGCCTGCCCCCTGGACGCTGCTGTATGCAGATGACGTAATGCTTGCAAGCGAAGAGAAGAGCGAACTCGAGCGACAAGCGCAAGCTTGGTACGACCGCTTGACGATGTTCGGGCTCAAGCTAGACGTCAAAAAATCTGAGTACTTGACGACAGACGTAAACGAAGCCGAGTCCATTGAGATCAGTGGCACTGCGCTAGTACGAACGACAAATTTCAAGTACCTTGGATCTGCAATTACGTCTGATGGTAGTCTGACGTTCGAGGTGAACTCGCGCGTGAGCGCAGCGTGGTCCAAATGGCGCTCGATGACAGGCGTTTTATGCGACAGGAAGATACCGGAACGCCTTAAATCGAAGATCTATAGAACCATCGTCCGACCAGTAGCGATGTATGGAGCTGAGTGCTGGCCTGCAACCAAGGAGGTTGAGACTCGCTTCAGCGTAATGGAAACGAAAATGCTGCGATGGACGGCTGGTGTTACGCGTCTGGACCGTATTCGCAACGATGAAATACGCCAGAGGTTTGGTGTCGTTCCAATTGCTGACAAGTTACGTGAAGCTCGCCTTCGGTGGTATGGCCACGTTCTTCGAGCTAGTGGTGACACTGTTAGGAAGATTGGCCTTAACATAGATGTGCCCGGAAAACGGCCTAAAGGGCGGCCGAAGCAGCGATGGCTTGATACGTTGCATGTGGACCTAAAGGTTGCTGGTATCCATCCCGATCAAGCATTTGATCGCGTAAAGTGGCGTCACCACACCAGAATAGCGGACCCCGCCTCGAAGCGGGACAAGCGCTGAAGAAGAAGAAGAAGAAGAATGGGGTAAGAAAAAATTGTACTGAGCACTGCTGCACCTCGTCACAGGCTCCGTCATGAAAAACGCGGGCACAGTAGCCAGCAAAGGGGCAAGTCTTGAACAACTGAGGATCACTCGAACACTCGCCGCCATCAAATCCACATTCCACCCTATCGCATTCCTCGTCACAACGACCATTCCCAGCGTTTGCTGGGCAGCCGACGCACACTCTAAATTGAGGAGGTATTCAGCTTTGAAACAAGGGAGGTTCACTTTCTATCTCGGAAATTGTGTTATTGAAGGTGTCACTTTCTATACGTGCAGATTCTGCTTCACTTACAACGTCTCCGGATAAGCACGACTCACGATTTGGCGTACTTATTTTTCTGCAACCTCCTTCCAACTCAACCTTAGACCAATACGAATCAACGCCGCTGAAGACGCTATAGCACGATTCGGAAATGAACCTTAAGTTCAAAGTGACTCCCTACGTAATGCCACAAGGATTCAATTCCGGTTCCACAGAAACTGAATATGAGCATGATGCTGCGGTTTGATATCAGATCTACCACCCTCGTGGCTTCGTTCATAGTCATAGGCGGCGTGGCGCCATACTGAATATCGACGTGCTTTGAGCACCACAAAAATATACATAGCTGCGTCGGGCGCATCGGCATTCTGCATCCCAACGACCGTCTAGTTGTACTCTCTCTAAATGTCCGCTCCAAGTAGCTCTGTTGGAAGGCGACACTCTCCGAAGATGCTCAAAACAATGAAAGAAGGAATAGAAAGCAGAAGACTGAGGACAAGAGATGCGAAACATTCATATCTAGAAGAGACTCTTTTGCGTTGGTTCAAGTCGAAATATTTCAAGCTCAAACCTTAAGGTGATAGCAAGGCATTTTCACACATATAAGACTTATTACTGAGGTTCTTTCTGAAAACACGAGCAACATCGATTTTTGAAAGTTCATTTTCAGTGCCTACGATCTGCCCTTGTGGTTACATATTTCATTACTATTCCGCAACTGTATGCGATTTTAGATATTCTGGGTTAGAAAATTTGGTTGCGGTCATTGATCTTCCACCTGATAACTTTAAGACCAGATTGGTCCGCCATCGACTATATGACCGCATTTGTGGGACCCCCAATTGTGTGGTTTGCCCAGGGGGAAAGGAAGGTGACTGCACCGTATCAGGTGTAGTCTACCTGATCTCCTGTCAAGCTTGTAGCGAGGAGTACATCGGCGAAACTGGCCGTCCTCTGCATGTGAGGATAAAGGAGCATCTGGATGGCAAGGAAAAGCTTAGGGCATCCACTGCCCTAGGCTACCACAGGATCAATTCTCATGGAGAGGAGGATTTTGGAGTTGAGGTGAGGATTCTGGGACATGAGGTTCAAACGTCGGCGCGCAAAGCCCTTGAGGCGTTCTGGATCTATTCCAGAGATCCCAAGGTCAACCGGAAAGGGGAATGCCTGTATATAACGCGCGAACTCAAGCCCTACCTCAGTCTCGCATTCTAACCTGGGGCCGGATTCATGAACGTTCCCGGGAACGTTGCCGGCTTCCCATGGGAACCGACCGAGGCGAGAGAGCGAGGCGGGAGAGAGAGCCGAGAGATGATATCGCTTATCTCCCGCTCCCACCGCTTCATAAATACGGCCTCTGGGGTAGGTGCTGTCCCGTATCCCTGCTTGCCCTGTGCATCTTCCTTTGGTCCTTCAGTGGACTGTGGTGAGGTACGACTCTCGGATTCTCTCCTTTGTTCAGGCTTCCAAAAGTTTGACATTGAATTTTGTAAGATTGAAGAGATGTTTGGTGGGGTAACTCCTAATTGACCTGCCCCTTTCAGGCTCTGAAGAAGGCGATCCAGCCGAAACGTTAGCCACCAATAAAGCCGTTTACCAACCTCGTGAAGAGCTCAGCAACTCTACAGACAAACCTTAGAGGGTTGCTGTAGAAATAATAAGCAGTTGGACTGATGTTTAGTTGCGACCAGACCTCTTGCGCCTGATGGGATCCGAACTTGTATCATGTGCTTTCCGGGCAGTATGCTGGCCCATTGCACCACTGACGCTCTTTCACTAAACCCAACGTCCACGATATCATGATTGAGTGCTGATTAGTCACGGGGATATCGTGGACATTGCTTTCGGTCAAACAGCGGCGGTGGTGTAGGGGGCCAGCATCCTGCCCGGAAAGCACGGGGTGTGGATTTGTGTCCCGTCTGGCACAAGAGTTTTGATCTCAACAAAAAATTCAAATCAAATCCATCTATCATTGAACGGAACATTGAAAGTATTGGGAGTGCTAAGATTTACGTCGAACCATTCGTGTTTCTCAGCTCGACAGCCTCACCGTAGCACAGCTGCGTGCAGCTATTGCTGAGAATCTGGCGTGTACGGTGAAGCAAGGCACGAAGAAAGCCGACATGGTCACCATGCTTAAGAAGTACTTCGGCGTCTGAAGAGCCACTACTTCAGTCTGGACCTCACATTCGAACCTCACTTGATCCTATTACATGGATAGTTGTTCTCACCTTATTGTTCCCATTTGTGAAATGCTGATTGCAATCGGAAAAATCTCCTCCCTGGGAAGTATCCTAACTGCTTCAAATCTGCATTATTGTTACAAGGAAAAGCATCGAATCCATGTGTAGTCCTTGCTGCTTTTGAATTTGTACATGCTCTACTATTTCCATGTTTCGTCAGCTTCTTGTTGCATGTTTTGTACATAAGCTACCTGAAAGTACGTTTTTTATCTCCAATCTATATTCCGGTGAATTCTATAGCATGTGGTTAAATGTTAATACTACTGCGATGACTTTGTATTTTTTCTACCAAAAACGACTGTCTTATCTATCAGGTTGATGAAGCAGTTCTCGGACATTTGCGACTCTGAATTTGAAAAGGATTTTTCCACAAATTTGGGATTTTTCCACAATTTTTCCACAAATCTCAACTGCCGTTTTCTCTTGTGGCAGGAGAAAAGAAGTTTCGCCGTGCGACGTCCTGTGCCACCATCGCAGGTGACCTGTGGACCAATTTTACGTTGTTCAGTGAATCGAGCGCGTGGCTGAGAGCGGCCCTCAGTCAAAGGAAATCCGTCGAGGGTCGTCGTCGACAGACGTCGCTACTGAGCTGTCGAGTGCGGTCAACGATTTGGAATGCAGCAAGGACGTTCCCGTGTGCGTCAAGACAGTGCTGCTGCTACTGATCTCCGCACAGATAAGTTCAATTCTGAAGGACGACGCTCGGTCGAGAGAAGAGAATGCTCAAGTAAGGCGGGAGAATAGGCATTCAAGTGATGAGATTGTCAGGCTTGAAGCTAATTTAGCAGTGTTCGTGAGTGTGAACGCCGCAGGTCGATTGTACTGCATGGTGTTCCCGAATTGTTTTCATCTGGTCCAATGGACAGGCTTCGTCATGATTTTGACTATGTTGTTAGTATTTTATCTCTTCTCGGTGTTGAAGCTTTTCCGATCTATCTCTATAGGATGGGTAAGTCTACCAAGTGTAGACTACTCAAAGTCGTATTGCCTACTAGTTCTCACCAACGTGTAGCTTTGCGTAATGCACCTTCCTTGCGCTTCTCTCCTTTCAAGGGAGTCTACCTTAGGCATTCCTTTACTTTCGAGGAGAGAAAGGCAAGGGTGGACAATATGCGAGTTCAGGGGACGGGAGGACCCGTACGGATGGAGGTTGGACCACCTCCTACGGGGGTGGTGCATCTCTTCAGCACAGAGGGAACTCTGCTCCCATGAATAGAATTAATTTAATTTGAGCTGCTCTCCTCGTGTTCAGACGTTGAAGTGTTTCTATGCTAATGTAAGGTCTACCGTGAGAAACGCTAAGGAAATTGATCTTATTCTTGCGAATTGCTATGAAATTTACATATTCTCCGAAACATGGTTGAATCTACCTCCTATTTTGAGCAATTTGCTGGATGAAAATGATGCTATACGCTGTGATAGGTCGAGAAGAGCAGGGGTGGTGGTGATGGTAGTCCTTAAAAAGAGCCTGAACTACGAAATTGTTTTTACACAATCGGTTCTCAAAAGTTATGAAATTCTTGCCATTGAGAGTGAAGTGTAGAGTATATCACAAGTGTTGACAAACAACTCTTGCCATTGACATTTTTTGTGGTCTGTTCACTTTAAGGCTGGTAGCTGTATATCGTGCTCCTTCCTGAACCCAGCCTGAACCCAGATATACACAGATCAACTGGTCAACACTATCATGATATAACGAGTTGTGAAAACCCTTCTGTTCTCATAGGTGATTTCAACTTTTCGGAAGTGAAGTGGGCCAACCATACAAACCCAACTTCTTACCACAGTAATACGTTTGCTAGCTTTATTTATACTCACGATTTTGATCAATATATCGACGGGCCTACCCGTGGTCCTCATACTCTTGACTTGCTCCTCTCCAATGATAAAAATCTCATCGAACAAGTTAACCTAAAACCTCCGGTAGGGTGTAGCGAACATTCGAGGGTACTTGCGAAGCAAAGGGCCCGTGGTGCCGTGGGGTTGCCGGTAAACATGTTAACGTGGCAAACCCACGGCACCACGGGGCCGATCCTTATGAAGCACCCTTCCTTGAGTGCCGTGGGCTGCCGCGTTGCCGTTGCCGTTGCCGCGTTAACATGTTTCCCGGCAGCCCCACGGCACCGGGCCCTTTGCTTCATAAGTACCCATTCGAGTATAGAGTTTCAGGTGCGAGGGTATGCCACAGAGACACACGCAACATACCGGCAGGTGTTTTCCAAATGCAATTATGACAGCGTGTGTCATTATCTAGCCCACATAGGGTGGACGGATCATCCTGAAGGAACCAATTCTGCTAATGAGAAATATGAGCTATTTTTGAACGTTCTTTATCAGGCGATTGATCTTTTTGTACCATGGAAGAGAGTATTTGCTACTCAGTGTTCTTTACCGAAGCACCTTCGAAACATGCTTGATCATAAAGTCTGTCTATTTAACACTGCCTGCCGCTCTCAGTCGAGCATCGAATGGGAAAACTTCAAGGTGTTTAATAGGAAATTCACGAAACAGTTAGAGAAATACAATCGCAGCCCTGAGAAGAAGACTGTGGAGTTGGGAAGGACAGAAAGTTTTTCAGTATTGATAGGGGACGGCGTCAAGGCGGTCAAGGATTCGGACAAAGCTGAACTGCTGGCACAAGAATTTTGCAGAATTTTCATCCGGGATGAACCAAAACTTCCTGAATTCAAATCGGGAATGGACTTTTCATTGACTTCTGCCCCGTGGTTCGATGATACTGATGTTTATGCTTTATTGCGCGATTGGCCCTCTTCTTACTCAGTTTCGCCTGATCATATTCCACTTCAGTTTATCAAGCAGATTGATCATATTATAGCTAGGCCTTTAACGTACATTTTCAATCAATCGATTATACTTTCAGAAATACCAAAGCGTTGGAAGCATTCATATGTAACACCGATTCTTGGAAGAAAGCCTGCGAGTGACCCTAAAAATTTTAGGCCGGTTAGTATTACTTCGCTATTCTGTAGATTATTCGAAAAGATCGTGAAGGTTCATCTGTGAAAATACCTAACGGCTTACCACATTATCCCTAAGTGTCAGCATGGTTTTGTAAAGGAAAGATCAACAGAAACCAACCTTCTGGAGTGCTTGAATGATTGGACAAATATTCTCGATGAGAAAAAATGTTGTGACGTTATATAGCTTTTCGAAGGCGTTCGATCGGGTGAGCCATTCAAAACTTATTTTTAAGCTTGAAAAGTTGGTATTCCACCCAAACCTCATAAGCTGGCTGAAGGAATTTATTAGTGGAAGAACCTTTCAGGTAAGAGATAATCAAGCGTTCTCTGGGGTAAAGCAAGTCTTGAGTGGTGTCCCACAAGGAGGGTTGCTTTCTCCAGTCCTATTTGCCATTAACACAGCTGATCTAGTTCAGAAGGTTCAAGATGTCGGTGTTAAGTGCATGCAGTATACAGATGACTTTAAGATCTATGGAGAGATTAGTCAAGCTGAAGATCTTCAAATGGCATAGATGTAGTGGTGCAGTAGGCAGATGAGTGGGCCCTGCCCCTCGCTCCGGAAAAGACTTTACATATGAGAATAGGAGGGTCTGAATGCTCAACAAGGTATACAGTGCGTGACGCCATTATACCCCACGTGGAAAGCGTTATGGATTTGGGTTTTTCTTATAATAGCAACTAGACTTTTCTGAACATTACAAAATCATCTGTGGAAAGGCTAATGCACGTACCTATAAGCTTTTTAAGGGATTGACCACAAAAAACAAGGAGATTTTGACTAAAGCATACAAAACGTACGTAAGACCAATTGTGGAATGTGGGACTACTGTATTTGCCCCATACAAAGTGAGGGATATAGAGGATATAGAAAAAGTGCAAAAAACTTTTTGCGTAAAGTGATCATCTGTTATGGAGTTTTTTTGAACTCCAGGATAACAAAATGAAAAATCAGAAATAGTTCTTTGGGAGTACACTCACTCCAGTCAAGAAGAAAGTTAAGAGATGTCTGCGTGGTGTTTAAAATCATTTCGGGAATCTGGGATGTCGACAAGTCGGCATTTTACAGCCTAGTTACATCACGGACGCGAGGAGGTAAAGTAAAAATAGTTTATTCAAAACCCAAGAGCAGCATTAGGTCTCACACCTTCACAGTGCGCGCTGGCTCTGACTACGTTAATCTGAGGACCGAGCTTGATCCACTGCCAACTAAGTTTCGGTCTTTCAAGCGTATGGCATCTAAAGCTTTCTTATCATATTAGTGGCATTCTGAATTGTACTTCATAACAAAATGAATTTGGAATGTATGTTTGCTAACTGATACTATCTCACGTCTGTCTTATACAGCGTAATAAATTGAATTGAATTGAATTGGACGTGGCAGTGTGACAGGCAGCCACTGCTGCCGGTGGTGTTTATTACCAAGAGGTGTTTACGACCAATGCGCTTCCACTGCCGGGTGGTAATCAAAGAACATCCACTTGATGAGGTTTCGCAAGACGTCACCACGGCTATGACGAGCCGCTGCTGCCGAGTTCTAAGAACACATGAAGCGTTGCGGAAGAGGTCTGCGCCGTGGCACGGCTCACGCCCCATGACCTGTGATGGAAGCCGTCGATGCATCGCACCTCTTGCTTCTGCTTTGCGCGTTCTTGCTAGTGTCTCCTTCTTCATCCAGCACCCTACACATTAACAACAGCATATGATGGCCCAAAGGGTTTCGATCGGGCACTTTCCGGGGATGGGTTTTACATGATTATGATGGTCCACGCAAGGCCTATCAGGTAAATATTGGCTTACCTTCAGACCTTATATCGATCGATATTATCGATCGTTTAACCTGTGTTATCGGTTCTCTCTCAGACTCAATCGATCGGGGTACGTGTTGCGTCATTATCTCAGAGCTCGATCAGACAATCTATATCAACCGATATATTGATATCCCTCTCTGACTTAATTGATCGGGGTGGGTGTTGCGTTATTATGGCCCACATCTGTGAAGTCTGAGAGAGAAACTATAGCACTACTCAAGCGATCGATAATATTGATTGATATTGATCGTCTGAACAATCTGTCGACTACTGCCACCTAGACTTCATCGATCGGGGTGGGTGTTGCGTGATTAGCTCAGATCTCGAACAGACAACCTAGCTCGTCTCGATTTCGGAGACGTTCAGTTTGATTTCAAAGTATGTGGGCTTATTATATTTATTTATGTTCCATCGTTTTCAGGTGTGAAACGACATGCAAACAGAAATTTTGTTATCAATCTAATGAAAATCGCCAAGTTTCGGACGAGGCATGGCGAAATCTCTGTTTCAGGAATATGAGATTTGAGTTCGCCTACTCAATAAGCAAGCGTAGGGATTTTATAGAATTCTCTTTTTTGGCGGAGAGAGATAATTCAAAGCTTGCTTTAAAGAGCAGGAAGGCGGTCATTTTTTTTAGTGACAGAAGAGGTGATTGCGCCATGCCTTCGTCTGGGACGTCGCGATTTTTATTCGATTGACAACGAAACTTCTGTTTGCATGGGGTTCCACACATGTGAACTTCTTCTTCTTCAGCATCTGTCTCGATTCACCGCAAGGTCTGATGTTTAGGGGCCATGTCGCTGAAGGAGGTCCCGGTTGTTGAGTGTTTCCGGTTCCAGGTTCCTGGTTCGAGCTTCTCACCAACCAAGTCTTCTATCGCTCCCGGGCTGGCGAAATGCTACCAGGCTTGGGATCAGGGAAGGATACGACACCGACGTGTCCATCACCTGGCCACCGCAAGCTATTGAGCAGGCTAAATACGCATCCAAATTGCCTCCACGACTTCCCACCGAGGGAGAATGCGTTGCGCACCTCAAAAAAGGCATCGGTCGTACTTTATCCTTTATTTCCTGATAGCTGCTCAACCATTATGCAAATGGCAAATGTTTATCGATTAAAACCTGCAACGGAAAAAAGGACTTCATTGAATTTTATGGGACGCCCGTCGTTCTCAATGCCGGTGACGTCGATCGTTTGCTGCAGGCAATCAGGACAAGGACAAGCATAGCAGGCATGTTTCTGGAAAGTTAACTGATTTTGCGTCTGGAACTACGAAATGGAATGTGTGCCGACATGGTCCGCATTTCAGGCAACATCACAATAGAAAGGGCTGCCCACAAACCGTGTACATCAGCGCCGTAATTCCTGGTCCGAGACGAAGGTCGCACAGGTATCCCGAAGAAAGTCCTGGATTCTGATTAGCTTCCATTGCGCGGAAGTGCTTCTGCAATCGTCTACAATGGGAAACAAGTTTCGCGGAGCGAGAAGACCGATGGTTAACCTCAAGCAACTTCTCCACCCAAGCACTCTGCCGCGGAGATAAATGCTGTTTGATTAATACGACGAAATCACCGTGTAAGGCTTCCAGCAGGTCTTTCTCAAGCATCACCATTCTTCCTAAGTATATCACACGTCGTACGCTCGTCAGCTCGCTCAGATGAACAATTGGTTCCCTGCAAATCGCCCTCATAGAAAACCACAAAAAACCACGAAAAAGAATTTATCCCCAAACTCCGCCTAGAAGGAGGGATTATTTGGGGTTCTGATCGAATTTAACGTCCGTTTTTGAAATTTCGGCCGATTACCGTAGGTTACGGTAGGTGCGGGTGACTAGGGCTATCGATGTAATAATCACCGATTTCGGCCAAACTTCGCCTAGGGGGGGGGGGGGGGAGGGAGGGGTTGTTTGGGATGCTTATCACGAGTCTGACATCCGTGTTTCGTAATACGCTACAGTTTGAGCGAAATCTGTGACCATGACCTTGGTCACCCGGACCTACCGTAGCCTACTGTACACCAGCGTAAATGTTAAGTAGGAATTGATGTGTTTTGTTGTATTTCTACCTTATTGTTGTGTGTCGCTGTTTAATTGTTGTATTTGGTGGTTTTTTCTGGCGTTGTATTGTTTCTAGTCAGTAGTTTTCGTAGGAAATGTGCTGTATTGATTGTTTTGTGTGTGCGTGGCCGTGTATCCGGTGGCGCAGCGGCCGAGCCCACCGGCCGGCTTCGTGGCTTCCCCGTGCCATGGGCCATAAGAGGCGAGCGCTCGGGGCACGCGGCATTATTGAGCTGGGTGCGCGGTACTGAGGGGTAGCTCAGACCGTCTGTCTGAATAAAGGCTTAAGCGAGGTACTTTAGCATACCAGAGCGAAATCATTTAAAACGAAAAATGGATGTCCGATTCGTGAGCAGCACCACAACTAACCCCCTTAGGCGAAGTTTGAACGAAATTGGTGACCATGACCTTAGCGGCCCTAGTCACCCTTACCTACCGTAACCTATCGTAATCGGCCGAAATTTCAAAAATGGATGTCAAATTCGTAATCAGCACCTCAAATAAACTCCCTGGTCGAGGTTTGGGCGAAAATGTTTTTCGACCTCTCCTCAACCACTGGAGTCGTGAAAGTACAACAGTGCCGCGACAGACGATGGGAACACACTAGAAATTTGTTTAGCGGGCATCCCCAACACGATCTCTGCGCCCTGCCCCTGCCGTTCCATTTGAACGAGTCTATGGCGCTCAAAAACTGCGCCGCGATTTGCGGATTCGTTAATTGGCGTGACGCCCAAAATCCGGATCGACACTTGCCCCTCGAAACTAACGATATCCACGAGAATATGACTGAGTGAAACACTAGAAATTCATAAAGATCAAAGGATAATTTTGGGAAAAATACCACGACAGCACAAGAAGGGACAAGAAACAAATAACAAAATATGAAATTAAGCTTGGGCAAAGATATGGATGCTTCGGTAATATTCAGTCACTTCTGACCACTGGGCTGTGGGCTTTCCTAAGGAAAACTGTTTTGTTGTAAAAGACAGATCAGAGGAATGGCGTTCTATGAGGTGCTCAACATATCCTGGTCTTGAGAAATGTTGTGGACAAGACACATGTTTCCTCACCGACTGAAACTCAGATCAGATCAAACCGATTACCTGCTAGTATACACCAAAGGACTCTATCAAAGTCAGCCAAGGATAAACTTGCAGCAGCACAAAGGCGCATGGAACGTCAAATGGTTTAGTGAATAAAAAGCGAAACGTGTGGCTGCGAGGAATTACTAAAGTCAAAGATGTGGTTGACTGTGCCATGGTAAGAAAATGGATATGTTGCTGAAGGACCTCTCATACTGTTGATAATAAGTGGTTTCGTCAGATTATAGAGTAGTGTCCGCCGTCCGAACGAACAGCGGGACGACCAAAATCTAGATGGCGAGATGTATTCCAGAAAGCCTTTGGAACATGCATTTAGCAAGAAGCAAGAATAAAAACGAAACACGAATGGATCAATCTAATGATACCGCCCATTGTATAATATTAAAAGGCATGTAAATATAAATAAATATAAATAGACCAAAGTGTTCTAAATTGTTCCCTTTTATCTTGTAGTGCCCACTTTCCTTCACGAAGATTTTTGCAAGGATTAAGGGGCTCCATTCTTGAATACAGGGTGTCTTAAAAATTTGTATAAACTTTTTGAAATGTAATAACTTTACTTGCAGTAAAGATACTGAAGAAGTGGAAGGATCACATAAAACCTAAAGAAAATGGAAATTTTCTGACATAGGAGCGGTATGGAATGCTTGTACACGTCAAAGATTTTGCATTTTACACTCGAGATTGTGTTTCGCTTGAACACTTGTTATAATTTTTTCACAAAATGGCCGTTTTGATTGATTCGAGTTTTTTTAGAAGGTTTAACTTTTAAAAACACACTATGGCTAGAAAAAGTGCAGGGTATCCTACAAAAATCGGGTACTATTTGAAAGGTCTTCACATTGCTGCTAGTGAGGCTTTTGAAGATGTTTGAGCTCATAACAAAACACAGTGTGTTGAGATTTCTGCTACGTGTAAATAATCAAGATTGCGCAATGCTCCCACCTGAAACCTTGCATTTCAGACTCGACTGATGGTGGATGAGCTGAATGCTTGTTACAATCTTGTTGCTACTTGGTCACATTAACCTGTGCTGTGCTTCTTTTAACGTTTCCGTCGCCCAGTAACTGCCGATTAACCTATCCGTTCAGCTTGAGTGTTGCTTCACCAGTCCACGGAATCCGTCCTGGAAAATGAGACTCCTATTCTCATTTAATTTGCGCTATCAATAAACTCGCATGTCACGTGTCGTCTTTCAGGTGATTGTCTATTTCTAAACGTTAAAAGAATCACAGCGCAGATTAATCTGGCCAAGTAGTAACAAGATTGCAACAGGCATTCAGCCCATGCACAATGAATCGAGTCGGAATTGCATGGTTTCAGACGGGTGAGTGGCGCAATCTTGACTGTTTGTATGCCACAGAAATCTCGACACCATGTTCCTTTATGTGGGTCCCAAACATCTTCAAAAGCTTCACTCGCAGCAATGTTAGAACCTTTAGAACCTTTAAAATAGTACCCGCATTTCTTTAGGATATCCTACATTTTTCGCAAGCCGTAGTTTGGTTTTAAGTTTTGAACCTTAGAAGAAGTTCAAATCAATCTAGGCGGTAACTATTTGAAAATATTATAACAAGTATTTAAACGAAACCCATTCGATCGAGTGTAAAATGCAAAATTTCGGACGAGCGCATGGCGCACTCCATACACTTATATATCAGAAAATTTCTATTTTTTAAGGCTTTCATATGAGCTCTTAACTTCTTTCTCCATCTTTATCGTGAGCAAAGTTATAAGCTTTCAAATAGTGTATACTTTTTTTTGAAACACCCTGGATATAGCTGGAATACGTGATTTTTAAAGGGATTAAAGAAATTTAGCATGTTGCTACTGGACGGTTATGACCACCTTGCTATTTTCGTTTTCATAATGCTAGACAGCAAGAAACTATGGTTTTATTAGTTGTCAATGTGAACCCTACTGAGATCCCGCAGCCTATTTTTTGCGACAATTTGAAGAATGTAGTCCTCCCGGGGTTCTGTTTTGTGTTTCTGTTTGCATTGTCGTTCTCTACACATCCCCAGGAGGGGATGGGACGAGGGTTGCGCCAAACCGGTACCGGTACCGGTATTTATTGAGCCAGTACTCATTATACGCAATCATTGCTGCGCTGGACACCATATCCCTGCAGCTCGATTATCTCGTCCGCGATTGGCGGTTCGGCGCAACCCTCGTCCCAGCCCCTCCTGGGGATGTGTAGAGAACGCCGCTCCCCGGGAATTTGTGGGTGCTTGTTCCCCGGGGCAGAAAACAATGAAACATTCATATAGGGAAGAAGCTACAGTACCGTTCAATGTATTATTTTTATTATTCGTTTTCGAACGTAACTCTCTATAAACACAAGCTTTGGTGCTGATTTTTTGCAGTGAATGTTCATCATAAAATTCGATAAAAAGCAAATTTTCATCTGCCTAGGCAAATTGAGAAACGATTTCCAATTTTTTATATTACTTCATCAAATGTGATCTTAGCCGTTCCAAATTTAACGATCCCAGCAAATATAGTAATTACAACTAGATACTTTGTCTCAAAACCACTGTCTGCATAAGTTGCTGTTCAAGGTGTGTCACTTCTATGCGTTCAGCTGATTGGAAAAAATTCAAAGACGGCGGATAGACGTCAAAATTCACCGGGGAGCGGCAAGGACATGTTCCCGTCACGTCGACAGAAGCATTTTGCGGCTCTCATCCTCGACTTACTTCAACCGACAATCCTAGCGGAATCTGGACGCTCGAAGGTTCAAACCTTTCCACTGAACCCATACGACGCCGCCTGAGAGATTCAGGTCTGCTGGCACATCGCCCACCGAAGAAGCTGCCGATTTCCATCAGGAATCTCAAACCGCGCCTCGACTGGGCTCGTGCTCACAAGAACGGGTCTATTCAACAGTGGCGAAAGGTCATCTGAAGTGATAAATCGATGTCGTACTGTCAGGAACCGACGAAATCGAGATCATACGACGTCCTCTTGTAACATATACCTTCAGAAGATCCTGGTACCGATTGTGAAGCCTTGCGGTTGTTCGATCCTATGGGATGCAGCTTCGTTAGCGAAGGATTCTCTCTATTGGATTTTGGGTAAAATGGAGTCCAAGCTGTATTCCCGCGGGGTTTATTTTCCAACAGTATAATTTTCCGAAAGCAAATCGAAGCAGCTGACCAACTGGTTCCACGAGGACATCTCTCTGCTGCCCTGACCGTCGATTTACAGCAGGAAATGAGATCTTATGATTTTTGTTTAAATCCTATTGTTTCACCTACTCTCACTCCCTCACATCCTCAGACCCGTTCACTCCCTTTCAGGTTTCTTCTTTCAGGTTTTTCTGCTGTTAACATTCTCTCCATACCACTGCACTGCTTTTTTGCAATTTCACGGTCTTAACGTTCTTATTAATCGACATTCACTATTTTCGGAGTTCGGTGTCTTCTCATGGCCTCGTGCATACTTCCCGTCTACAAGTTTTGCAGAGCCACGCGGAAGAATTTGAACTTCTCAGTGCTCGTCGCATCGCTCATCACTCTGCAAGGGAGCGCGACAGCGATCCGTCCAGGACCAACGCTAGTATGCCATGCCCGCGATGGGCGAAGCCGTCGTGCATGCCGAACGTCACTGTTGCGGTGGCCGCGGCGAAATTTCCTTTGACTATTCGACCGCGTGCGGCAGAATGGCCATGAACCGTGCGTCGCGATGGCATCGCGGCGATGGAAGTATGCTCCAGGCCTCATAAGGATCTCTTCTTATTGAAAAGTTCCGGGGAGATCCCTAGTCCCTTATAAACGTCCTGTTCTTTCAAAAGTCTAAAGGAAGAGACGAGACGATTGTACACTACCGCTCCTAATTCGTGAACAATCGACGCTTTGCGACAGATTTTTCCGTCGCAAACCGTCGCAGTGGCATAACTTCGTTCAAATTGAATTATACGAAAATTAAATTGCATCATTAGATTCACCTCTCTCCTACCAATTCAACTACCTGCATGAGCTGTGAAATTGGATAGTTCTGACCTAATTGTGGAGCTCGTTCTCTCAAAGGTCCGCTATTTGATTTACGCCCCCTCCGCGAGCGCCACTGGTCTTTAGAGAGCTAAAAGTTTAAAAACGTATCCCATCACAAACTTTCTTTATCAGATTTGTGTTTTGAAGAGCATGACCATCATTTTGATAGTAGACACTGCGAAGTTTACAGAGTTTGAACTTCGGCCTGTTCTCTGCGCTCTACAAAACACAGATCTGATAAAGAAATTTTATGATTGGAAACTTTTTAAAATTTTTCTAGCTCTATAAGGATGGACAAGTGGCGCTCAGGGAGGGTTATAAATCAATTAGCGGACGTTTGAAGGAACGAGCTCCACAACTAGGTCAAGAGTTTGCGATTCTACAGTCAATGCAGGTAGTTGGATTGGTAGGAGAGAGGTGAATCTAATGGTGCAATTTAAATTTCATAGAATTAAATTTGAAAAAGGTTATGGCACTGCGATGGTTTGCGACTTAAAAGTCCTCGCAAAGCGTCGATTGTTCACAAATTAGGAGCGGTATTGCGAGATTTTAGCTTTCTTTGTTTTTCGAATTTGTCATAAAGTAATATTGACTTCGCTTTTTGGATCCCACCGGAAATCTGTAGGCTGAACTCTGCGTCAAGTTATGATCTTCAGGGCTCACAGCGAGCGCAGAATGTTCATCTGAGGACCGCATGGTGGGAAAATATCTCAGAGATCGTCAAGGTCATCGAGTCCATGCCAATCCGTCATTGCCGCTAAAGATTTAGTGAGAAGTTAGTGTTGTAGTTATGATATTTGTTGTCAAACAAGTTGTTATAGTAGTAAAAATAATAATTTTTATAGTTTGAAAAACTTCTTTTTCTGCTTCTTCTTTAGCGTCTGTCCCGCTTCGTAGCAGTGTCCCCTATGAACTTTGAACAACTAAAATAGCCGCGAAAGTATTTAAATTTTCAGATCATTTCAAAGTCTTCCTAGGCAACTCAATATTTGCATCTATATCACATTTGCTATTAAGCATTCACTTTTTAAATTACAGACCCAAAAGTTTGAGTTTGTAAGGAATTACGTTAAAAAATTGGAAACGCACACTTCTTTGACGGGTACTGTAGTGGAGTTGACCTTTTCGACATTTTTTTCGAAAGTCGAACAGTCGAGTAACTCGATTTTTTGAGATTTTCGAAAGTCGAACAATTAAATAACTCGATTTTTTGCCGTCTTCGAAAATCGAATAATCGAAGAACTCGATTTTGAAGGCACGTTCCATAGAGAACAGAAAGAAGACAGAACAAACAAGGATTCGGATAAAGGACGGCACTAGTAAATAAATTGGTGGAGGGGACCCCACCTTTTAGTCTGTGGTTTTCCCTCTTCGTGAGAAGCCCCATGAATGTCGATTCACATCAAAAATTGAACAACACAATTCAGTGAAACAACAAGGAGTACGACACAGTTGCGTTGAATAACAGCTCCATTTTCGCGTAACACAAAATGCGTCATTGGGGTGCCTTACATGGTGACCCCTCCTTCGAGCCCATCTGCACAAAGTTAACAAAAAACCGTGCTTCTACGCATAGTCACTGTGCGCTGCTTGAAGTACGTGCGTGGTTGGTTTTAAAAAGAGTGACGATTTTCACATCCATGGAGCGCGTTTTCCGACGGCGACAATTCGTCCGCACTTTTAATGCACGTTTAATGAGAAATTGCTCTGACCTGCACAATTGCTCTGCGGATTTCGCTGGCGGTCTCTTGCATAGCGCTATACAGCTTTCGAAATAGAACGACTTGCTCATCAGAGCATCTATTGAGTTCCTTCTTTCATCCTGAATTTTGCCAATTTTTAGGTCGTTGAAGTGAAAAGTGAAAATGTGAAAAAGTTGCCATCTGCGCAGTTGTTCTCTCCGCTGTTTGGAATTTTTGCGCAGTTTTTTATAGCACTTGGAAGATAATATTCTGTACTACAAGAATGTGTGTTGATCCTATTTTCTCACTTGTCCTTTATTGATTTTTAGGTCATCAAAATGGGACAACCAACTTTTCGGTCCGAAACTTTACCGACAGCTCCTCCCTGTGGTTGGACTTTTTTACTTGGTATTATAAGTCGTTCGAAAGAGGGTGTCTTGCTCATTAAGAACCTGTGTCGCGTTTATCGGCTCATGCTGATTTCTGTCGAATATCAACAAAATTCTTCACCAACAACTCCTTCTCCTCGTTCAGTTGTTGATATTCGACAGAAGTCAGAATGAGCCAATAAACGCGACAAAAATTCTTATTGAACAATACATCCTCTTTCGAACGACATATAACACAAGCAGGTACCAAACACTTCTTCCAAATGCTATGAGAAAACTGCGCAAATGTTCCAAACCTAAGTGGAGAGAAGCGACTGCGCAGATCACTTTTTTATTTTTCACATTAACGATCTAAAAATTGATTATATTTAGGATGAAAATTAAAGCGCAATACAAGCTCTGATAGAGCTAATCTTTCTCTTTCGATAGCAGCGTAGCGCAATAGATGAGATCGACGGCGAAATCCACAATGAATCATTGAAAAAAACGGCGGGTATTTATGGGACAACCTAGTACTTTGTAATACATCATCACCTTTACAACAAATTCTATTTTGTCACTCGAAGACGTTTATCAGGCTCTTGTTTGTCAAAATAATAGTTTATTACCACTTATTATTATCAGTTGAAACAACCAGAATAGGGTCAACTAGACGCACAACTAAAGTTGTGCTCTCACAAAATTTTCGAATATTGGAGTAGTTTCAAATGCCTGCAATTTTCGAGTATTCGAATTCAAACATAATCAAAAAGTGGTCTTATGAAGATAAGGATTTGAATACGAAAAACGCGATTTTTAAATTCAATGTCCAAATTCGAATGAAAATCATTGGAATACCCGTTCGAACAGATCATTCGAACAAAACTATATAAAACACTTGGCATGAAGATGGGATAGTAACCGATACTATAATATCACCACCAGAATCGACTAGACAGCAGTTTCGTGGCGCTGCTTAATGCTCATAAGATTTTTGAGAATTCTCAGGGATTGTAATAACCTAGAAAAATTGGACTTTTACATCCTAGGTCTGTTCAACAGCGACGAATAAAATATCGCATTACCTCTAGTTAACTGTCACCTCTATTTGAACTGCCTCTCTCATTCACTATGACGATTCCCCCGCTCCCAAGCATTGTTCGATTTCAAATTACGTTCGAACAAAACTTCGCGATTTTCAAATTCGATCCTCCAAATGAAATCGAAGATTGTTCGAAATCGATGATCGCGAAATAGCATTGTTCGAATATTGTTCGAAATCGAACAATGTTCGAACAATGTCAAGAGTCGGCCGCCAGTAGACTTGAGCTCGATTAATCGGGCGAAATAATTGTTCGAGCGATTTCGAACAATTAATCGCTTGATTACTCGAAAATCGTAAATCGTTGTTGTTCGAACATTGTTCGTTATCGACTTTCGCGAAAACCGTTATTCGAACATTGTTCGTTATCGACTTTCGCGAAAAACCGTTATTCGAACATTGTTCGAAATCGAAGATAGGAAGACGTTGTTCGAACATTGTACGACATCGAAGATGGCGAAAAAGTAATGTTCGAATATTGTTCATAATCGAATATTGCGAAAAAGTTTTGTTCGGATATTGTTCGAAATCGAATAATGTTCGAACAATATCAAGAGCAGGCCGAATGAGTACGCATCTTCTCCGTTCCTCGAAAAACCCATGTTCAAACTCGCTCCACTTCTGCGTCTACGGTAATTGGCGGGAACGATATGCGATTTCCTTTCGAGGGTTCTGGCGGCCGACTCTTGACATTGTTTGAACATTGTTCGATTTCGAACAATAATCGAACTATCCTTTTTCGCGATCATAAATCTGCGATTTCATTTGGAGGGTTCGAATTTGAAAATCGCGAAGTTTTGTTCGAACGTAGTTCGAAATCGAACAATACTTGATAGCGAGGGATTCGTCATAGTCAATTAGAGAGGGAGTTCAAGTAGAGGTGGCAGTTAACTGGAGGTAATGCGATATATTGTTCCTTGCTGTTCAACATACCAAGGATGTAAGAGTGTGATTTTTTTCTTGGTTATTACAATCTCTAAGAATTCTAGAAAATCTCATGAGTTAAGCAGCGTCACGAAACTGCTGTCTAGTCGTTTCTGGTGGCGATATTCTGGTTTTGGGTACTATCTCACCTTCATGTCTAGTGTTGTGCATAGTTTTGTTCGGATGGCCTATTCGAATAGGTACTCCAATGATTTTCATTCGAATCTGGATGATGAACTCGAAATTTAAAAAATCGCGTTTTTCGCATGTATTCGAATCCTAATTTTCATAAAACCACTGCGATTATGCGTGAATTAGAATACTCGAAAATTGCGGGCATTTGAAATTATTCCAATATTCGAAAAATTTGCGAGAGCACAACTATAGTTGTGCGTATAGTTGATCCTATACCGGCTGTTTCAACTGATAATAATAAGTGATAATAAACTACGATTTTGATAGACAAAAGCCTGATAAACTTCTTCAAGTGATAAAATACAATTTTGTAGTAAAGGTGATGTATTACAAATACATGTATGCATGTATCAGTGAAATGCTAACTTAAACTATTTCCGTGAGCCATTTCAAGCAGTTTGGGAATCTTTCATAGTCCTTTCTTATTGCGTGCTCCGATGGGAACACGGCGTCCCAATTCTAACGAGTCTATGTGCCTGCGTATTCTAGCAATCCTTTTGCTACGGCAGTTTCGGTAGTTATTGCGTATTGTAATCGTATGCTAGAGTCTGCGTGTGTAGGCCGGTGCACCTCTGAACATACAGAAGCTCGTCGAGATTGTTAGAAAATGTTCTGCTTTACTATGTGCAGGTCAGAGCAATTTCTCATTAAACCTGCATTAAAAGTGCAGAGGAATTGTCGCCGTCGGAAAACGGGCTCCATGGATGTGAAAATCGTCACTCTTTTTAAAACCAACCACGCACGAATTTCAAGCAGCGCACAGTGACTATGCGTAGAAGCACGGTTTTTTGTTAACTTTGTGCAAATACCATGTAAGGCACCCCAATGACGCATTTTGTGTTCGAAAATGGAGCTGTTATTCAACGCAACTGTGTCGTACTCCTTGTTGTTCCACTGAATTGTGTTGTTCAATTTTTGATGTGAATCGACATTCATGGCCCTTCTCACGAAGAGGGAAAACCACAGATCGTTGCCGAGCGTAGCGTCCGCCGCGGTCGCAGAGCATTAGAAAATGTTCTGCTTTACCATGTGCAGGTCAGAGCAATTCCTAATTAAACGTGCATTAAAACTGCGAACGAGTTGTCGCCGTCGGAGAACGTGCTCTATGAACGTCAAATTCGTCATTCTTTCCAAAGCCAACCCACGCGCGAATTCCTAACCGCGTACAGTGACTATGCGTAGAAGAACCTTATCTTCTTATCTTTCTGCAAATGAGCTCGAAGGAGGAGGGTTCACCATGTAAGGCATCCCGCAAGGCATTTTGTGTTGCGCGAAAATGGAAATGTTATTCAACACTACTGTGTCGTACCCCTTGTTGATCCATTTTTGATGTAAATCGACATTCATGGGTTTTCCCATGAAGACGGAAAACCACTGACTACAAGGTGGCCCCCTTCACCAGTTTATTGACTAATACCGTTCTTTATCCGCATCCTTTTCTTGTCCAAGCTGGAAAAAACTGAACTGGAGCAAAGAGCTGACTCTTGAACATAATAGGTTAAAAGCTACCTTACAAACAGGCTTTATATGTGTGCTGGAGAAAGTATGCTATACCCGTAGCCGGCAAGCCTGGCGTGGTCCGCACTCCAGCGTACGGCACCGGCGATGCCGGCGACAGACACTGGCTGAGGAAGCATCCCCAGCTAGGATTGGGCTACGTTCCCAGCGTACTCGCCCTACCAGAAGCGTACGGCCCCGACAAAGCCGGCGACGGATGCTGGTAATGGGATAATGCGAGGAGTTTGTCACATCGACTCGCAAATGGAGAACACGTGGCAGATAGCAAATTACGCGTAGAAGTGAGGAAAATCCTCACCTTTGGTGGCACCTCAACCCTGGGGAATGTCCACTACTTGCGAAACAAATGACCAAGTATCTTGTTGTTCCGGTTTACTAATTGGTTTGTAAACGATTATTCTGTGTTCCTAAACTTAACTCTTTTCATCCACAATTGTGGTTTTGCTCTGTCTTCTTTCGGTTCTCTATGGAACGTGCCTTCGAAATCGAGTTATTCGATTGTTCGGTTTTCGAGAACAGCGAAAAATCGAGTTATTCGATTGCTCGACTTTAGAAGACAGCGAAAAATCGAGTTATTCAATTGTTGAATTTTCGAAGACGGCGAAAAGTCGAGTTATTCGATTGTTCGATTTTGGAAGACGGCGAAAAATCAGTTACTCGATTGTTCGATTTTCGAAAACAACGAACAACCGAGTTATTCGATTGTTCGATTTTTCGAAGACGGCGAAAAATCGACTTACTCGATTGTTCGACTTTCGAAGACGGCGAAAAATCGAGTTATTCGATTTTCGAAGACCGCGAAAAACCGATTTATTCGATTGTTCGACTTTCGAAAATTGCAAAAAATCGAGTTATTCGATTGTTCGACTTTCGAAAAAAATGTCGAAAAGCACAACTCTAGCCGCCAGAACCCTCGAAAGGAAATCGCAAATCGTTCCTGCCAGTTATCGTAGGCGCAGAAGTGGAGCGAGTTTGAACGTCTTCCTATCTTCGATTTCGAACAATGTTCGAATAACGGTTTTTCGCGAAAATCGATTTCGAATAATGTTCGAATAATGGTTTTTTCGCGAAAGTCGATTTCGAACAATGTTCAAACAACGGTTTTTTCGCGAAGGTCGATTTCGAACAATGTTCGAACAACGATTTTTTCGGTAAGGTCGATTTCGAACAATGTTCTAATAATGGTTTTTCGCGAAAGTCAATTTCGAACAATGTTCGAATAACGGTTTTTTCGCGAAAGTCAATTTCGAACAATGCTCGAATAACGGTTTTTCGCGAATTTCGATTTCGTACATTGTTCGAACAACAATGATTTACGATTTTCGAGTAATCGAGCGATTAATTGTTCGAAATCGCTCGAACAATTATTCGGCCCGATTAATCGAGCTCAAGTCTATACTGTAAGTTGAGAAGCTTCGGACTACCGAATGTAAATAGAGATGGCGGCCGGTTCGCTCGGTCCAACACAGCAAAACTCACTTATCTGTGTATCCCCTCGATACGTCTTGAAAGAAGATACTCGATCCTCGACGGAAACGGACCGTTCGAACCACACGTCGAGCCTCCATTCGCGTGCTGAACTCCATGAACAAACTCCATATTGTCACCTTCGCCAGCAGATCGTGCACCTCTTCCGGAAGAGGACAACAATTTTTCTGAAACCTGCTTCTTACTGAGGTATCCATAAAACGAAGAGCGATCCCTGCCAGCTTTATCGAAAGATTCGGTTCCGGTTATCGGTGGTCTCATCATGTAAACTTACACGCTGTCTCGTTGCTACGCTTGAATTCTTGAGGGTGAATAAACTCCCAACAAAGAAATGGGATAACGAATGGGGAAGGTCCTGCCCTCGTCTCATCGAAGTAGGAAAGGGGCGCAATATTAGGTGGTGGGGGCAGATCCTAAACGATTTCCCTACATAACGAAATAGGCAACAGCATATAGAACTGATGGCAAGCAATCTGGCTTTTCAGAAGGACTCAGATTTGAAGTTCCTAGTCGGTAGGGAGAACCTAAAAAGGATCATTCTCAGTGCATATCTATTAGATGGTTGCAGACCTCTCCAAAACTACTATTGGCGCCAACCTCGGTCGATCCACCAGCCCATTTTTTATTTTACGAACGACCAACATACTTCCCGACATAACAAAATGTTAAGTATTCTCATATTTTCTGCGCCATTTATTTTATTTTCGTTAATGTAGTTGTTTTCTTTAGAATGAGTCAGTTCAATATATGACAGCATATCCAGTTCCTCTGATAATAGCTTAAGTGCGGCCACCATCTAGGATTGCACCAGGAAAGGTTGTAAAGAAAGTAAAAACGGTGACTGATCTTGGAATGTGCGACGTCTTTCACTTCGACAGAACATTATGGAGGCACTTCTCGACCCACGAAGGTCTTTCTCCACCGACTAACAAAGTCCTTCTTTCGCATCTGGGGCCTAAGGGTTTTAAGTGCGAGCAGATCTGACAGGTCTGGGGATGTGGTAAGCTCATCTGGTGGAGCAACACACGTTCATACAGGTCTGCCATCCAATTTTGGCTGCATAAGTTCCTGTTCTAATCACCGAAATAAATGATATTAGGTTGACTGGAAAGTTGTGGCGGTGTTCAAGCAACCGCTCTTCTTTCGTTTATTGCTGAATCAGTATTCAGCTTACTTCGCATTTTTATGTAACATCTAACATCGGATTCTTCGCTCTGCCTAATGGAGTAGTTTTGGCTCTACCTGTGCTCAATTTTTGTTTCATCGAGTACTTGTGGAAGTATGTCTAAAGAGCAGTACCGTCCGATGATTTATTTCCATTTAAAGCTGGGCCAATCCGCCATCGAAACAGCCCAGCGAATCAACCACATATGGGAACGGAGTGGTGTTGGAGAAGGGACGATGCAACGAGAGCTCGAGAAATTTCGTTCAGGAGATTTCATCCTTGAAGGTGCACCCCGAAGTAGCAGACCTACTGCAATTTAGGACGGCGATTTGAAGGCCTTCGTGTATGTAAGCTGATCCATTGCAGGGAGTCCGCGAGATTCCGGATGGTCAGGAGGCAGTAAAACTGCTGTCACAGATGCTTGGAAACGTACGATTTGAGTGATCACCAGAAGTTATGACGTTTCGAAATCTGCCCTTCTTTGCTTCTCCGGAGTCAAAATACCCCTTTTGGATCGAATCATCACATGTGATGAACAGTGAGGTCTATACGGTAATCGAAGGCGATCTGGACAGTGGGCTGATGTCAACGAACCCCCCCCCCCCCCAAGGGACTTCCAAAAGCCGAAATCCCACCAGGAAAAGACAATGGTAATGGTAACAGTGTGGTGATCGGAGGCGCGTGATTCACTACAACTTTCTGGAACCAGGTCGAACCATCACAGCAGAGTCAGGACCACGCAAAAACAGCTTTTTTAGAATTTGTTGCATCTCAACCACCTAGTTTCTTCCGCTGATGGAATTAGTCATGGTGCCACGTTGGAAAAAGTATGCTGATTCGAACGGTGCTTACCTCGACCGAATCTGCTGAGTATGAAGACAATTAGGATCGTTTGAAGTCGACCAGACAAAATCGCCAGAACTTTCCGGCCAACCTCATAAATGCACGTTAATTTTATGGAGCTGTGAACACCGGCAAAATTTCCCTTACAACCTACATAGTGTTTAGAACGTTAACGCGGATTGTTCAGAAGAAATTTTTCTCAAGACTTTTCACACCGCCTAGTAGGCAAGCAGGACACTGCGTCGCGAATCCCCTGCCTCCTGGAAGGTGTCCCATCCTAATGCTGCTTCAAGCACTCCCATACGCTGGAAGCGATTTTACGTTCCCGAGACACTCGACTCTTCACCCCGACGTGAGTGAAAAGAAGCAATCATTTAGGGAGATTTTCTGAATTCACGAAAGAAAAGCCACTTCCCGGGGAAGATGACGCGTTTCAGCACACGAGTGCCCTACCATACCTGTGTAATTGATATTCCTGTAATTACAATCGCTTCAAATGGCACGTATTTCCACGCAGATTGGGGGAGCTCAATTTCGAGGTTCCAACATTGGGACAGCGGAAGCTCCAACTTTCTTTCGGCCACAACGTACTGAAATTAGCACATAGACAGTTAGAATTGGGATGAGAAATAAGACGCTGAACGGACCTTCATCACGGTGTCGTTACGAAGGTCGCCACTTCCTTCACCAGATTGAACGTTATCTTCGCCATCGTTTTCCACGCCGCACTGCTAAAAGCACCAGACTAGCGCAGAACTGAAGCCATGCTCATTGCTCAGGGCGAGGAACAACTACATTACAAGTTTACAGCCGTCTTCGCAACTCACTGCTGCTGCCGGCCTAATTTGGGCTCATAGACGCGACGACCTCAGCTACCAGTTCTCTTTTCATACGATCGCTGGACCATGCTTCAAACAGAGCCGTCATCGACTAAAGTTTAGCATTTGTAGGCTGCTGCACTGTGTCCAGGTAAACTTCTGAGCCAATGAGATGAACCATTTCGAAGTTAATTATGCCACTTTTCAAACCGCCTACCCCCACCCCCTAAGGCTCGTTTATACTTCCGACGCCGAGCGACGCTATGGCATGTATAAAGGCCCCCACAGAGTTCTGCGGCAACGCCGCAATGGTTAAGGATAGGGCAGGGAAGCCGCCGGCGGCGAGCTCTGCGTCTCTGCCGTATGGTTAAGCATAGGACCGCGGAGCTGCCGCAGAACTCTGTGGGGGCCTTAAGGCCAATGCACACTTCTGCGACACCGCGGCGCGGCAAGTGGGGCGACGGCTACCTCCGTGAAGTCCGGCGATCGCGGCGCGGTCGCGTTAGAGCACCGTTTTAGGCCACGGGTCCGACGTCCTCGTGCATGCCGCACCGCCTGGAGTGATTTGAATCATTCCAGGCTGCGGCACTCAGCGGATCGTCGCCTGCGATAGCCGCCGCGACAGCCGCAAGAGTATGCATGCCCCCCCCCTCGCGGCACGTGTCGCAGTGTCGCGCCGCGGCCGTCGCGGCCCTATGCTTCATCATGGCCGCGAAGCTCTGTCGCAGAAGTGTGCACGGGCCTATAATGGGCAAATTGATCGGTTGCGTCGCCCAATCAATGTGGCCACAATACGTGTCGCTCGGCCTCGGAGTATAAACGAGGCCTAAGGCCCTCCGCACACTTTTGCGGCAGCCGCGTACGCGGCTTCCAATGCCGCGTGCTAGAGTTCACGCGGCACTCCTCCCGCTCGCTCAATCACCAACGCGGCAGTGCGGCAACAATGCCTTGAAGGATTACTGTCGCTGCCACCGCGTCTGCCGCATCTGCCGCGTAGGCGGCACATCAGCGGCAGGCCGCGCGAGGCTAGTTTTGCCTCGTGCGGCGACTCTGCGTCTCTGCCTCATGCTTAAAGATAGGGCTGCCGCGTTGCCGCAAAAGTGTGCGGAGAGCTTAACCCGTATAGCGTCCAAATTCGTTACTCAAAACCAAACTTGGGGCTTCTGAAATGGAGCTGAAGAAGCGTCTTACACATTAAACTGGCTCTCTAAGGAGGTAAGAATAATTTTTAGTCAAACGAAAATTTCATATGACTTTCTTTGATTTTTAGAAATAAATTTACCTCTATCATTATCTTTTTTAGGGCATATGATCCAATGCACACACAGCTATGACCGACTAGGGTATATGGCGGTCAAAATTTCAGGGCACACAACCTTGGAGAAGGAGCTTGTGAAGCAAGTCGTCTTCGATTCCAAGCGAAACAGTTAGGCTGTTCCAAAATTAAACTCGTTTCGAGGTATGTATAAATAAATAAATATTTTACTCTCAGTCATTCCACTTCAAGGAAGACCACAAATACCTTTTTTCGCTTTTTTCAGGTTTTTTTCTTTCGCTCTTTCAAAAAACCCATGTGGATGTCGCTCTGATCCTTCTTGCGGACCTTTTCCAGTGTTTTTAAAGTGATGAACCGACACGACTATCGAGTCATCATGCTCCACGAATTTATAAATTGAGACATTCTGCGGCAGAGGCATCCTGTAATTTTAGCAACGCTTTTGGGACGGACTCTCCTTGCGAACGAAAGATGAGGCTCAGTTTCGAAGAAACCGCTTCTGGCGATTTTGATCTCCGAGAAAAACCGGGTCGCGAGCTGAAGTCGCCGCTTTTTTGATGTTTCAAGGAGAGCCGTTGAAGCAAATCCGGAATCGAATACGCAGCATACGTTACCATAGGACCTTGGCTTACATTACAGTACGGTAGGAAAACACGTGCCTAGAATCAGCCAGGTGAAGATGTCGAAGTGGGTGTCTCATGAGCTGACTGTTGAGCAGCGTCAGCAGCAGCAGCACGCTTCGACACTTGCTCCAACCTGCTGGTTCGCTTTAAAAATGAATATTTTGTAAGCCGCGTTATAACTGTAGATGAAAACGGGTCCTTCACATCCTTTCCTATATCCGACCTTCACCCTCAAAAACTTATGCTTACTTTGTGGCGATTGTAAAGGTGTAATCCATTACAGCTTTTTGAAACCTGGTCATGCAGTCACAGCAGAGTCTTACTGCTGTGACTGCATGACCAGGGAAACAACAGAGTGTACATATCTCGACTCCGAGAGCCGAGTTAGCCTAGTGGTTAGTAGTGTAGTTTCATGCACAAACGGTCACAGGTTCGACTCCCGGCTCGGGCACGCCATGCCCTGCAAAAATTGCAAAAATGGCAACGGTTCCAGCGTCAGGCCCAGGTTGACAGGCCGGCTGATGGAGAAACCTCGTCACAAAACCATGATCACAAGTCGCAATAGAATCAGTGTAAAGGCTAGGACGTCACCCGGAAGTGGCGCACAGAACCCCCGCCCGAGTTCTGTGGTCAGTATGCGAGGGCTACCGAGGGCCGAACGACCTCGGCTAAAGAAGCTAGTTCGACTGGGGACTCTGAATGTGGGAACGCTGACCGGGAGATCTAGGGAAGTGGCTGACCTGATGAAGCGCAGAAGGATACAAGTCCTGTGTCTGCAGGAAACGCGATGGAAAGGGGCGAAAGCCAAGGAGATCGGAGAAGGGGTCAAGCTGTACTACAACGGAGAGGACACCAAGAGGAACGGGGTAGGGATAGCTGTCGCGGAGTCTCTCAAGGATTCAGTAGCGGCTGTCCAAAGAATAAACGACCGCATCATGTCACTGCGGCTGGACACGAAGGAGGGTTACTGGACCATCATGTCTGTCTACGCTCCGCAGACCGGATGCTCCGAGCACGACAAGGATGACTTCTACCTCTCGCTCGAGGAAGCCATAAGGTCCGTACCAGAAGGCGACTACCTCTCCATAGCAGGGGACATGAACGGGCATGTGGAGAGTGGCAGAAGAGGAGTGGAAAGGGTTCATGGAGGAAAAGGGATCGGCCTGGTAAACCCGGATGGAGAACGAATTCTGGATCTGGCTATCGCCCATGACCTGGCTGTCTGTAGCACCTTGTTCGCGAAGAGGGAGAGCCAGAAGGTGACCTATGCTAGCGGAGGAAGAATAACGGAGGTCGACCACATCCTGGTTCGAAGGGCTGCCCTGAAAACAGTCCGGAATGTGAAGGTCATTCCGGGAGAAGACGTGGCATCACAGCACAGACCCTTGGTAGCCGACCTTGGCATACCTCTACCCACCAGGCCCAAAGTGAGGACGGAACCCAGGATCCGATGGTGGAGACTGCGGGGTTCAGAGCGGAACGAGCTACGAAGAGCAGTGCTCGAAGCAGGCTTTCCAGATCCAGCTGGTCCCGTGAATGAGACCTGGAGGAGGGTAGCCGAAACAATCCTGAGATGTGCCAAGGAAACCCTGGGAGAAACAAAGGGAGGAACCAGAGGGAATAAATCGGCATGGTTCTGGAACGAAGAGGTGCAGGCTGCGGTGAAGAGGAAGAAGGAGGCCTACAAGCTGTGGCAAAAGACGAGGGCACCCGAGCATCTCACAGCCTACAGGAAGCTGAAGAGGCTGGCAAAAACAGCTGTAGCGAAGGCAAAGAACGCGGAAATGGATGCCCTGTACGAGAAACTAGACGGGACAGAGGGAGAGAAGTTCGCCATCCGCCTGGCCAAGGCGCGTCATAGAGCTAGCCTCGACATTCGAGTAGTGAAGACTGTGAAGAGTGCTGACGGTAGAGTGTTACGGAAGCCGGTCGAGGTCAGGGAGAGATGGGAGGAGTACTTCAAGGAACTCCTGAACGAGGAGTTCCCTCGTCGGGAGGCCGAGGAAGAACAACCAACGGAAGGACCCATCCCACCCTGGACGCAAGAAGAGGTTCGCAAGGCCATAGGGAAGATGAAACTCGGAAAGGCAGCAGGGCCTGACGGTGTGCCAGTAGAGGCCTGGAAGGCGCTCGGGGACCTCGGAATCAACTGGCTGACGCAGTTCCTCAACAGAATCACGAAAGAAGGTAAGATGCCGGATGACTGGAGGAACAGCACCATAGTCCCCATCTTCAAGCAGAAGGGAGACGCTTCCGAATGCTCCAACTACCGAGGAATCAAACTGATCTCACACACGATGAAGATCTACGAACGACTGGTCGACTCAAGGCTGAGGGAGATGGTACCCATCTCCCAGGTGCAGTGGGGCTTCATGCCTGAGAGGTCCACCACAGACCCCATCTTCATCGCTCGTCAGGTGATGGAGAAATATCGGGAGAAACGAAAACCCTGCTACCTGGCATTCCTCGATCTGGAGAAGGCCTACGACAGGCTAGCTCGGGCCGTAATCTGGAATGCCCTTCGAGGGAGGGGTGTCCCGGAACGTCTGATCACGGTCATAAGGGACATGTACGAGGGCTCGAAAGCGGCGATACGAACTCCACACGGGGTGACAAGGAAAGTGGACATCACAGTGGGGGTACACCAAGGGTCGGCTCTGAGCCCGTTCCTCTTCCTGCTGACGCTTGACTCTATAGTGAACCACCTTGAGAAAGGCCCTCTCAGAACGATCCTCTACGCGGACGACATCGCCCTAGTAGCCGACAACCAGGAGGAGCTGGAGGAGAAGGTGCAGCTGTGGCAGAGAGCCCTGGCGAACAACGGCCTACGGCTGAACGTGAAGAAGACGAAGTTCATCAGCTCTGAGCAGTGCGCTGGATCGATCCTAGACTGCCAAGGGGAAACGATCGAGAAGGTGGAAGAATTCCGCTACCTCGGAAGTGACCTATCCGAGGAAGGAAGTGTGGACCAGGCGGTCAGGGGACGGATAAACGCAGCCTGGCTCAAGTGGAGGGAGTCCACAGGGATCCTCTGCGACCGTAGATGCTCCAGGACGCTCAGAGGCAAGCTCTATAGAACAGTTGTAAGACCTGCCCTCCTCTACGGCAGTGAGTGCTGGGCCCTGGGTAAGGCGCAGGAGCGGCAACTGCACGCGGCAGAGATGAGGATGCTGAGGTGGGCATGTGGATGGACCCGTCGGGACAGGGTGCGAAACGAGGATGTTGGGGCAGTGATGAAGACTGCCCCGATCCAGCTGAAGATGAGGGAGCAGCGCCTAAGGTGGTACGGACACGTCCTCAGAAGGCCAGAGAATCACCCCGTAAGGTTGGCCCTAGATTACGAGGCACCCGGAAAGCGTCCGAGAGGAGCCCCTAGGAAAAGATGGAAGGACGTCATCAAGAGAGATCTCGGCGAAGTCGGCGCCACGGCAGATGACGCCCTTGATAGGATGAGGTGGCGACAGATCACAAGAACAGCGGACCCTGCGACTGCGCGGGACTAAACGCTCAGGAGAAGAAGAAGAAGACATATCTCGACTCCGATACAAATCTGCGCAGAGTTAGGGACGACGGAAGTTGGGCAGTTGTCAGCGTTAGCCCTCTGCCTGTGCGCGAAGGGCGGGCTCAAGTTGGCTGTAAACAGCGATCACGCCGCCCCTCTACCCACTGCGCCACCGCCGCTCGCTCGTCATCCCTGATTTCACTTAACTTGAGCCTGCCATCCGCGTTCAGGCAGAGGGCTAACGCCGCCAACGGCCCAACTTCCGTCATCCGTAACTTCGCGCAGAGCTGGATTGGGGTCGAGATATCTGCATTTTGTTGTTTCCCAAAGAGAGGCGATTGTGCCCATATACAACACTGGGCCATTCCGACCTACCGTTGAGATAGTCTCCTGGTTATACCAAAAGTATGAGAAGTTGCAAAAATTGTGGCCGGCAGTGGTGAACAGAGGACCGCTCCTGTTGCAGGACAACGCAAGGCAACACGCCTCACAAATCACTCGGCGAAAATTGACCCATTTAGGTATCGAAGTTCTCCTTCACCCGTCATATTCTCCCCACCTTTAGCCCCACTGACTATCACCTCTACCCGAGCTCTTGGCTCTCATTTGCGTCAGAAACAATTCACTAATTTGGCAGATGTTGAATGTGCCCTCCTTGATTTCGTTAGTACCTGCGACCTCAGTTTTTATTGTAGAGGATTATATTCGTTATCTTTAAAAATCTATGGATTCTGGAGGTTGTTACTTCGATTAATAAAGTTGTGTTTAGCTAAGTTATAGCAGTTTGTAGTAAGCGATCCATTTCGGCGATTAATTTTGCGGCAGCCTGATATAAGCCAAATCCATTCTCCGAAAATCGCACTGCGATGGGGATAGGTCTACACTTGTGTTCCATTCAAGAGTTACCGTAGAAGATCACATACGAGAATCAGTCTGATGGGCGGGATTCTCGTCTGCAAGAAGTGGTGGAATACAGCCGACCACTGTGGATACGCAGCTGCGAAGCAGGACAAAGATCCGAGATCCAGGTAGGGGCAGAGCAGGTAAACAATGTCGACGTTCATCGTCTCGACTGCAGGCCTGAATATGGAGCGTTTTGCTGAGCTCTTCCATTAGTGCCGTACTCAAAAGTAGCAAAGCGATAGAAAACGAAAGCATAGAATGATGAAGAAGTGCCGACATAACGATGGTTGCGTGACCTCATCCTCCGGAAGAGACTATGATTTACTACACCTGAACTACAGCAATAGCGAAGTAGTATAGAGTAGTCTGACAGTCACAAGGAGAAACGCACTGTTCGCTAAGCGCGCGCCAAAAAAAGTCTGACAATTTTGCGCGCGAAGCCGTCTAGTCGTTGCGGGACGCAGCGACTAGACGGCTTCGCGGAGGCCTCCGACTCCGTTCGATGTTCTCCATTCTTTGGAGCGACGGGGGATGAGGAAAAAATAAGGTTGAAAGGCGAGCCGTTCGGAGGGGAATATTCGTGTAGGTACGACTTTTCGAAGAAAAAACATCAATTGTTCGATCAGAATCGACGTTAGTCAAGTACATATGGAGTAGTTAATCTGGAACGGAGGAGAGCACAGAACTAAGCGAGGGAAGGAACCCCGAGCTAACACACCCGTTTTAGGATACAGTCCCCTCCGGATAAGACGAGACTCTCGATATAACGTAGATTTTCTCTGGAACCGGCCAGCTTACCTTTAGGCGCCTTTTATACTCCCACCGCGGCGCAGCGCGTCAATTTGGGGAGCAGCGCGGCCAGTCGCGCCGCGCCCCGATTTTGACGCGCCGCTGCGCGATTGCAGTTAGAAAGGGGAGCGTCAGCGACGCCCGGTCACGAGCATCTGCGCACTACGGCCCGTGCTCCGTAAACGGTCCACGAGTCATTGAGGGACCAAAACAGAAAGGATTTTTTGGCTGATCAGCGCAATGCATCTTGTCAATGTTTGGGATTCCTGTGGGGAGCGGCGAATCCTCTCTTAAGGCTGGAGTCGAAGTCGCTCGCTCAACCTACGGTTGAAACTGGTGAGTGTGGCATTGAGTCGAATCCCCTGCAATGCAAACGGCAATAAACCACTCCTTATTTTGCGACATGTGCGGGTCTAAAAGTAAAACTGCTAGAACGTACCCATCGTCAAGAATCACTCAAAATTCTTGCTCATATGGCCATTCTAGGGTCACTGTGCACTAAGCATATCTTTAGCGTGATATATGAAGCTTCGTGAATGTTCACAGATCTCTATTCTGTTCTTAGGTTACAGAAGGTACGGGCTAAGGTCATGGGTACCGATTTCGCCCAAACTCTCTAATCAACCGAACCTACCGTAATCGCCCGTAACTTCAAAAAACGATGTCAGATTCGTGACCTGTATACTAAACCGCCCCCCCCCCCCTCCTTCCCAATAGTAGTTTGGTCGAAGAGGTGAAATCTCCCACCCCACGCCGAGTCTGCCGCGGCTGATCGCGCCGCGCCGCGCCCTTCCCCTCAGCGGCGCGATTCGCCGAATACCGTAACCCAAAATTCCGTCAAGTGTGGTGTTTTGCAGCGGCGGAGTATAAAAGCGAGGCGGCGCCGCCTCGCGGCGCGAAAAATCGATAGCCATGCCGACCATCACGCCGCGCCGCGCTGCGGCGCAAGTATAAAAGGCGCCTTACGCCGACACAAGTCAACTCCGCTTAAGACGCGTCGGATCCCGTTATAGCGCGGTTTGAGGCGAGCTCTGCGTTCGAAATCACTCCCGTTATAACGCGACCAGTGCTTAGATGTGGTCCCACACAGAAAATGAAGGCGAGCAACATGCAGACCAGGGGTGCACACAAAATTCTGTGCGTTAAATTTTTTTAAACAAAATTTTTTAACAGAAAATTTTCGTCAAACTTCCGCTAAATCGTTAAAAAACGTCTTCGTTTAAAAAAATACAGTTGGCTGCAAACTATCATTTTGAATGAAAAAAACAGGATAAACATTATATGTTCCCACTTCAACAGGTCAATAGCTAAAGTTCAAGGAATGGAATGTAACACTACAATGTAAAATAGGCAATTCACTACAAAATGTGGATAGCAAATAAACAAGCTCCCAGCAAAAAATTATCTTCAGGGTGTGGAAGAAATATTATTCAAGAGAACGGCACTTATCGTTAATGGGCTGGTGATAGCCGCACCGGCAAGGCATCTCAATGCGTAAGTTACAGGGTGCGCCAAAATTATGGCGACAAGGTATTCAATTCGCCGAGAGAGAAAATGCGGTACTTTCGAGAAACCAACGATGCGATAATGTTTATCAGTCTACTGTAAACTATACGCAACATAGAGATTCGAAGATATCTCCATCGGCATCGATATAGACCTTGAGACGCTTCGGGAAGGCATCGACGGCGGCACGCAAGTAAGGCGCGTTGAGCTCATCCCACGCCTTTCTTCAAAGGATCACGGGGCGGTGAGGTTTCCCGCAGGCTTTGGCTTCCAGTGCTGGTCAGACCATGTAATCCATCGGATTCAAATCCGGATAGTTGGCTGGCCACTCGTGGAAGCTGATGAATTGCGGAAAGATGTCTTTGCATCAGTCTTGCAGCATTCTTGCTCTGTGAGCTGAAACTCCTTCCTGTTTGAAAGTCCAGGAGGGTGCACGTGGGTCTTCTTGTAGGCCTTAAGTCCCAGTTTACGGAAGATTCTTCTCAACGACGTCTCCATGATGTCCATTTTCCCGACAACCGGCGGACCGAGCGCGGCGGCTTCCTGCGAATTCGTCCACGTACCTTTCTAATGTTGTTCTTAGTTGTCACAGATACGTGTCTTTCCCGTCCGGATCTATCATCCTCGGTTCCCAGGTCTTCTTAGCGTCTGATGGACCTATCCTTCTAATATAATAAGCCGCTTAAGGGGGCGGGCTGTCTGTCTGTACGGGGCGGAGCGTCTGTCCAGGGGGGGAGCGTCTGTCCAGGGGGGGATCAGTGAGCCTGCCGGTGTTGAATGTGAGGGGGAAGTGTGTGGGTTGTAGATGTGCAAGGTGCCTGGCGACTCAGTAGACGTGCCGAACACGCTGCCAAACGTGCCTGGAGATGCGGTGCTGGAGTCCTGTAAGGGGGAATCGTGGGGGGAGGGGGGTTGCAGTTGTGCAACGTGCCTGGCGACTCAGTAGACGTGCCGAACACGTTGCCCAACGTGCCTGGCGAGTCAGTAGACGTGCCGAACACGCTGCCAAACGTGCCTGGAGATGCGGTGCTGGAGTCCTGTAAGGGGGAATCGTGGGGGGAGGGGGGTTGCAGTTGTGCAACGTGCCTGGCGACTCAGTAGACGTGCCGAACACGTTGCCCAACGTGCCTGGCGAGTCAGTAGACGTGCCGAACACGCTGCCAAACGTGCCTGGAGATGCGGTGCTGGAGTCCTGTAAGGGGGAATCGTCGGAGGAGGGGGGTTGCAGTTGTGCAACGTGCCTGGCGACTCAGTAGACGTGCCGAACACGTTGCCCAACGTGCCTGGCGAGTCAGTAGACGTGCCGAACACGCTGCCAAACGTGCCTGGAGATGCGGTGTTGGAGTAGAGAGAGGGGGTGTAGGGGGGGGGGGGGGTGTATTTCGTTCAAGCGGTCCGAAACTTTAGCCTTGGGGGTAATCGAGGTCGCTGAACACGAATCTGAAGTTGATCAATCGATATCGATCGATAATATCGATTTTTCGTGTATTTCGTCCAAGCGGTCCGAAACTTTAGCCTTGGGGGTAATCGAGGTCGCTGAACACGAATCTGAAGTTGATCAATCGATATCGATCGATAATATCGATTTTTCGTGTATTTCGTTAAAGCGGTCCGAAACTTTAGCCTTGGGGGTAATCGAGGTCGCTGAACACGAATCTGAAGTTGATCAATCGATATCGATCGATAATATCGATTTTTCGTGTATTTCGTTAAAGCGGTCCGAAACTTTAGCCTTGGGGGTAATCGAGGTCGCTGAACACGAATCTGAAGTTGATCAATCGATATCGATCGATAATATCGATTTTTCGTGTATTTCGTCCAAGCGGTCCGAAACTTTAGCCTTGGGGGTAATCGAGGTCGCTGAACACGAATCTGAAGTTGATCAATCTATATCGATCGATAATATCGATTTTTCGTGTATTTCGTTAAAGCGGTCCGAAACTTTAGCCTTGGGGGTAATCGAGGTCGCTGAACACGAATCTGAAGTTGATCAATCGATATCGATCGATAATATCGATTTTTCGTGTATTTCGTTCAAGCGGTCCGAAACTTTAGCCTTGGGGGTAATCGAGGTCGCTGAACACGAATCTGAAGTTGATCAATCGATATCGGTCGATAATATCGATTTTTCGTGTATTTCGTCCAAGCGGTCCGAAACTTTAGCCTTGGGGGTAATCGAGGTCGCTGAACACGAATCTGAAGTTGATCAATCGATATCGGTCGATATTATCGATCAATATCGATTGATCAACGTGTTTGGGGATTCAGGTAGACGTACCGAAGACGTCATCCGCTAAGCGGGATCATTGAGGGAGTAACCAGTACCAGTAATGGAAGACCGTATCACTAAGGGTAGAACAGTAATGAGGGACCAATAGATCGCCCTATCATACTATATACTGTACGTGCTGCGAGCCTTTTGTACTCCTAAGTAGGGAAGAAAGCTATACAAGTAGAGCAGCAAGCTTGATGTGATTGTCCTTAGCTTAGTGATACTGCAACATCGCGCGAAGCGCGCAAGTGCGAGGCACGCCGATAGGCGTGACGGAGCACTTGTTCATAATACTTGGATGAACTCCAAGACGGTGGTGAATGTAGCGTGCCAAGAAGCCTTGACGATAAAGCTCAATGATTTAAGAACGGTGGCAGGAACGTTTCACTATTTTGAAAAACGACTTATTGTTATGTTTGACTGAGGTAAGCATAAACTAATTGACTCAATAGAAACAATAAAAGCACGAAAAGAAGCAGACGCTCCGAATAAAAGGTCAAATTGTTTGCGCGTGTGCTGTCGCCATAATTTTGGCGCACCCTGTAGACCAGGCAGATCCGGGATATCCCCACCCCTTTCTTAGTCTTTTGCGAAACCTTTTTGTGTATGTGTTCTTCGAGCATGCACCATTTCTTAGCGGGCAACAGCCGCTAGGTACAGAAAAAATTTATAAAAATACAATTAAAAGCCTATCTGTGGAATATCAACACGTTGACGAACTCGCGATTTTCGCGCAATCGATTTTTTGCAACGTTGGTACCGTGACACGACATCGTGTCACACAGTCTCACCCGGCCGAAAGGTTGTGACGAGGGCGTGAACGCGTTAACCTTCAGGAAAAGTAGCCTTTCAAATATTTTTGTTATTCGCGTTTTTCTCACATCATTTAAAATACGTCCACCGACTGAAAACACTCCTCTTGCATGCTTCAGGTGGCGAGCAGAAGTATTTTAGGCTATGGGACAGCGCCACGTGGGGATAGGCATATAATGGAAGGGGTTCAGGACAGCATCGTTGCGAATTCTTTGACGTTCTTGGCGGCACGGCGAAGAACTTTCGGGCTCCAAAACGCGTTATTTCCAAAAACTCAAATGCGCCATAGAAGATATGAAAATATCATGACAACATCAAAATATTTTTGCTGCTATCAATAGTCTTTAATGAACAGTCCTAGTCGTTAGGATGAGATCTGCAATATTAGTGAAGACTGGGAGGAAAAGTAATAAAATTACTGAGAAAAAAAGTCAGTTAAAATTCCAAAAAATTTCCGTTGAGTCGCTAAGCCAGATTTTAATGAAAAATGCCGTTAATTCGTTAAGTGCGTTAAATCGTTAACCGTTAACCGGGAAAGTGAAGGCCACAGCAACGAGGATATGGCGGATGCGTAGCACGATTTAACAGCGCTGATAGAGTAATGGGCTAACAATCTGCTCGGAAGGCATGAGTGCGGCAGGTTCGAGTCCCAACTGGCGCGAGAATTTTGATGGCAACGAGAGATCTTGTAACAACGGGTCACATAATTTTATTGTTGGTCACGCCTAACCAACCTCTGGTACTCGTTATTTCTCATACATATCTGTCACTCATATTACAAAGATTATCTCTAACAAGGGAAGGGTCTGACGCGTATGTCTGAACGGGGAGGGGGGGGGGGGGGGAGGAGCAAGTCATGTAAGAAAAACCCTCACCCTCAATTGGTTTGAAAATGTGTTCATCGTTTGCCAGGTCGCTAAACCCAAGGAGTAGGGAGTCTTCGAAGTCACAATGGAATACGGCGCATCTCGAGTTTGGGCGTCTTGTACGTCCGCGATGTCTCTGCCGGCCACCGGCTGGAGCCAGTGGAAGTGGGGTTGCTTCATGCGAGGAAGGTCGGGGTGGAGAGTACCATTCTTGCGACTTGTTTATTACTGACCGGTTTTTCAACCACGTCTTCGTCATTAGTATGTTGGCCGTCCGTTCGGCCAGCTTGATTTCTTTCCTCGAAAATTCCTTCTCTTTAAGAGGTGGGCCATACTTCAGCGGATCACCACTCAAGCATCGGCGGACATTGTTGGTGTTAGGTTTTAGAGAACCTCCAGCAGACCTCTGATTTCTTGGTGACAGACAGAGATGAGGGAGAGAGTGTATCGATGCCGTTTACGTTAATTTGCGGGCTCCATAGACCGCATTTCTCACTTGAACCACCTCCGACGTCACACCCTGGTCTCTTTTGAAAATCCGAGCAAGATGCCTTTTCCCGAGGTCATTGGTCCATGTTTGGAAACAAACTGTGAGAGCCTGTTTATACGCTGCCCGTATTGTGCCCAGTGCTGTTTCATGCACTTTATACCTGTGTATCACTGATGGCGAACATTTCTACATCATCATGTTGAATACCACGGCATTCAGCTGGAAAATTAGGCATAAAAACGTCTGAAAATAGTATAGACGTCAGAATCCTCCAGACCTCAACCAGTCAGTCGAAACGCAAAAATCTAACAGCGCACAAGAACCAAACCCCCACCTTCCTCGCATGAAGCAACTCACTTCCACTGCGCTCCGAGCCGCTCGCCGACAGAGGCGTCGCGGTCCCTTCCAACATTATTTACGCCTATCTGGGTCCGTTTACAGTCTGTGACAGGGTTGATTCAGGGGCTGAAGCATATAAATCGATTAATAGCGATCGATCGCAGAGCAAGAATCAATTTGTATTCCTTGTATTCTCTACCAGCCGCACCTGTCGCCGACTGTGAACAACCCCTCTAGCGGCTAAGTTGATCGATGACGTAGCTCGATTGATTTCGCCACGGTATCGCGTTGCATGGCGGTCATGATAGGGATTACCAACGTAGATTAGGCTAGATTAGGCTACCGTTCGAGCGATATTGATAGTTGTTAGTATGACGGCGAATTGAGTATGAACGGGCGTAAAGGCCTCCGCACACTTTTGCGGCAAAGCGGCTGGTTTATGATTAACCATAGGGGTGGGACGCAGAGCTTGCCGTTGGCGGCGAACGACGGCGCCACCGCCATCATTATGGCCCCGTTTAAGGCCCTCTGCGGCGTTGCCGCTGCCCTATCCTTCATCATGGGGCAAGGACTCAGAGCTCGCCGCCAGCGGCGAGGCCAGCGGCGCCGCTGGAGCGGCACTGCCGAAAATGATTCGAATCACTCGAGACGGCGCCGCTCCAGCGGCGCAGGGAGAGTCTGTCTGCGCTCTGTCCTTTCGCGTCGGGGATCCAGAGCGGAAACGCCCAACCAATATTGCCACTATACGTGGCGTCGTGTCGCTCGGCGTCGAAGTATAAATGGGCCTATCAGGGGTGTACATTTAACGGTTAACGATTTACCGGCATTTCCGCTATAAATTCTCTTAACCAAGTTCTGCGCTAGTTCCCAAAGATACTGGACAATTTACCGACTTTTTCCATACAAAATCATGTTTCTATTGGAAACAAGGAAACAGGAAACAGGAAACATACTACCCCTCTCAGTTTGGACGTGATTGCTTCCGTATTCTCCGATAACTTTCTATTAGCGTTCGTAGTCCTAAACCTCGATACGCATGCATGATAAAATGGACATGATATGGTTTTTCTGAACGTGAGGATGTTTTGGTGAAATGCTTCGGGCACTTTTTACATCACCGCCGCTTAAAACTAGTTGGTTTTAAGGGGATATTAATTTTTAAAAAATTAACGGATTTACCGAATTTACCGGCGAATTTCCGCGTTAAAAACATGCGGTAAAAAATTTACCGGCGGCAAGTCAGCACACACCCTTGATAATTATCATAATTCATATCATTATTGCCGGCGCCGCTGATTTGCGGCTGCAGCACTCTGTCCGCTTTAGCCGACTGCTGCAGGGATTTCACCGAGACAGAAGGTGAGAAGGTGAATAGCAGCAGTAGGTCCCGACTAGAAAGAGTACGGTACCCCGGTCGCTTGCCCCCAAAAAGACTCAAGCGTGCGTGATCTGCGCGCTTTGTGAGCTTTGCCGCCCGCCGCTTGCAGCCCGAAAAAGTGTGTGGAGGCCTTAATACTTCTTTAGCAATGAGTCATATCTCTGAGATGATGCTGAAAATCATCTAAAAATGGAAACGGAGCGCTTCTGCAGCATACTGGAAGCGTGCTTCAAGCACATAAGGTAAACTACTAATTCAATGACCAGACAGGTGGTCCCGTAGTGGTATTCCGTATACGGTAAGGAAAACTCCAAAAAACATGTTCGTGCGTTTCGAAGCGCACGTCTAGCAGCGGGTAGAGAATCGTGGAGCATGTACAGAAGCAGTTTATTGCAAGCTTATTATTGAGAAGTATGAACAAGCCAGGCGTCTGCTGAGAAATAGCATATGAAAGAAGACTGGCCCGAATGATACTGATGATGAGAGATATGCGGCAGTTTCGAAACAGAAAGTGGAAAGGCGGCGCATTCAAGAACGCATTGCAAGACGCAGAGTTTTCCATACGGGACCAGTTGAGCTCGTCGCTGTGCGGTCGCGCATAAACACGGTCTGTGCTTCAGCAGTGGGATGCGCTCAAATTTTGCACGTCCTCAGCGTTCTCCACGAGCCGGCAGAGCGTTGTGAACGCGTCCAATGTCGGTCGTATTCACCGATATTGATTGCTTTGATGGCAGTCCGCCGCCCGACAGGTGAAGTATAAATGCTGCCTGTGTTGGAATAAGCCGTTAACGATCCTTGTCAACAGCTCATCAAGGACCCATTTGAAGCACTGTGGGCTGCCATCTATGACAGATGATCTTCTCCAAAAGATGGCTGATCCTCATGGTGTACCTCTTATTAATTAGTTAATTGGGGTTCTCTACAGGGTGTCTCAAAAATTGATCGAAAAAAATCTATTTGAAAGGTGGTAACTTTGCTCACAACGAAAGTCCTGAAAAAGTTAAAGGCCCATATAAAAGCTTAAGAGAGCAGAAATTTTCTGACATGTCAGCGGTATGGATTGTGCCATGCGCTCCTCAAAACCCTTGCATTTTACACTCGATTGATATTGTGTTCGCTTGACTACTTGTTATAGTTCCTTCACAAAGTGCCCGTTTTGATTAATTTGTGCTCCTTTCAAGATTTAGAACTGAAAAACATGTCGTGGCTTGCGAAAATGCAGGGTATCCTAGAAAATGCAGGTACTATTTGATGGGTTCCAACATTGCTGCTAGTGAAGCTTTTGAAGATCCTTAAGACTCATATGAAAGCACAGCGCAATGACATTCCTTTGGCGTGTAAACAGTCAAGATTGAGGCATGTCTTCGCCTGAAACGTGGCATTTCGTTCTCGATTGATTGTACAGGACATAAATGCTTGCTGTAATCTTGCTGCTACTTGGCTTGTGCTTCTTTTAACGTATTCCGTCTCCGAGTAGCTGCAATTATGCCGATTAACCTCTCTATTCAGCTTGAATATTGCTTCATCACTCCACAGAATCTGTCTTGGGAAATGGGGACCCTGCTCTCAGCTAAATTGTGCAATCAATAAACTCACATGTCACTTGCCTTTAACGTGATCTTCAAGTTTCAAAAGTTAAAGAAACACAGCAGATTTTAATCTGGTCAAGTAGTAACACGTTTGCAGCAAACATTCATCACATGCAAAATCAATCGAGTGTGAAAATTAAGGTTTGAGGGCGGGGGGGGGGGGGGGGTGCATGTCGCAATCTTGACTGTTTACACGGCCACAAAAATCTCGTTACCCTGTGCTTTTATATGAGTCTCAAACATCTTAAAGAGCTTCCCTAGCAGCAACGTTAGAATTTTTCGAATAGTACTAGCATTTACTCCGCTTTTTTCGCAAGTAGTGTGCTTCAACGCTCTGCATCTTAAAAGAAGCACAAATCAATCGAAACGGCCACTTTGTGAAGAAGCTAATCGAATACGAATCTAGTATTCAAGCAATATTAGAAAGTTAGACTGGTCAAGGAGAAACAGGAAATGCTTTTGTACTCCATGTTCGGCCATGCATAGCAGAAGACTTCAAACGCTCTTTGAACAATTAGCACGTTTTTTTCTTTTTTGAAAGCGCGTCATTGTTTCAGGAAAAGGTTAAACATCATTGAGAAGCCCCCAATATGTTCTCATCTTTGAAACGATTTCTCATGCACGGATTTACACACTGGAAGAAATACAGGGTGTCTCAATAAAATGCTTACACTGTCTGAGAGGTGATATAATAACTTCGCTCACAGTAAAAGCTCTGATAAAGTTAGAGGCTCATATAAACGCCCAAGAGAATAGAAATTTTCCGGCATATGATCGGCATGGAATGCGCCACGCACTTTTCTGAAATTTTTCATTTTACACTCGATTGATTTTGTTCCGCTTGAATACTAGATTCGTATTCGATTAGTTCCTTTACAAAGTGGCGGTTTCGATTGATTTGTGCTTCTTTTAAGATTCAGAGCTTTGAAGCACACTACTACTTGCGAAAAAAGCGGAGTATCCTAAAAAATGCAAGTACTATTCGAAAGATTCTAACGTTGCTACTAGGGAAGCTCTTGAAGATGTTTGAGACTCATATAAAAGCACAGTGTAACAAGATTTTTGTGGCGTGTAAACAGTCAAGATTACGCCATGCCCGCCCCCTCAACCCTTGCATTTCACACTCGATTGACTGTGCATATGATGAAATCTTGTTGCAAACGTGTTACTACTTGACCAGATTAAAATCTGCTGTTTTTTTAAACTTTTTAAACTTAAAAATCACGTTAAAGGCAAGTGACATGCGGGTTTGTTGATTGCACAATTTAACTGAGAGCAGGGTCCCCATTTCCCAAGTCAGATTCTGTGGAGTGATGAAGCAATATTCAAGCTGAATAGAGAGGTTAATCGGCATAATTGCAGCTACTGACGGAATACGTTAAAAGAAGCAAAAGCCAAGTAGCAGCTAGATTACAGCAAGCATTCATGTCCTATACAATCAATCGAGAGTGAAATGCAACGTTTCAGGCGAAGACATGCCTCAATCTTGACTATTTACACGCCACAGGAATGCCGTTGCCCTGAGCTTTCATATGAGTCTCAAAGATCTTCAAAAGCTTCACTAGCAGCAATGTTAGAACCCTTCAAATAGTACCTACATTTTCTAGAATACCCTGCATTTTCGCAAGCCACGACATGTTTTTAAGTTCTAAACCTTGAAAGGAGAACAAATCAATCAAAACGGGCACTTTGTGAAGAAATTATAACAAGTAGTCAACGAACATAATAATATCAATCGAGTGTAAAATGCAAGGGTTTCTGAGGAGCGCATGGCGCAATCCATACCGCTGATATGTCAGAAAATTTCTGCTTTCTTAAGCTTTTATATGGGCTTTTAACTCTTTCAGAGCCTTCGCTGTGAACAAAGTTACCACCTTTCAAATAGTGTATGCATTTTTTGAGACACCCTGTAGAGAACCCCAATTAATTAATTAATAAGAAGTACACCATGAGGATCAGCCATCTTTTGGAGAAGATCATCGGTCGTAGATGACAGCCCACAGTGCTTCAAATGTGTCCTTGATGAGCTGTTGACAAAGATCGTTAACGATTTATTCCAACTGACGTCTCGACAACTTCGCCTTCTTTGGATTCTGGAGGAGCCTCTGTTATGATAATGTTTCCACCATCCTTTTGAAAAATCCTCTCTAGGATAGGATGAAGGACCTCCGACTGAGCCACGTCCGGCTCCGTGCCCATCTATTCCACTCAATTGTTCTACCTGTGCTAACGCCCTGCAGACGAAGGATACGAAAGCAGGGTAAACACGCGGTCAGCGTCGCGCAGCGTGTAATCGAAAGGACGATGCTCGGAGTGATACGACTCACGCAATTGAGAGAAGGCCTCCGTAGTTCCGAGCTTCGTCGACGCTCGAAGATCAGAGACGCTGTCGCGAGGCCAGCCGACGAAAATTAGGTGGGTCGGCCACTTAATGCGCTTCGCAGACACCTGCTCGACGACTGGATGTCAAGAGAACACTAGGGGCCAGATTCATCAACCGCTTACCGGCCTGTAATGGTGGAAAGTACTACCAAGCCCTGATGCCGAGATTCATCAGCATCAGGTTTGGTGGTACTTTTCACCGTTACGGGCCGGTAAGCTGTTGACGAATCCGGCCCCAGGACGTCCACCAGCGCGTTGGTCGGACTTCTTCGTAAAAGGCCTGAGCGAGGGATCCCTCGAGCGAGGAGGACCCATTGGAGCAATCTTGCACGAGACAGGGATGAAATGAGGCTTTGCTCATGTTTGAGCAACTAGATGATCAACGAGATGATAGATTATACAGGAAGAAATGCACATTTTGTCGATAGAACACAAAAGCCATCAGCATTGCGCGTGAACCTGAAGGGATTCAAAATCGTTAGCCCTTTCAAAACAACGAAGTTTACAGCGCCTGGTCATCGGTTGTTAGAACATTTATTAGCCAAATGCGATACAAAGTCAGTTTAGTACAAAAGGATACATCGAAAGTTCCTTTTTGAAAATTATCAAAATCAGAACGTAGAAATTTGTTGAGCACAAAAGTGACACAAATCAGTTTGGCACAAAACATCACGCAAAAAGTCGGATGATTTAGCCCTTAACGACCGCAAAAGCGTAGAAGTGACTCCTTGATTCATTTACTGAAAAAGCTGTTATATGTTAAAGCAAGGTATCGTTCATTTTGCTTAGAAACTAATTTGTAGTTGACCTCGCAAATGTGCTCTCTGTTTAAGAAAGTTTTCCAAATTGTAATTAAATGTACTGGGTGAAGAACTGAGAATCAATGCTGGAAGTTCATTCCAAGTTTTAATAACACGACCCAAAAAGGATTCTCGAAACATTTTACGAAATACAGCATGAGGTAGAATCCTTGCTTTTCTAACGGAGGCCCGTCCCTACACTATGATTCTGCTATTAGATTGTAACGAATTAAATAGCACTGGCTCGCGCCATTTTTTGGCGCGTCGTTACGCGTTTGATCAAGAACAAACCGTAACATGTGGCATATCATTTAGAAGCGCAAACTTTGCTCTACCGGCGAGTACCAAATTTTCTATGTAAAAGTGGGAAATCTTTAGAGTTTTACTGACTTTTTTGCAGATGGACAAAAGGGTAACCCGAGGCATTTACTTGTATGAATTCAAGCTGGGCACTACAGCTGAGGAGGCGGACGAGAAGATCAACACCGCATTCGGTCAAGGATGTTCCACAATTCGGACGGCGTATCGTTGGTACCAGAAGTTCCGGAATGGAGATGAGAGCTTGGAAGAACATGAAGGTCGTGGGAGGCATAGTGGTGTTGATGAGGACAAGCTGAGAGATGTGGTAGAGGAGGATCCACACAAAGGTACCAGGGAGGTAGCGAAGGTTCTTGGCGTCAGTCACAACACAGCTGCCCGGCATCTGAAGGAAATTGGAAAGACCAAAAAGCTGGAAGGATGGGTGCCTCACGAGCTGTCTGAGGAGCAAAGAAACCGACGATATGAGATCTCGTCCGCACTGCTTCAACGGAACGAAACGGACCCATTCCCTGATCGCATCGTAACCTGTGACGAGAAATGGATAATGTACGACAACAGGCGACGATCGGCACAGTGGGTGGACAGCGATGAGAGCCCCAAGGTTTTTGCGAAGCCGGAATGGCACCAAAAGAAAGTAATGGTGACAGTATGGTGGTGTTCGCTGGGAATTATTCACCACAGCTTCCTCCCTCCCGGTGAATCCATCGCGGCAGAGAAGTACTGCATTGAAACTGAAGAAATGATGAGAAAGTTGAAGGATATCCGGCCGGCCTTGGTAAACCGAAGGCGAGTTCTCCTTCTTCAGGACAATGCTCGCCCCCATGTAGCACGAATGACGTTGCAGAAATTGAATGAGCTGAGCATTGAAACTCTACCACATCCTCCGTTTTCTCCCGACCTCTCCCCAACAGACTACCAATTCTTCAAGCATCTTGGCGACTTCTTGGTAGGGAAAATATTCAAATACCAACAGGATGCCGAAAGTGCCTTCGAAGATATCGTCAATTCCAGAACTTCCGATTTTTATGCTACTGGGATAAAAAAGCTTGTGTCACGTTGGCAAAGATGTGTAGAATCAGAAGGTTTTTATTTCGATTAATAAACTTGCCGACAAGCCGAGATATTAACTTTTAAATTTACAGTGGTTCAGTGCCATTTATTTCGTTACAACCTAATAGAATAGTAAACTCTAGTATGAAGAAGTCCAAGAAGTCCACATACGGGGAATAGAACCTATTTCCCCTTTGCTCCACTGTGGAGTAGACATTGGATCCGACGTCGATTCTGATAATTCAAATCCGCATTTTTTTAAAACTCGCATAAGAAGACCATGCGAATAATGGCAGCTTTAAAAAGCCTCGGATTTTGGGCTGATTCTGGAAGAACTAGCTTTAACAGGAGAAATTTCCGGATTATTCAAATAACCAATTTATACTCAAATCTCACATTGGATATCCGACTCGGATGGAACATCAGACTTCTGATCAAAATCAGTTACCTAAAATATCCGATGGTCCGATCTTGTGAAAATCACTCCTATTCGAATCGTCCTAAAATTCGGGCTTCTCAAAAATCCTATCATTCGCATAATACTTTTAACCAGGGTTGGAAAAAATGACGGATCCGAGTTAACCTAATCGGCGTCGGATACAATGTCTACCGTGGACATAGCAAAGTACAGAGGCTGTGCCATAACTCCTCTCTTCGCTCAGCCGAAAGTGCGCAGTCGCATTCTGAGCACTGCAGGCGCAGAACCGCATAAGGAAGGAGGCGGAGGAAGAATGATGAACGCGGCGGAGGAAGATTGATGAACAGGGATGGGCGGGATTTCTGTTTTCTGGTCATTTTTGGAAAATTTTTTTCTGTTTTCTGGGAAAGTGGCCAAAAAATTGGCCAGAAAAAAGAACAAAAGCTGCCAACAAAATTGTATCATGGAGATCCAATTGAGAGCATCCAAAAAGTGTTATGGATTCATAGATTTGATTCCAAAATAGTGTTACCATAGTATTTTAAATGGCAAGCATGTGGTGTTTTTGGAAGTGTTCGTGTATACGTTGCGCCATAAACTCATGAACTATGCCGCTTTGTTTGCTTGGTTGATTGTGTAAGTGCTGCTGACAAGAAGTTTCTTCATTGGACGTTTCTCGACTTTCATCATTCGGCTTCGTATTCTTTTCGATACCAACATTAGTTTGGAGCGTCTGCGATTACTTACAGTCTTATATTAAGACTGTAAAACCAGTGTTCTGAGGGGCATTGAAATATGTATTATTTCCTCTTGTCCTAGAGTTACTGTGCATAGAATTATTCCCCACCTCTGGGCTGGAAATAGAAAATTGTTTGCCGGTCATCCACAATGATTTTTGCAGAGCCTTTGGCAAAACTCTTTTCAAACTCTGAACATTGCTCAGCTTTTGGCGTCACGAAAAATTATAAAAGTAAGAAAATTATCGAAGAAGCTCGGAACTCCGAAGGCCTTCTCTCACTTGCGTGAGTCGTGTCGCTTCGAGCATCGTCCTCTCGATTCCACGCTGCGCGACGCTGATCGCGTGTTCATCCTGCTCTCGTATGGCCCAGGTCTCTGAGTGTTGGTGCGGGAAGAGCGGTGGAGTCGAACAGATGGGCACAGAGTCGGACGTTCTTCGTTTTCTTCACGACTTCTTCGACGCTCTTGAAAGCTCCCCAAGTCACTCGTTTCCTCCTGCCCAGCTCTGGCGCTTGGTCGTTGGCCATGTTGACTTCGCGACCCAGATACACGTAGCTGGAGCATTCGGAGATGTTCGTTCCGTCGAGCGAGAATGGGGCATCAGAAACGTGTCCGTTCTTCATGAACATCGTCTTCGTAAGATTCCGCTGCAGCCCAACGTTCCCACATACACGATCGAAGTCGGCCAGCATTCGCTCCGCCTAGCTGGTGCTCGGTGTTATGAGCACGATGTCGTGAGCGAAGCGAAGATGATGTAGTTGCCGGCCGTCGACCTTAACCCCCTTGTCTTCCCATTCTAGTTCGCGCGTTTTCGAGGGTGGCGCTGGAGAGCTTCGGGGATATGGTATCCTCCTGCTGAACCCCTCTCTTTACTTCGATGACGACGTCGTTGTAGAATGGTGAGATCTTGGTCGTGAATCCACTGTACAGCTCTCGAAGGACCCTGATGTACTGAGTAGGAACGCCCTGAGTGAGCAGGGCTTCCATGACCGCTTCAGTCTCGACGGAGTCGAATGCCTTCTTCAGGTCGATGAGCGTAAGGCACAACGGCAGTTTGTACTCTCGCGACACTTCGATGAGCTTCGTGACGGTGAGTAAGTAGTCGATCGTGCAGAACGCTCTTCGAAACCTTGTCTGTTCGCATGGCTGTCCTTCGTCCAGCGTTCTGCTGATCCTTTTCAGGATGACTCGAGTGAACAGCTTGTAGACGGACAGCAGACAGATTGGGCATTACTTTCCAATGGCGTGCAAGTCTACCTTCTTGTACTGCCAGGCAGGCCCTACTGGATTTCCCCTGAGATGGAACCTTGCCTTCCGAAAGACTAAGTAGGGACCTTCGACGATGATAATCACTAGCCGTCGGAATCATATGGGTTATGAGTTCATTGCATCGGTGTAGAGTAGTTGTCGTCCAAATCATGGTCTCCCGCTTCGACGGCCCTAGCTCTTTGAATTAAAGGACTCAGCAAAGGGAAATATGTTTTTACACTATGTGAAGCGTGAAGATTCCCTCAGTACTATTCATTTCCTCCGTTCAGACATAAGCCTGAGACCCTTTTCTGGTTAGCAGCGCAGCGGGGGAGTTGCTGACTGTTGCTTGTTCCCGATTCCATGTTCCTGGTTTAGACTTCCCTCTCAGACCAACCAAGTCTTTCCTCCCAAGCCGGCGAAATGGCACCAAACTTAGCCGTTAAGGAAGCGACACAGAGTTTTCCATTGTTTGGCCACCGCATGTCATTGAGAATAGGCCAAGTACGCATCAAAATTGCCTCTACAACCAAAGGGGAATGTGTGGCGCACCTCTAAAAAAGGTTTGATCAACGCCATACTTTATGCTTTACTTCTTGACTTTACTTTACTTCTTCTTGCTCAATCATTATGTAAAGGTTTATCAGCTGAAATCCGTGACTGAAAAAGCCACTTCATTGGATTGAGTGGGACGACAGTCGAACCCAGTGCCCAAGACGCGGATCGTTCGCATATGGCATCCACGACAAGCGTCAAGACCGCAGGAATGCTTCTGTAAAGCCGACTGCTTTTTCGTAAGGAGCTATTAAATGGAATACGTGCCAACATGGGGCCGGATTCTTCAACGACTTATAGCATTTTAACGGAGGAAATACAGCCGAAATTCCTGATAACGCTAACATTTCACCATATCGGGTTTTTTGGTGCCCCTTTGACAACTGACAGGAGAGGGCATCTCAGACTCCATCTGCAAATCCTAAGGTCGAAAGTAAGGTCGAGTTTCCTCATTTATAGGAGCATCAGGAGCTCAACACCCTACTTTCTGAGAATGAGAACATGGTTAACATGTCTCTGTCGCCTTTTAAACGTCTAATTACACGAAGGTTTCGCTAGGCTTGTTTCGTTTTGCTTTTTCGTTGCTCAGTCGCCCTGCCCCTTATGTCTAACTTTAATGTGTTATTGTTATCTTACCGCATATGATTATGATCCGTGCCTTGAAATATTAGGTTGGTGCATAAGTTCTTGGACATACGGGGCATGAAATATTTATTATCACAACATACGAACAACAATATCAAATATTTGAAGTCACCACCCTTTACATCAATTGTCTTTCGCCAACGTGCTGGTAAGTCATGGTTGCCTCCTTTTCTCCAAAACGTGGCCGGTCGAGATTAGAAAAAGGTGAGCAGTGCTTCCTTGACATCCTCTCGGTTCCTAAATTGCTGGCCGTCCAAATAGCGTTGACGGCTTGAAATCAAAGGATAATCAGAAGGAGCGAGACCTGGTGAGTAAGGTGGATGTGGAAGAACGGTCCATCCGTAGTCCGCCAACTCAGCCGCCGTCGCTCTAGCAATATGCGGTCTAGCGTTGTCGTGTTGAAAATACACCTTCACTTGCTCTCCTCGTGTGGTTTGAAGGCCCTCAACTTCCTCAGTTGGTTGACGTAAACCTCTGCCGTCACTGTTATCCCTTCGTCCAGCAGCTCCCAGTATTCTACGCCAAGAACGCTCCACCAAATGCATAGCATCACCTTTTTCACGTGAAGGTCGGGTTTCGGAATGTCCTCTGCCTCTCCAGTTCGTCAACCCCACTGTGCACGCCGGTGATAATTAGAGTATCCACTTCTCATACCCGGTGACAAGGTTGTCCAGCCAACCGTGGGTATGTCTGAGGGTAAGGAGAGACGGGGCGACATCGGCTCTGCGATCCATGTCATGTTGTGTCAAGTCGTGAGGTACCCAGCGACCCAATTTTTGCACCTTGCCAATCGACTTCAATCCTCGAACGACTGTTGAGTGACTAACACCAAGAGTGCTTGATAGTTCGCGAGTGGTTTGGTATGGGTTTGCTTCCACTCTACTTTGAAGGCCATCTAAATCCAGCGTCATCGGGCGCCCTTCTCGTTCATTATCTTCGACGGAGAATTCACCGACTGCGAACTTCGAGAACCACTGGTACACAGTACTTCGAGCAGGAGCACTCTCGCTGTAAACATCCTTCAGGCGACGATACGATTCGTTGGCATTGAGGTCAGAGTGATGTAGGAATAACATGACGTGCCGAATATGCTTCTCAGTTGGGATGAATTGCTTAGCCATAATAGCTGACGTTCATAACGCAGAAGTAAATGTTAGGAACAGTTTTGTAGCCCTTTCCTTTCTCTATCGATCGATCATTTACGCGATGGTACATGTGAGAAATTTGGCGGGAAAATGCGCTGCCAATTCAGGAGGAATCAAATGTCCGAGAACTTATGCACCAACCTAATAAATAAATAAAATAAATATCGCTTGTTGATAAGTCGCGTTGTCAAGAATTTCGGCTGTATTTCCTCCGTTAAATTGCTGTAAGTCGTCGATGAATGCTGCCCATGGTTTCCACATTCTAGGCAGTGTCGCATTAGAAAGGGCTTTCCACGAACCACGTACACCGGCTCCGTTGCGTCCTGTTGACTGTCGCACACGTACCCCGACGGAAATCCTGGATCCCGTTTCGCTGCTATCAGTGCGGTCAAGTGCTTCTGCAATGAGAAACAAGCTTCGCGTAGAGAACTCGGTGGGAGAAGAATGAGGGACTAACATCAAGCAGCCTCGCCGCCCAAACACTCTGCCGTGACGTGGTTTCTTGTGTGATGTACGTGAAGAGATCAGTGTCTAAGGCTTCCAGCAGGTCTACCTTAAGCATCATCATCCTTCCTACGTACCCGACATGTCCTAGGTTCTTCAGCTCGCTCAGACGAACAATTGGTTCTCTGCAAATTGTCTGTTTCGGAAAGCCGCAACATTCAACACTGCATAATTTTAAAAGAAAACTATCTGCAGCAACTCACTTTATTGAGAAAGACGACAAGAATACACTAGGGATTTGTGGGTACTCGTTGCCCAGGGCGGAGACACAAAGAAAGAGGGGAGGACCTACTGCACCGGCCAGCGAGGTATATTTACTTTATTGAACGTAACTCCTATAAACGCAAACTTTGGGCTGATCTGTTTACAGTGAGTACTCATCATCAATTTTGATAAAACCAAATTTTCAATTGTCTAGGTAAATTTAGAAATGACTTAAAATTTTAATTATTATTTTCAACAGAACGCGATCTTAAAAGGAAAGGTTCCCAACTCACGGTGAGGATTTGTGATGCTATTTTGACAGGACGTAGGGCTCTGTGAGCGGTGTCCAGAACACAGTCAGTTTTTGCTGAACGCTTTTTAAAGACCTGAAAAAGAGCTGTGAGAACGTGTGCGCAACACTCTTCAACCACTATGACACCACACCTGATGTGCCTCGGTGGCGCAGTTGGTAGGAGCGCCGCCTCATAGAGGAACACCGAGCTTGTGTCAGTTCGAGTCCGTGTGCTGCGGATGTTTCTGCACATATTAGTTTGTTGTTATCACGCTTTCTCTAATCACAGGATAATCTTAGGCCATCAATGCTTACAACAAACCAAGGCTGTCTATTTGCGCCTTCATATGTGCTAGTTTTTCAACTATTCACATCTGCACCACCACCATATCATACCGTATCACCAATAATACCGTAATCATAACTGCAGAAAAATACGCTTATCTTATTGTTGAATATTATGAACCCGGGTCATATCGGTAATAAGTGTGCTAAAAATGTCGTTCTCACCTGAACGTGTGGTCGGCCCACTTTCCACCTTCACAGCGGATTTCACTTCTCCGACAAGGAGAGAGATTGCGGTTGCGGATGCCATAAAATAACTCCTCCTGGACGTCATTTATGGAGATATCAACTGTCCGGAAGAAGAGGTGGTACAGGTTAGAGGCAGCATATAGTGAAAACGAGACCTTTCTACACGTATTATATCATGTAGTTGATTTCATATGCGCGTTTCGATGAGGAGATGGATGTGATTGCAGATTATAAATAATGCAGACCTACCGACATTTCTGCGCTAAGGTGTTTCAACCGTGTCTGTCATACGCGTGGCTGGTAGCTGGTTACGTTAATGTTCACCCAGGACCATTCTCTACACCCAGAAATTAAGCGTTCAACGAAGAAGAAGTGGCCATTCCTTGCCAGGGAGAACATTGTTCCTCACGGGGACGGTCAGGAGGTACACCCGCCCCCTGCTGGGGGGCGTGCGATCTTCCTCTTATCCCCCTTGCTCACCCACCCCCAAACCCCCTAGGCTTCACCAAGAGTCTGACGGCTGCCTTACGAAACCTTTGACACCCAAAACAAAAGTTTCCGGTGCACAGAACAACGGTGTACCTCCTGACGCCACGCCCCCCCCCCCCCCAGCAGGGGGCGGGTGTACCTCCTGTCGCGCTGCCGTTCCTCACTGGCTTTTGTAAGATGCTGCTGGTGTGACAAGCGCTTGCGTTTACTTGCTTCACAGTTTTGTACCAGAGCTGTTGACTAAAAGGGAAACAATAACATAAGACTTTAGATTTAATAATATAAATGACTTTTTATTTTCAGAGAAAGGATATGGCGCAGATATGAATAGTTGAAAAACTAGCACATCTGAAGGCACAACTAGACAGCCTTGGTTTGTTGTAAGCATTCATGGTCTAAAATTGCCTCCTGTGATCATGAGAAAGCGTAATAACAACAAACTAAAACGTGCAAAAGTATTGGCAGCAATCGGAATCGAACTGAGAAGTCTACCGGTGTGCTCCTATGAGGCGGCTGTGTTGCCTGCTGCGCCACCGCGGTACATTTCGTCGAGTGTCGTAAGGGTTGATAATAGTTGCGCGCACGCTTTCAGACCTCCTTTTCAGGTCTTTATATAAGCGTTCAGCAAAAACTGACTGTGGTTCTGGACTCCGCTCACAGGGCCCTACATCCTGTAAGAATAGCATCGCAAAAGCTTGCCATGAGTTGGGAACCTTTCCCCGTTAGTTGTTCAAAGTTCAATGAGACAAATTTTTATTGATACGACGATAACAATTGGTATAACAGCAAATATAATAATTACAACATCAATAGTTAGTCTCAACACCTCTGATTACACTATTCGAAGTTTCCATGAAGGGTGACATCTCGTCTGGTTTCCGAATTTCACGCTGTGCCAATTCTATGCGTTTAGTCAATTTTGAGAAAAATGCAAGGGACAACGGATTGGTAGACGTCAAAAGCCGCCCAGGACCAGCAAGGATAACTTCCCATGTCATCGACGGAAACATTTTGCGGGAGGAAACTACAGTCGACTTACTTCAACCGACATTGCTAGCGAAATCTCGACGCCCGAGAGTCCAAAGCTGCTCGTGTGACCCGTACGACATCGGCTGAGAGAGGCAGGTTTGTTCGGACGTTGCCCATTGGAGACGCTGCTGACGCTTTCCATAAAAAATCTCAAACACGCTTCGAATAGGCTCATGCTCACACGAGCTGGTCTAATCAACAGTGGCGAAAGGTCTGGAGTGTTGTATGTGTCGAAGTTCCTACCGTTCGGGACCAACGGAATTATTGCGCAACACTGTTGGTACCAGGGGCCGGATTCATGACCGCGGCCGGAGGTAAATCCTACCCCCATTTACCTCGACGGCCACTTACCCGCCGCTTTCCATGAACTTATACCTGTTTCTGATACATGACGGCCAAAGCAAGGGTTTTGCTTCACTGCCAGTCTCTGACCCAATGCATCCCTGCCTGGCCCACTGCCAGCTCTGAGATGGAAACGGGCCTGCGGAGGAGTGCATTGGACCAGAAATTGGCAGCGGAGCAAAACCCTCGCCTTGAAGGTAAATGTTTTCCAACGCGCTGGCGAGGTAGCATTTACCTCGAAACTTACCTCGTGTTTTCCCTGCCGCGCGTTGATGCATCGGGCGTAAGTGGGGAGTGGGGTAAATCTTGCACTTACCCCAGGTAAGTCGTTCATAAATCCGACCCCAAATGCATGAGAGGTTCCAACTGCCGAATGTGAAGCCTGGCGGTGGTTCGGTGCTAGTCCGCGGCAGCTTCTCTAGTGGAGCAGTCGGTCCTCTTCATTGGGAGAAGGAAAGATGGATTCCAAGATGTACCTTAACATCACAGAGACTACTATCTTGCCGTATGCTCGCAGCGCTGTTTTCCTTTGGTTCATGTTCCAACAGGGAAATTAACCGAACCACAAACCGAAGCTGATGACCAACCAGATATACGAGAACGTCTCCCTGCTGCCGTGCCCGTTCCAGTCTCCCGACTTGATGTCGCGGCGCCGGTCGGGTTAAGGATAAGGATAAAGGACGGCGTTACTCAATCCCTTCTGGGATGCGCCAGCGCATTCTACTTCTACGGGATGTCGTTGAGGCGACATGAATGCGTATATGGTCATACAATGACTTGCGGTGGCCAGTCGATGAACAAGTCAGCGCTCTATCCTTCCCAGACAAGTCTGGTACCAATTCACCGACCCGGAGGGATGGAAGACTTGGTTGGCCTGGGCGGGAAATCGGAACTAGGAACCTGGTATCGGGTGCACGCGACAGTCCGCCTCCTTCGACTGCGCTACACGCGCCCCCGGTCGGGTTACAGTGGAAAAATGAGATTTTATGATTTTACGTTCAAATCCTATTGCTTCACCTCTTCTCACTCGCTCACTTCCTTGAACCCGTTCATTCCTTTTCAGATTCTTGTTTCCTGCTGTCAACATTTCTGTTCTATTCATTCTACTACACTGCTGTTCTTCATGGTCTTAACGACATGGAGTTCTTATTTATCGACATCCACTATTTTAGGATTTCGATGTTTTTTTTTTACAATAGTCTCCTCCTTACCGAGGAGTTTCGGGGAGATCCGTAGTCCTTGTTCTTTGTCCAAACGTCTTGTTCTTGCAGACGTCTAAGGCTTTGTACTTCGAGCGGCGCAATCGGCATCGGATGCGATTGATCGCAGTGGATTGGGGTGCGTTATTGCTGCTCCAGCTGATCATCTTGGTAGTGTGGAGTGGAGTTGCACTTGAGCGTACGCAATCGGACGTAAAGTACGCAATCTTGCGTACTCGCGTGACCGCGTCGTCGGCTGTTCGGAGTGTTCATCGTCGTCCGAAACAGCGCGACACGATGGGAAGCATCGCTTCGTTCGAATCGCTTCGCCCGGCGATGGAAGTACAAACGGAGCCTAACAGGAGGAGGGAAACGATAATAAAGGAGCATGTAGTGTGTACGCGATGCGTAGTGATTGGCTCTCATATCGATTCATCGCGTCGCGCGATCGATATGGGAGCTTATCCTAACATCGCCCCGTCGCGTGCACACCAAACGATCCTTAAAGTCTCAGCTTTTCTTGTTTTATGAATTTGTCATTAGGTAGTGTTGATTTCGTTTACTGAATTCCATCGAAGGGGTCAGTGGGCATCAAGTTAAGGTCCTTAGGGCTCACAGCGTGCGCAGAATATTCATCCGAGGACTGTATGGGAAAACATCTCAGAGATCGTCAAGCTCATCGAGTCCATGTCAAGCCGTTGTTGCCGCAGTCGTTTCGCGAGAAAGTATTGGTGTTGTAGTTATTATGTTTACAGTTATACAAATTGTTATTGTTGTAAAAAATAAAAATTTACGTAGGTGAAATTTCGAACAACTAAGATCGTGTTTTGCCGTAAAAAAACATCTAAATTTTTTAGATTATTTCACAATTTAAATAGGCAATTGAAAACACGGATTTGTATCATTCGACGATAAGTATTCGCTTTGAAAAAATTGGCCCAAAAGCTTGAGTTTATAAGGAGTTATGTTCAGAAAAAGCGAAAACGCATGCTTCACTGACTGGTTGAGGTTGAGATTGAGAAGCTTCACGCCACCAAATGTAACTGGAGATGGCGAGCGAAACATTCGTTCTAACATTATAGAACTCACTTGTTTTTGGGCCCCTCCGAGACATCTCGAAAGAAAACGATCGGTTCTTTGCGGAAGCGGACCGTTCGAAACACTCGTCGAGCCTCAAGTCGGGTGCTGAACTCCATAAACAAACTCGCAGTTGTTACAGTCGCCAGAAATTCGTACACCTCTTCCGGAAGAGGTGTGTCATTTTTCTAAAACTTGTTTCTCACTGAAGTATCCATAAAAGAAGAACGATCACGTGCCCACTTCATCAAAAATCCGAGCCAGTTATCCGGTGGGTTTTTCGCATAAGCTTGCACGCTGCCTCTTCGCTATGTTTGAATTCTTGAGATTGAATAACTCTTAACAGAAAAATCGGAAGAACGAATGGGGAAGTCCTATCCTCGTCCCATCAAGGTATAAAGATTAGAAAAAAATAAAAATGGCGACAGATCTTGCCCTTATGGAGTGTGTGACGTCTTTCAGTTCGACGGAACGTTATGGACGCACTTCCCGACCCATGAGAGTCTTCGCTGCTGGAGAGTCGACTAATGCTTATGAAATTAAAATTTATAAATTAAAAAAGCTAAAACAAGCTAAAACAAATCCTAGTTGTTTTGCCATTCTTTAGATCAAGATAAGGCATGATATTGTACTTCTTTTAAGTCCAGATTGATGATGTAGGTTGTACGACTACTTGCTGGTGTATGTGTCGACTGATTGACCGGCTGACAAGAAATAGACGTTATGGTGCAGTTACGAGCCCCTCGCCACGTCCATCGCACCAGTCGCTCCTGTCGCTCTCACCACTGCTGTTCATACTTTCAGGACGCTGCCGTCACGAATGAACAGGCCCTTAGCGAAGGTCGTTCAGAAGAAAGCAACAGATTTTCTCAAGACTTTTCGCACCGACTAGTAGACGAGCAGGACACTGCGCCACGAATCCACTATTTCCTGGAGAGTGTCCCGTCATCGTACTGCTTCATGCACTCACATAAGGCCTTCTACGTGTGCGAGACACTCAACTACAATACCGCTCAAATTCTTCAAAAAAAGACGCTTTGCGACGGATTAATCCTCGTTTTGTAGTAACTTACAAACAACATTGTAGTAACTTACCTTAAAATTACTCTTTCGGATTCCAGCTAACACCATTCGATTACGCTTTTCACTGCGCATTCGGTGCTTTCAAGCGGCGCACGATTCAACAACCTAGCTATGGAGCATTTTCGTCTGGAGGGCCCCTAATTGATTTATGACCTCTCCAGGACTGCCATTGGCGTCTACATCGACCACTCCACCAGCTGATCTCATCGTAATCCGGAAATCTCCATTTCCCTCAAAAGATCTGAATTCCAATGGCTTCGACTATCACAGTAACACTAAACACGACCTAATTTGGTTGATTTTGGTCTTCCCGCGTACTTCATTGTTTTGCTCGCAATGTTCACTTTCAGGACGTCCTTTCACACTAACCATCCTCTCCACTGCAAGCATTTATTTACGACGAGTTAAGTTAGAGCTCTTTCACTGCTTTATTATGCATCACACAACGAATTCAATATGAGAAAATGCTTCGGAGCAGACGAGAAACTGCGTTTTTGGGGCATACTAAAAAGGCCGCTTTTCAGCTCCTGAAACTATTTTACCTGACGTGAAAGCTGGTTTTCTCAGCTAACTCAGCGTAACTAAATGCTTTCTGGGAAGAGGACGCTTATTGGGAAAGGAAGATGCCGAGTTTCAGCATGTGTGCTTTACCGTACCTGTTTAATTGATATTCCTGTAATTTCAATCACTTCATGTGGCAAGTATTTCCATGCATACTTGGGGAGCTCAAATCCGAGGTCCCCACAGTGGGACAGCGGAAGCTCAAACTCTCCTTCGCCGACAGTGTACTGAAATTAGCGCTTACAAGGGAAGGGTCTAAAGCGTATGTCTGAACGGGAGAGCGAGTCAAATAAGAAGAATCCCCACCCATCAATTAGTACAAAAATATGCTTATTTTTCGCCAAGTTGTTAAACCCAAGGAGCAGGGGACTTTAAAGTTACAAGGGAATTCGGCGCATCACGATTTGGGGGTCTTCTACGCCCGCGATGCCTCCCAGCAAGCGGCTTGGAGCGTAGTGGATAGTGACATCGCTTGCGAGGAAGGTCGGGGGTTCGGTTCTTCTGCGCTGCTGCATTTTTGCATTTCAACTGATTGGCTGAGATTTGGGAAATTCTCACGTCTATACCATTTTCAGACGTTTTCTGCGCATTTTCCAGTCGCACGCTTTGGAGAGCACTGCGATTTGTTTATTACTGACCGATTTTTTAACCACAATGTCTTCGTCAACTTCAAGTTGACCTACTTTGAAGTCCTTTAGTATGCTGGCCGTCGGTTCGTCTAGCTTGATCTTTCCCCTTAAAGGTTCCTTGTATAAGGGGGGGGGACACTTCAGCGTGAGCAGGTGGATCATCACTCGAGCATCTGCAGACTTTGTTGGTGCTAGGTTTTAGAAAACCCTCAGCAGACCTTTGATTTCCAGGTAACAGGCAAATATGAGGGAAAGAGTGTATCGATGCCGTTTAGGTTAGGTTAGTCTGCGGGATCCACAGACCACGTTCTCATTTGAACCACCTGCGACGTCACATCCTGGTTTCTTTTGAAGATCCGAGCAGGATGGTTTTTCCCGAGGTCATTGGTACATGTATGGAAGCAGACTGTGAAGAGCCTGTGGCTTTCATACACTGCCCGTATTGTTCCCAGTACTGCTTCATGCGTTTTGTACATGCGTATCACTGGTGTTGAACATTTATACATCACCATGTTGAATACCACAGCATACAGCTGGAAAATGCGCAGAAAACGTCTGAAAATGGTATATAGGTCAGAATCTCCCTCATCACAACCATTCAGTTGAAATGCAAAAATGCAGCAGCGGAGAAGAACCGAACCGCCGACCTTCCTCGCATGAAGCAACGTCACTATCCACTGCACTCCGAGCCGCCTATCGTCAGGGGAATCGCGGCGGGCAAGATCCCCTAATTCGTGATGCGTCGTATTCCACTGTAACTTCAAGGTCGTCCTACTCCTTGGGTTTAACGACCTGGCAAAAAATAAGCACATTTTTATACTAATTCTGGGGTGAGGATTCTCCCTATATGACTAGCTTCCCCGTCCAGACATGTGCTTCAGACCATTTCCTTGTTAGACAATCCGAATTGGGATGAACAAAATAAGAGGCTGAACATGCCGTCACTATGGTGTCGTTGTGAAAGTCGCCACTTCCTTCACCAGATTGAAGGTTATCATCGTCATCGTTTTCCGCACCGAACTGCTGAAAACACCAGATTAGTGAAGGATTGAAGCCATCCTCAATACTCAGGGGAGGGAGTAACATTGTGAAATTTTACAGTCGTTTTCGCAACTCAGCCTCTCATGTCATTGCTACTAATTGCTGGCCTAATTCGAAGCCGTACACTGGACAACCTCAACTATTTACACGTTCTTTTGTCATGTGATCACTGGAAGCTACTTTAATCGCAGTCGTCATCGCCTATGATTATGAGTCGAGTCGAGTTCTAAGGTGTAATCCCGGCTATTTGCAGCGGCGATCCGTGCGATTGGAGTGCGTACTGTCTGATGCTGATTCATTTGAAACATGAAGCACAAAGGATTGTAACTGCGTACGTTGACAGAGGAACGATGAGTTCTCCATTCTGTTTTCTAGGGTGTTGACGTCATTATCAAAGAAGTTAATCAAGATGCACATCGACGTGGGATCACTCCCGATTTCTTCATAGGTATACGTTCAGTTTTTGATTCTACATACTTGAACTAGAAGCGAAGATAGGTATCTTCAGTTGCTCTTGATCGAATGACTGTGCAAGTTCGGAATTACCTCCAATTTTGTTTCGTCCTGTTTTTATTTATTTTGAAGATATGTTGATTCGAAGAGCGCAGAACCTCCTGAAGTGCCGAGCTCCTGTCACAATGGCGAGCTCCACACACACATGGCCCCGCTGCAAATAGCCGGGATCCTAAGGTATTAGGTTAGCGCATAAGTTCTCGAACATTTGATCCCTCCTGAATTGAAAGCGCATTTTCCCGAAAAATTTCTCACATGTACCAACGCGTAAATGATCGATCGATAGAGAAAAGAAAGGGCCTCAAAACTGTTCCTAACATTGACATCTGCGTTGTTAACGTCAGCTATTATGGCTAAGCAATTCATCGCAACTGAGACGCATATTCGGCACGTCATGTTATTCCTGCATCAACCTGGCCTCAATGCCAACGAATCGTATCGTCGCCTGAAGGATGTTTAGAACGAGAGTGCTCCTGCTCGAAGTACTGTGTACCAGTGGTTCCCGAAGTTTGCAGTTGGTGAATTCTCCGTTGAAGATAATGAACGAGAAGGGCGCCCGACGACACTGGATTTGAATGGCCTCCGAAGTAGAGTGGAAGCGGACCCATACCAAACCACTCGCGAACTATCAAGCACTCTTGGTGTCAGTCACTCAACAGCCGTTCGAGGATTGAAGTCGATTGGCAAGGTGCAAAAATTGGGCCGCTGGGTACCTCGCTACTTGACACAACATGACATGGATCGCAGAGCCGATGTCACTCTGTCTCTCCTTACCCTCAGACGTACCCACGGATGGCTGGACAACCTTGTCACCGGGGATGAGAAGTGGATACTCTACTCTAATTATCACCGGCGTGCACAGTGGGTTGACGCAACTGGAGTGGCAGAGGACGTTCCGAAACCCGAGCTTCACGTGAAAAAGGTGATGCTATGCATTTGGTGGAGCGTTTTTGGCGTAGAATACTGGGAGCTGCTGGACGAAGGGATAACAGTAACGGCAGGGGTTTACGTCAACCAACTGAGGAAGTTGAGGGCCCACCTTCAAACCACACGAGGAGAGCAAGTGAAGGTGAATCTTCAACACGACAACGCTAGACCGCATATTGCTAGAGCGACGGCGGCTGAGTTGGCGGACTACGGATGGACCGTTCTTCCACATCCACCTTACTCACCAGATCTCGCTCCTTCCGATTATCATTTGTTTTCAAGCCTTTGACGCTATTTGGACGGCCAGCAATTTGGGAACCGAGAGGATGTCAAGGAGGCCCTGCTCACATTTTTCGAATCTCGACCGGCCACGTTTTGGAGAAAAGGCATCCGTGACTTACCAGCACGTTGGCGAAAGACAATTGATGTAAGGGGTGGTTACTTCAAATCATTTGATATTGTTGTTCGTATGTTGTGATAATAAATATTTCATGCCCCAAATGTCCGAGAACTTAAGCACCAACCTAATATTATATGTTACCATACGCTTAGCGGCCTAGCAGCGGCCGGCAAACGTCTGGTTGGGGGCTTCACCCCAAACCCGGAGAACAGGACAACCCCAGTCTTCATCTTTTCTTCTTTAGGCCTTCCTACCTTTATTACAGCAAAAAAACTGGCTTTACTATATAGATTAGTGCAGTGGGACATAGTAGGGAAGGATCTTCCTAGAAGAAGCCCATCCATCCTCTGTCGCATGTACGCGATTTATTCTCCGAAGTGCCCGTTCTCTACGTGGCGTGAGAGTCCAAATCCGAAGGGATCTGGAGACTCCAAACCCGAAGTGATCCGCATCTCATCTGAGTAATTTGCAGAAGCATAGTTAACACCTTGACGGCAATATGAGCCACCGGTGGCTCACACTTGTCTGTCCGCGTGATACAATATGAGATGCCGGTGGCTCATACCTTTTCGCGCTATTTTTTGTACTCCCGCCGTCGGTTTTTTAAATAGATGTTTTCTCTGTTCCCTAATTAGTTGTGATAGGAGAATGTCCAACAGAAATAAGCAAGAAAATTGTCTTTGCTTTCATCAGATATATCGAATTAAAGAATTTTACTAGGAAGGAGACCAAGTTTACAATCAAATCAAGTCAGAATGTTTCCCGCAAACATTGCCCAAGGAGGTTATTTTGAGTGCTTTCTAAGAATTTGACATCCTTTTTCAAAATTTGGGCCGATTACGGTAGGTTATGGTAGGTACGGGTGAGAAAGGCTGTCGGAGTCATAGTCACCGATTTCGCCCAAACTTCGCCTATGGGGGTTATTTGGGGTGCTGATAACGAATACGACATACGTTTTTGGTATTGCGGTAGACAAAGGTAGGTTACGGTAGGTACGGGTGACTGAGGCTGTCGGCGATTACCCCTACCTACCGTAACCTACCGTATTCCACCGTAGTACCAAAAATGAATGTCAAATTTATGATCGCACCCCAAACAACCGCAATTCCTGGGCAACATTTCGAGAGAACGGTGATCATGACCTCGGTAGCCTTAGTCACCCGTACCTACCGTAACCTATCGTAATCAGCCGAAATTTCACAAAAGGATATCAGATTCGTGATCAGCACCCTAAATAACCCCTTGGTCGTTGTTTGATAGGAAAAAACACTCAAGATGAAAAAAGTGGTCCGCGAGGGGCATTAGCCACCGGTGGCTCATAGCGCGCGCGTAGAAACGAGAGCGTGTCCCAGGCGGCTTTCTGCCGCAAAACGCGATTGTCGTCAATGTGCTAAAATTGTTCGGTATTGGTCGACGGTTCGACACCGTTTACGGTCCGACGGCAATAATAGTCCTCCGAATCCCGTAGTCACTCTCCCTACCTCTTCCTTCTCCCACCCTCCCTGGGGTAATAATTCCCTCCTTACCTATGTTCTGGCAAAGAAACGGAATGAGAGTCAAGCACGCACTCGTGACACTGAGCCCCGACTCACGTGCCACTATCACGTTGCCACGACGTCTATGGCACTTCTGCACTCCGACACACGTGCCACGACTTCTGTGACCCGTCTTCAGAAATTCGACGCACTTTGAAGATATTGAGGGAAAATACTGGTCCCCCGTACTACCGTCCCCCCCCCCCCTCTAGTGACCCCCTTTGTTGATCTCCTCTTCACTGGTCCTCCTACTACTGGTCCTCCTTACTCGGAATCCCTATGCAAGTTGGACGTCTAGAGCACGTATTCTGAATCCCTACACACGTTGGACGACATCTGCAGCATGTCTTCTGGATCGTTGCGCACGTTGGACGACGTCTTCAAAACATCTTCTGAATCCCAACGCACGTTGGACGACATCTGCCGCTCGTCTTCTAAATACTGACGGACGTTGGACGACGTCTTCATCAGGTCTTCTGAATCTCGACGCACTTTGGACGACGTCTGCGGCACACCTTCTGATTCCCGGCGCTTGGCACTTGACCCTCCTCTATACTCTGACGCATTGCCGCCCAAACTATCCAGTTTATAAACCCACAGAAAGGACGAAGGTATTTCTTTGTTATGGAGCACGAAAAGAACTTATCTTGCAGACATACGGGCGCAATACAAGGATCGTTTTTTCTGAGACCGAATTTTAATCTTTTAATCTTCTTGTACAATTTACGGTTTACGATTTACGACGGTTTTGTCGTAACTACGACTTACGATCTACGAAACTTCTGATTTCAATTATGCACACCCTGATGCCGTGCCGCCAGGAATGACTTGAACCATTCCAGCCAGCGGCCGTCACTGTTGCGCCGCTTGCGGTGACTCTCTCGGCTGCTGCAAGACTCTGCATGACCCCACGGCTCCAGGACCTAACTCCAACGCGACGTCGCACGCTAGCCGCGGGCGACGTCGCGGCGCTGAAACGAGGACATGCGCTCGGTGACGCATGGTTAGCCGCGGAGCACGAAATGTTCTCAATGTTTAAGCTCCCAGACCACATTTCTAGCAAGGAACTTAAGATCCAACAGAATGTGGTAGGCTACAGTCTACAGTAGGACAATTGATCTGAGGGTGATAGTGACCCTTTCCCGTAGTGTAACTACAATCACGGATAAAAATTGACCAAACAAGTTGTAGATGGCAAATGCTGACGCTAGAAACCATCCACATGACCAGGATTCCTGTATAAACTGTTGCTGATCGTCCTATTGAAACCACATTCATATACCATCTCCAAGAAACGTTGAAATGAGGCAAGGGCGTGCCGCGTGTCCCTAGGAAGCGTTTGCAGCCGTCGGAAGCATCGGACCGCGACAACTGGTCCAATTTCGTCGCGCACCGTGCGCGACGCCAGGGGGGTTCGCGCGGCGTTGGAGTTATGTCTGCCCCCGTGACTCCACACTGTGGCACGTGTCGCTGGTCCGCGCCTCACTGTCACAGCGATGTGAATGGGGCGGAGAGCCGTTCTCTACACTGCCCTCAGAAAGGGGCGGAGCAAAAGGCGCGCCGAGGACGAGATGTCTGAGTCCCCGTCATCACATGGAGGCATCGCATTTCTCATAACTTCTCTTAGCCGCTTGGTAGCCCTATCCAGGATAGATTCCAGTCTTGAGACAAGAGACAGAATGTTGTAACCACATTTGGAGAAAAAGGGTTTTCAGCTGCAGCGCCAAGGCTTTCTTCAGGTCCTGCCACATTGCTCAGGCCAGTACTAAGGCGTCGTTTGCGCTTTCAAACAAGTACAGCAACATCTTAGCGAGATATGTCATGACAACAACGCGACCATTCACTAGAAAGTTCTTCAACACAAGGAGAATTGTCTGATCCTTGGAAAGAGAGGACGATGAGCTGGTTTTGCGCACAATTTCAGCTAGGCCTTCAACGTAGAGACCACCGACTCCCGATTAGAATCACCCGTGGTCTCTACTTGTGGCAGAAATTTAAAGAATCCAGGGGAAGAGCGACGTTCTCCTTCCATTAACTGTCTCCACAACCGAACTAGCCCAATCGTCTCCTATCAGCTGTTAGGTTTTTGGACGACGTCACGCCAATTACCGAACTTGCAAAATGCGGCGCACTTTCGCGCACCACAAACTCGCCCAAATCAATTCATCGCGTCGCGCGATCGATATGGGAGCCTACCATAACATCGCGTCGCACGTCGCCTGCACACTAAAGGGTCCCTAACGCCACACATACTATGAACTCAGCTATAAGCTATCCTCCAAAAAATCGCTCTGCTATGGGGATTTGACTAGTCTTGTCCGGCTGTTGCATCGGCTCGTTACGGTCGAAGATCACGTACAATATTCAGCCTGATGGTCCGTATTCTCTTCTTCAAATAACGGTGGACTGTAGCCGACCACTGTGGACACGCGAGCGCGAAGCAGGACAGAGATCCGAGATCCAGGTAGGAGCAGAGCAGGTAAATTATGTCGGCGTTCATCGTCTGACCTGAATGTGGAACGTTTTGCTGAGTTCCTAGCGCCGTACACTAAGGTAACAGATTCCACTAGGGAGGAAACTGTAAATTACTCCACTTGAAACTACGGTAGTAACGTTTTTTATTGATTTAATTGTTGGCTAGAACTACTACATCTCTAATTGTAAGTGGCATAGAACAGTCGAACAGTCACCGAGAGGAACGCAACTCGCCGATACATTTACAGCGTGAAAAAACCGTCCGAGTTGTGCGATAGGCAACGACCACAGCCGCGCGATTCAAAACTGGTTTTTTATTAGCCATAGAGCGCTCTTACTACTGGCTCTATACGTTGAAGCCAGGGACGAGAGACGTTAACAAAGCCCTATGGGATTTTCTGCTTATCAGAAGGCCCCCACCACCCGATTTGCGCCGGACTAGCACGCAAATATCACTAACAGCAGCGACTGCTTAGCAGAGAGATAGACAACTGCGTGGTCCCGCAACGATATCCCTGAATTTCACTCCGAAACTACGGTGGACAACTCGGTTTTTTTTTTCGGTTGTAAGTTTATCAAACACTAGGAGCCTACTCTTCGTTAAGCTGGCGTCAGAAAACTCTGGAAATTTGACGTGCGAAGTCCATCCGATCGTTGCGGGACCTCGCTTCGGCTTCATTCAATGTACATCGATCTATAGAGCAACGAGGGAGGAAAAATAATGTCGAGTAGGAGGCGTATGAATAGTGGCTTTATGGGTATGACTTTTCGAAATGTGAGGCCGTCACTGCTGTTGGATCGGTCAGAACAGTCAGGAACACAGGGAGCAGCTCGCTTGAACATCGCAGATATAGGGAAAAAAACGGAGGAACTGAGCAAGACGAACTACTGCGCTAAAACGATGAAAAGGCAAGCGATGATGAGGAGTGGTTAAACAAGCTGGAAGCACAAGCGAAAGTCGCCGTGCAGAGGGCGAGGCCCCGTCTACACTTCCGCCTTCGGACGACGCGATACGCACAATTGCGTACTTGACACACGTAACTGTGCAGCAATACCGTGGCCTCAGCCACCGCGATCGACCGCATGGCGTCGATTTGGAGAGCGACGCGACACGACGCGGGGCGGCAGGTTTGGTCGCGTTTTCACGCGATTCACTTGTTAAACCCTTGATAGGGATACGCTGTGTAGAAGGAAGAGACATACCCACGATGTGGCACTGGCGTCATACACCTAACCCACCCACTGCTTACTGGAGGACTCTCAACGACCCGCGGAGGTAGCTCCGCATACCCCCTTGGATTTCTTTACCTTTAGAAAGGATATGTAATAGTTCCGTAGCGGAGCGTCTCGTCCTTATGCAAGCTATCAATATCGATCGTCTGCGCCGCCAATCGATACGGGTAGGTTTTATGACGGCCCACGGCGTTTGAAGTATATACCATTTTCAAGTCGAATTGGACGCTTTTCAAACCAAATTGTACCTCTTCTAAGCTTGCCTAAGACTTTCGGAATCAAAGGGAACTCTTCCGAATTGAAACAACCTTTATAGAGGTTGAACTACAGACTCAATGAGACGATTAGAAAATTTTTTTGTTCAAGGAAAAATTAGAATAACTTTATTATTATTTTTATTATTTTTAACTTTAGCTGCCCGAATGAGTGTGATAATTTTGTAACATTTTTTATTTTGAAGAAAAAATAACAAATTAAATTTTGTTTTAAAGCGCAGCAAAGCAGCAACCATATAGTGCGCTAAAATACCAGATCGCGTCCTGCGCTCGAAAAGCTCGTCGCGATTTTTATTTGATTAGTGTAGATGCTGTTTACATGGAAGAACGAGGTATGTGCGTTCTTAACAATTGTACTTGTTGCATGGTCTAAGTATTTTTTGTTTGAGTAAAATTTCAGTATGATTTCTTTAAACATTTAATTCACTTACCCAATAAGTGAACACTTTGATTGAAATTTTATAAAATTCTAATTTTCCGTGAAAAAGTAAAGCTTCATAGCTTGTTTAAAGAACAGACAGAAGGAAATTCTTAGTGTCGATAGAAGAGATTACGCCATGAACTCGTCCAAGACGTCGCGATTTTCATTTGATTGATAGTGTAAATGCTGCTTACCTGAAACAACAAGGTGGGGATATACGCGTTCTTCACAATTGTACTTGTTGTATTGTCTACAGGTATTTATACATCAACATATAAATATAATTATATTTATATGTTGATGTAGGGTAACCTTTAATTCACTTACCCAAAGTTATTGGGTAAGTGAATTAAAGGTTTAAAGAAATCATACTGAAATTTTTCTCGAACAAGAACAAACTGTAGACAATGCAACAAGTACAGTTGTTAAGAACACGAATACCTCGTTGTTCCATGTAAACGGCATTTACACTATCAATCAAATAAAAGCTTTTCGAGCGCATGTCGCAATCCGGTTATTTAGTGCACTATATGGTTGCTGCTTTGCTGCGCTTTAAAACAACATTTAAATTGTTATTTTTCTCTAAAAGCAAAAAGTTTTTTATAAAATTATTACACTCATTCGGGCAGCTAAAGTAAAAAAAAAACTTCAGAAAAGTTATTCCAATTTTTTTAACAAAATTTTTTTCTATGTTATTTGGTCTGTAGTTCAGCCTGTATAAACAATGTTCCAATTCAGAACAGTTCTCTTTGATTTCAAAAGTTTTAGGCGAGCTTAGAAGAGTGTCAAATTTGATTTGAAAAATGTCCAATTCGGCCTGAAAATGGTATAAATCCCGTGTTACCCCAAGGTGGATAAACCTGGCCCTTGGATATCTACTTTCCAACATATATTTTCTACTGTTTCATTGTGGTAGACTGAAGTGTTCAGTGGAACAAAACACTATCGAAGAGGGGTGTGAAACAAAAAGCATTACATTGCACCCTGCAGGTCCCAACGCTGATTAGCGATGGAGCGCGAAAACCGTGCGCTGGCAGCCCCTTGTACGTCCACGATGGCACTGCCCGCTAGCGGATTGGGGCGCAGTGGATAGTGGCTTTGCTTCATGCGAGGCAGGTCGGGGATTCGATCCACCTGCGTTTAGGTATTGTTGCATTTCAGCCGACTTGCTGAGATTTGAGGGGTTTTGACGTCTACACCATTTTCAGGCGTTTTCTGCGCATTTTTCCAGCCGTATGCGTGTCGGCGGTCTGCATTTCTCCGTTCCTCCCGGCGAAAGTACGCAGTATTGCGTACAGTAACCCCCACGGATCTCCCTCGATAGAGAGCCTTCGGGCTCTCTTGTTAAGAGGGATCTCGGGCCGCTTGTCGCAGGGCCACGTGGCGCGTCCCCGGGTGGTGGATAGGGGAATTAAACGCGAACCAAATGCGACCGTGTACTGCCCAGAGACGCAGGTGGGATGCAGGGGATGGACTCCTTGCTCCTGCTGTGTCGGGTCGACGCGTTCCTTGTGCGTGGGAGCGGCATGTTCGTGCACAGTGTGCGTGGATGTGTCCGTGACTGTGCGGATTGTAACTGTGTCGGCTCGGCCAAAAGCTTGCACTCGGTAGACTGGGAGTACATGTAAGGCGATTCGAGGCCGCCTTAAGTCTCGCCCCGTCCCTTCGGGCAGTCTGGCTGGCTGCCCGGAGTACCCCGCCCGCACGACAGAGCCTGACTAGCTACCCGTGTTGTATTCCAGTCAAACACAGCAGCACTAAAGGGCCTCATTCCCCTGACCCCGAAAGAGCCCCCATTTCTGCAGCGATGGGAAGGACGAGTACGGAGAGGCTGCTAAAATCTCAGGGCCTAACCAGGCTGCGCAAATTGAGAAGGACTAGGATGACGATCTGTACTTACAACGCCCGCACGCTTGCATCGGAAGCATCCGTCGAGGACCTGATGATGCAAGCCAGGAAGATCAAGTACGACGTCATCGGACTGACCGAGACGAGAAGACACCACCCCCTGCACGCCGCCTACGACTCCGGAGAAGAACTGTTCCTCGGAACATGCGACAGCAGAGGAGTAGGCGGCGTTGGTGTCCTCGTCAACACGCACTTGGCCATGAACATCGATTCGTACGAGTCTCTGACAAGCCGAATCGGACGTCTGCGACTGAAGCGATGTGGTTCCGTGCCAGCTTTGACTGTATTCGTCGCGTATGCCCCAACATCCGACTACGACGACGAAGAGGTCGAAGCCTTCTACGTGGAGCTGGAGAAGTTCTATAAGGAAGATCACACCTTCTACAAGGTGATCGTCGGCGACTTCAACGCCAAAATCGGACCGCGAAGGTCGCCGGAAGAACTTCACATCGGAACCCACGGTTTGGAGTGGAACGAGCAAGGTGAAAGGCTGTCTGAGTTTATCATGTCGACCAAGACCATCCATGGAAACTCGCAGTTCCAGAAGCCTCCCTCCCTACGATGGACCTGGGAATCTCCCGGTGGCCAGTTCCACAACGAGATTGACCACATCATCTTCAACCGCAAATATTGCCTGACCGACGTCTCCGTTGTCCCCAAGTTCTACACGGGATCGGACCACCGCCTCCTTCGCGCAAGGTTCCGCTTTTCGCGTCAAGGAGAGAAGGCCGCGAAGTTCAAGAAGAGGAGTCCCAGAACGACCATCAACTGGGACCTCTACACCTTTCTTGCCGGTCTTTGGGAAGATGCCGTCATGGACAACGTCGACGAGGAATACGACCGCTTCGTGCACCATCTCCACTCCACGATAGTGCTAAGGGAGCCGAGAGCTTGAAGACCACCAAGAGACGTCTGTCTCCGGAAACTCTCGAGCTGATACGCCAGCGTGGAGCAGCACGAGCGTCAGGCAACTACCAACTGACGTCCGAGCTTGCGAAGCTATGCAGAGAGGCGATAAAGGAGGATCTTAAGGAGAGAAGGGCGGAAGTGTTGGCTGAAGCTGCAGAGGCAGGGTTGAGCATCCGCAATGCCCGCCGGAACTTCGCCAACTTCAAGACCAAGATGACAGCTCTCCGACGTCCCGACGGAACCGTCACCTCTTCCAGAAGGACCATGGAGAGGGTCATCCACGACTTCTACTCCGATCTCTTCGATAGCCACGTCCACCTGCCCCCATGCCATCTTCCGCAGGATGGATACGTCGTCCCCTCTGTTCTCCCTTCCGAGATCCGACACGCCATCTCGTCGGTGAAGAAACGTACAGCACCCGGTCCCGACAGGATCAGACCCGAACACCTGAAGAACCTCCCGCCTACGCTCATCAACACCCTGGCGAAGCTCTTCACACGTTACCTGTCGGAGTGCAAGGTTCCATCTCAGTGGAAGACCAGCAGAACCGTCTTGCTGTACAAGAAGGGAGACGTGCACGACATTGGCAACTATCGCCCGATCTGCCTGCTGTCCGTAGTCTACAAGCTGTTCACTCGAGTTATCCTGAATAGGATTAGCAGAACGCTGGACGAAGGACAGCCATGCGAGCAAGCAGGATTTCGGAGAGGATTCAGCACGATCGACCACATACACACCATTACGAAGCTCATCGAAGTGTCGCGAGAGTACAAGCTGCCGCTGTGCCTTACGTTCATCGACCTGAAGAAGGCATTCGACTTAGTCGAAACTGAAGCGGTCATCGAAGCCCTGCTCACTCAGGGCGTTCCTACTCAGTACATCAGAGTCCTTCGAGAGCTGTACAGTGGATTCACGACCAAGATCTCACCATTCTACAACGACGTCGTCGTCGACGTGAAGAGAGGGGTTCGGCAAGGGGATACCATATCCCCGAAGCTCTTCAGCGCCACTCTCGAAAACGTCATGCGCGAACTAGAATGGGAAGACATGGGAGTGAAGGTCGACGGCCGGCAACTACATCATCTTCGCTTCGCTGACGACATCGTGCTCATAACGCCGAGCATTAGCCAGGCGGAGCGAATGCTGGCCGACTTCGATCGTTATGTGGGAACGTTGGACTGCAGCTGAATCTTACGAAGACGATGTTCATGAGGAACGGATGGTTTCTGATGCCCCATTCTCGCTCAACGGAACGAACATCTCCGAATGCTCCAGCTATGTGTATCTGGGTCGCGAAGTCAACATGGCCAACGACCTAGCACCAGAGCTGAGCAGGAGGAAAAGAGCGGCTTGGGGAGCTTTCAAGAGCGTCGAAGAAGTCGCGAAAAAGACGAAGAACGTCCGACTCCGTGCCCACCTATTTGACTCCACTGTTCTTCCTGCCCTAACATACGCCTCAGAGACCTGGGCTATACGAAAGCAGGATGAACACGCGATCAGCGTCGCGCAGCGTGGAATCGAGAGGACGATGCTTGGAGTGAAACGACTCACGCAAGTGAGAGAAGGCCTCCGGAGTTCCGAGCTTCGCCGACGCTCGAAGATCAGAGACGCTGTCGCGTGGGCCAAGTTGTCGAAAATTAGGTGGGCCGGCCACGTAATGCGCTTCGCAGACACCCGCTGGACGAGAGCCATCACCGACTGGATTCCGCGGGATGTCAAAAGAACACCAGGACGCCCACCAACGCGTTGGTCGGACTTCTTCGTGAAAGCCCTGAACGACCGATATGACGCTCTTCGTGTCCCTCGAGCGAGGAGGATCCATTGGGCCACTCTGGCACGCGACAGGGACGAATGGAGACGCTGCTGGCACCCGCTCGAGCAATTCGATGATCAACGGGACGACAGGTGATACAGGTGAACCCTCGCGGGGCCGCACCAGCCGCCGTTGTCATGGCGGGTCCGCGGCACCCGCAGGACTCTGCTGCCGGCCTTACGAGATAGTGGAGACGCAGACGTTTGCAACGCCTCGGTCTAGAGCCACGTGCACACTCCGCTGCGGCAATACGCTGAATCATAGCACGGAGGGGCGGAATCACACTGCAGCAGCGGAGGCCGCGGTGAGGAGTGTGCACCAGGGATGAGCGGATTAACCGTTATCCGTTATCCGGTTTCCGGGGGTTTGGCCTATCTGTTTTGTTGTTCGTTATCCGCCGATTTTGGGCCGGATAACGAACAACAAATAAGCTGACTTCTCAGGTTTGGACGTGGAATTGGATTGTCTGTGTAGAAGATCGCTTACAAAAGAGTGATCGTGAGCAACAACAGAATCTACCAAGATTCAGAAAGCTTAGGTGAGGCATTTCCTCACCTGGGCACAGGATACAAACATAGATGTATTTTACATAGACTTTAACTTCCCTTCCTTCAGAATCACTAAACTTGTGCTACAGATTTATGAGACTTTCTAAAGACCTACATGATTATGGGGTTGTCACCGCGCGTCATGTGCAGAACAGAGGAGTATAGTTGATATAGTGCCTTGATGATATAGTTAGAAAAGGAGGGCCTTGCGCATTCAAAAAAGAATCGTTTTGCGCCGACCTTCACGTCCTACCTTTGTGATTCCAGACTGTAGTGTGTTGGATTTAACTGATGCAGCAATGTCATCCTTACGGTGATAGGCTGTTGTAAAGCATTAAATGAATGCCGCAGTATAGTAATGAATAGGAGGAAAATGGGACCAGATTTAATCCAAAAAGCAACGCTTGCACAACTACATATGTGGTTGGTGCATTTTTATAAAAACGAATTCCTAACAGCATTTTCCGTCCGCTTCCCGGTTATAACGGTGGTGCGTTCATAATGATGAGACATCGATCTTCTCCTTTAACAATCCGAATGGTGCAGTTAAACTATACTCTGCCTCACCCGCCATATTTTCCAGGGGCCGTATGCTCGTGCTCTCCCGTTGGGGGAGAATCAGTCTGAAAAACGATTCCGGCGAAGACACCCCCGAATGGTTACCGTATACCGGCTGTCTGCGCCCTCCTGCTTAGAGATCGCGCGTCGGCGTCCACGTTGTCGATTGATCGATCGATGTCTTGTGCGCCCGCGATGGCGCCGCTAGCAAGTGGGTCGTGGTGCAGTGGGTAACGGGTTTACTTCATGGGAGGGATGTGGGGGGGGGGGAGGGTTCGGTTCCCATGCGTCGTGGCACTCTTGCATTTCAGCTGACTATCTAAGATCTGAGGAGTTTTTTTTTTGCGCATTGTTTGCGCGTTTCAGCCGTGTGTGCTTCGCCGCTCGAAGAGCGCAGAATCCAGCTGCGGAGTCTCCCTGAGCGACGAAAGCAGTTTGCACACGAACATCTTGGATGGCACCCACCCTGGAGTCCCTTCCCTAGTTTGATTCTGCCGAGCAGAATCCAGCTGCGAAGTCCCCCTGAGTCGAGGTGTTCGGCACGGCTACTGAACTCCTAGGCACGTAGGCCGACGTGTTCGGCACGGCTACTGAGATCCTAGGCACGTTGGCCGATGTGTTCGGCACGGCTACTGAACTCCTAGGCACGTTGGCCGACGTGTTCGGCACGAAAGCACTGGTAGCGAATGTGTGCAATTGCAGAACGCGCTTTTCTGACGCCTAAAAAGGTACGGTAACCATTTGAGGGTGTCTTCGTCAGGATCGTGCTAGTGAATCAGTCAATATCAGCATATCTTATCACACCCCGATCCTCCATCGGGGGAGACTCGGGGTAGACGAGCATACGGTCCCAGACCTCTCACCAAGAGACTACCACCTTTTCAAGCACTTTCAGAGCTTTCTCGCTGGTAAAACCTTCAGCAATCAGAACCAGGCCAAAACAGCTTTCGTGGATTTTGTCGAATCTCAACCACAATATTTTTCGAATAACTCAGTGGCCCATTGATAAAACGTGTGCTGATTAGAACGGTGCTTATTTCGACTAAATCCTATAAGCTTTGAGAATGTTATGGTAGTTCAAAGTGAAGCACTCAAAGAACTTTCCGGACAACCTAATAAATACTTTTCGTGTTACAAAGAGTGCAGGGCCAAGGGAAGTGATTAGAAATGCGATGCCTCCATGTGATGGCAGGGACCCCGACATCTTGTCCTCGGCGCGCCCCCCGCCCGCCCCTTTCTGAGGGCGGTGTATGCAGCGACTCTCCACCGAATCAAACTAAGCAGTTCCTTCAATTTAGGTGCTAAATGAGTTCCGAACGCAGCATAAAGCTACTCCTCGAAGTGAGCTAGAGAATGAGACGACTTTATTGGAGGAGAGCTCAGCTAAAGGGAGTTGACGCACCGTCCTAGAAACAAGCAGTCCAAAGCAGCAATGCGAGCTCTGCTCAACTCGCCTCATCTCGTAGAGAAAACTCGTCCGATGCGAGCGTGCCAACCGGTCAGCCTAATGTAGTCAAGCGCGTCGCTCCGCCCTCTACAGTAGCGGAAGACACCTAACGTAACGCACCCATTCCGTGGCTATCGGAGAAGGGTCGTCTCTGCGCACAATAACGGGTCCACGAATTATGCGTTCGTCACCTCTTGTCCTTTCCCACTGTACCGTTTCTGTGGTATACACACAAGATCCACAACGACCAAAGAAGTTGAAATATGTACGCCTAATAGATTTCTTCATATCCGGGGGAACATGAAGCTTTTTACTTCCAAAGTTTTATTCAACAAAAACAGAGCAATAAAGAATCGACCAAGTCGAGCTTCACTGTTACACATTCGAATTCAGATCGTGAAGGTCATGGAATCAACATATTTAAGAAGGACAGAACAATTCGACACGAAGAACGACACTTCATTGGGTTTGTCGGAGAACATATCGCGCCGAAAAACGATGCTCCGTCCCTGCACATCTCCAGCAGTAACAGTACCTCCGAACACTTTTGCTTTTGTCTAAACCAGCCGTAGTTCCTTTATTAGTAACTTACATACAAGGGACGTTTGCGAAGTTGCCCAAACGATTCTCAACAAGACCTATGTTTTCTTGTAGGGCATCTAACGAGGAGCACAGAGATGAAGTTCGTTTTTGCTGCAGACCATTGGGTGGTCCAAAAATGGCGAAAATTTGTCGCCTAGTAACTTAAGAGCGTGAGGTTGAGGGGTACGTATCCTCATCAATGCAGCTAGTGCTGCTCATTTCGCCGCGCTCACTTTAAACCGAATGCATGTAGGCGTTTCAAATTTAACCGAGATGTGGGCTAGAATTTTTTTAGCACACGGGTTAGCTCATTGGTCTCCGTTTCCCTAGAATCCGCTGCCAGTCGAAACGGCTTACTAGGCGGCAAATTTCTGCTATTTTTGGACCACCCAGTAGGACCATGGCGGTTCCTAGTAAATCGATACAAATACCGCTCACCATCGCGAGACTCGAGCTTTCGGTAAAATGGGTGGCTTTCGCAACAGCCACGGCATTCTTTGCAGCCTTCTTCGCCTACTGATACTTCTGCCAGTTGTCGGCTGTTTTATCGCCGAGAAACACATGATACAGCGACTTCTTCTCTCGAACCTTCGCTTTCACATGGACGACGCAAGGTCCACAGCCATGTCTGCTTGTGGACCTTGCGTCGCCCAGGCTTCGTAGTGCCGAGTTCCACCTTGCAGCTTGACGTATCGCCTCGGTTGCTTTCTTCCTAGTTTCATCGACAGTCGTGACTGTCGGTAACCGCACGCGAGAAATCACAGCTGCTTCCTTCTCTTTCATTCTCCACCACTTGATTCTTGGTGCACCGCATCCCTCAACCTGCTGCAGCCTCGGAGGGGTGATCTTAAAGGTGCAGATCAGTGGTCGATGCTGTGGGGCGGCCGTCTCATACGGCACGATCTTCGTGACTATGACAATACTTCGGTCGTGATCGTTCACAAGAACAATTTCTATCTGGACAACGACGGAAACGCCATTATGGGAACATATTTAGGAGGCGCGTCGACTTGATTACTGAATCCTCAGTTTAGCTAGAGAATTCCAACCCCTTCGTTCAGTTTTCGAATAGTGATTTGTGAAACGTGTGAGCAGGCGTTATCGTGCAAAGGAATAGGCCTGTTCCGTGGACCAATGCTGGCTGAAGTTGACGCAATTTTCGGTGCATTTTGTCGGTTTCTTTCCAGCAGTACTCTGCTGCGATAGGAAGATACCAGAACGCTTGAAGTCAAAAATATATAGAACTGTCGTCCGGCCGGTAGCGATGTATGGTGCTGAGTGTTGGCCTGCGACCAAGGAGGTTGAAGCGCGCCTCAGCGTCATGGAGACGAAGATGCTGCGGTGGACGGCTGGAGTCACGCGCCTGGACCGCATCCGAAACGATGTCATTCGGCAGAAGTTCGGTGTCGCGCCGATAGCGGACAAGATGCGCGAAGCTCGCTTACGATGGTACGGCCACGTTCTGCGTGGAAAGGAAGATAGCGTCCGCAAGATAGGCCTTAAGTTCGAGGTGGTAGGAAAGCGGCCTAGAGGGCGTCCGAAGCAGCGCTGGTCTGACACGTTACTTATGGACCTGAAGGTTGCTGGTGTCCACCCTGATCTAGCGCTGGATTGGGAGAGGTGGCGTCATGACACCAGAATAGCGGACCTCGCTACGAAGCGGGACAGACGCTGAAGAAGAAGAAGAAGAAGTACTCTTCTGCGATCGTTTGACCTGGTGCCAAAATGTTGTAATAGATCACACCAGTCACCGACCACCGCACAGTGGCCGTTACCTCCTTTTGATGGAGGTTCTCCTTTGGAAAATGCCCAGGGGATTCGTTGTCGTCGAACCACTGTCCGGAATGTGTCCTGTTATCGCACAGGAATCACTTGCTATCACAAATGATGATTCGATCCAAAAACAGGTCAGTCTTGTTGCGTAAAAGTAGAGAAGAACAAATCTCGAAACATGACCGTTTTTGCCGCTCACCCAACTCAAGGGGCACCCTCTTTTCGAGCTTTTTCCACCTTCCCAAGGCGTTTCAAAACATCCGCAACAGCAGTTTTACTAACGTCCAACTCTTCCACCATCCCGCGAACTGTTTGGGATGTTCAGCTTCCACCGATTCCTTCAACTCGTCGTACAGGATTGCTCTAGGTCCCGCTACGGAAGTCATCTTTGAGGCTGAATCTCCGGTCCAAAAGTTACTGAACCACTGGCGCCCAGTGCTTTCTCCAACATTATTAGCCCCCCACACTTGATTGATTTGTCGAGCTGTCTCGGCTGCGGATTGTCCCAATTTGAAGTCAAAGTAAAATATTGTTCGGAATTGCTCCTTCGACATACTTCAATAAGCCCTTCAGGAACAGAAATATAAAACAGCGTTCAAACATAAATTATTTAGTGAGATAGAGAGAAAAATTTTGTAAAAAAGTAGCACTAATGCGCAATGCAAGTTGAATTTTTACATAGTAATAGAGGGATGAAAAATAGTAACACAAACGCTGGAAACTTTCCGGACAACCTAGTAGATGTCCTACAAGACAACCATACCATGAGTTTTGTTGAGAATTGTTGGGGTAAGCTCACAGACGTTCGTTGTTGACCTCGAAATGGTTTTGTAAGCAAAACAGCCATAGTCGTCTGGGTTAGCCATAGTCGTCTGGGTTACGAACCTCGTGCCTGACTAGAGCATACGTTTCGTGGTTCCGTATGAGAAGTTGGTTAGTAGTTTTCCGTGTGATCGTGTGCTCCTGTAACACTGTAAGTCAACTAAAAATTCGACACTGTGCGGTGATTGTTAGCAGAAGGATGAGCGCTAACCTCGACCACGTCTTCTACCCAGAGTTCCTCCTGAGGTGTCGCTTCACATGTGCATAGTGAGACAACGTTGCAGTCTAACGCTGCCAACAGGTCCTTCACAAGTATTGCCATCCTTCCATGATATTCAATAGTTCGTACGTTCACCAACTGATTTGGCCGAATTATCGGCTTGCTGAAAATCGTTGCATTCACCAAGACCTTTTTCCATCCAATCAAGAGGTCTTGTAATCAGGAAACGTCATCAGAAGCGCCTTTGGAGGGCATTAGAGACAGTATTTAGCACATTGATAATCGCGCGATTTTCGCCTGCCTGGCGCGTGAGAATATTTGATTTTCTGCAGCGTCGAGAGTTGTTTGTTAACTGAAGCCACTACTTGTCCAGAAGCTCAGTAAAAGTAAAAGTAACCACTAACCGACAATTGTTTTCGTGTGGACCATGCTTTCTACAGCAATGTTGAAAGATGGAGTACAGATAATGCAAAAGTCCCTTCCAAAGGATTGAAAGCAATTAGAAAAATAAGTTACAAAACTGCGACACGAGATCGTGTCACACGGTCACACAAGGCCGAAAGGGTGCGACACGACATCGTGTCACAGGGTACTCGACGTGGGAGCATGGAGTGCAGCAGCCCTCGCACGCGTGGCAGGAGCTGTCGCGAACTAGTGAGCATACGCTCACAAAGTCCGTTCCAGTTCCGACAAGTCAAATGCATTCTTCAGGTCAATGAAGGTGAGGCACTGCGGCAGCTTGTATCTCAGAGTGCTTCGACGGGTCTCGTCATCTTTGTTGTTTGTGGTCCGTCATGTCAAATACTCTCCGAAATTCTTCTTGTTGGCATAACTCTCCGTCGAGTTTTGTCGATCCTTTATAAGACTATTCGGGATGGACAGGAGGTAAGCTATGGGCTGCAGGTAGACTGGAGGATAAGAGCGAACCGAAATCCTACAAGAAGAGCAGAGTTCCAAAGTGGTTTTTTAAAATAACTTTTTTTAAGCAAGCACTTGCAAAAAGAAACATATTTGAGCTCAGCAGCTCGAACAGCTCTATCTTTTGACATAGAAATCAATAGAGTTGAACTATGCATGTAGGCCGCACGTAATCAATCGAGGGGGCGCGAGAGCTTATAGAGTGAGAGTTTGGATAGTTTTATAGGAAATTCATAGTCGCCCTACTCAAAAATCGCTCTAAGACTGTCCAGCTTGCTTTTGGAGCAAGCCGTAAGCAATACATACAGAATCGAGCCTATCAATCGAGGGAGCGACCGCTCGCAAAATGCACGCGCGGGCCTTTTCGGAGCGCAATAACTCTGTCAAGTTCGAATCGTTTCGGTTGCAACTTGTGGGTCTTGTAGGCGGTAAAACGATCTAGTAGTACACTAGAGTGGAATGGTGTGGCTCAGGAAGAGGCAATGTTACAGGGGCGCGAATATGCAGGTGAGGACTGTGTGACGCATCGTTTTTACGATCTCGGTGGACCACTGCGGGAAGACGCGTAGAGCCAACGGCCTACAAATGCATAGGCACGTAGATCACTTGAAGTTCTTTACGAGGAAGCGCTCACAGCTCTCCAGCTGCCTAACCTGCCTTAGCCCCAGGTGTCATTTTAGAGCGGCGGAGGGCAGCGGGCAAGTTTCCTGCGCTCTTACTCGTCCATATTTGAATTTTTGGCACTCGCAATGAAACTGGTCTGTTCAGCTTGAAGAGCTCTATCGAATGATGCCAATCGCGACTAATTTCAGAGAGATCGATTTTTTGACAATTGGGACGGGGACGTAGGCCGAGCCTGAGCGGACGTTGACGTCATCGAAAATCGATATTTTCGAAATTGGTCATATTTTCCCGTCCAGAATCATCTAGGGGTTATTTGGGGCGCTGATCACGAATCCGACGTCCGTTTTTGAAAATTCCGCCGGTTTCGGTAGGTTACTTCCCGTTTGAAGGTGGTCGGGTCAGGATCACCGCGACGGTGTCCATTCATTTGGGTGGATAGCGGAAAGGGCGCGGCGGGCGGTGTCCACTCATTTGAGTGGACGGAGGAGTTTTGGGAACAACTTTCTTTATTGGTGTTTTTTAAATTTTCTTCTCAATTTCCTAAATTATGGTAACAAATCATCGTTACATTGCGTAGGCAGAAAATGATTGGCTTTGCCGGAATTAACAAGACAAGAACTTCTTCCATTACTGAAACAATAAATACATTACTTCTATACCAGAATTAATGCACAAAATTTTAGACAAAACATGAGTTGATCACTTAAATAAAACAATCGAGGCTCTAAGTGATAATGGCAATAAACAAACATTCAACAAGAACACTTCCTATCGTTGGAGCACCTCAAACAAATATATTTATCGCAACTGGGGCAGCGCATGTAGACTTTCCGTTCTTCTTGCCAATATCTCTTTCCATGCTATTTCTCTGTTTTTTATGGCAATCTGTGCAGTTCTTCTGGATTTCTCTTGAGTCGGCGGCAACGTTCTCTAAGACTTTGTTTTTGTTGGTGTTTTTTTTTCCGCGGTTGTCACACAAATGGATGGACGCATGTGCGCGCCAAAAAAGCAGCCGGCCGTCGCGCGCTCTCTGCACGAAAACGCTCTCGTCGTGAACGTGTTAAATTAATGATGAAGTCCTGCCATCCTTATTCATCCTTATTTATTCACTACTCCTGATGAAATACCTGCCTACTCCATCAAAAAAGTAGCTGTAACCTTAGTAGCTCCTCTTGAGCACATTTTCAATTTTAGTTACATGGATAGCAAAATTCCAAATCGATGGAAGCATGCATTTGTCACTCCTATCCCCAAAAAACCACCACACGGCTTAGTATCTAATTATCGTCCTATTAGTATCACATCAGTGTTTTCCAGAACATTTGAAAAAATTCTGAAAGTGGCCCTTGTATACCATATAGAAGCACATGAGGTTATACCTAAGAGCCAATATGGTTTTAGAGTCGGAAGATCGACTAAGACCTTAATGCTATCTACCCTAGATGATTGGACTAAGTCACTGGATGATAACACTGATGTTGATGTGGTCTTTTTTGATTTCAGCAAGGCTTTTGATAAGGTGCCCTTCAAAGAACTTATTTTCAAGCTTCAAATTTTTGGAATTCATTCCAGAATTGTTAAGTGGGTAAAGAACTTCATCACAAATAGATCCTTCCAGGTAAAGGTGATTGACAAATTTTCTCGCACGTACTCAATAACAAGTGGCGTACCCCAGGGGGGTGTATTGTCACCGATTCTATTCATCATCTACGCTTCCGGTTTACCTGTCTTAGTTGAAAGGCGTGGCGTTAAGTGCAAACTGTTTGCAGATGATATAAAAGTATACAGGAATATTACCAATGAAGAGGATCACTTTGCCCTCCAATGTGCTGTTTCAAATGTTGCCGATTGGTCGGACAGGTGGAAATTACCTATCTCAGCTCAAAAAACTCGGGTTTTTCATCTAGGCAATTCAAATTCGGTTAAGCACATTTACAGCCTTGGTGGTTGCAACCTACTCAGTGAAGAAAGTTTGCGTGATCTGGGCTTCATCTTAGACAAAAAACGTGGTTTTTTAGAGCATTGCGAGACGATTGCAAAGAAAGCTGAAAGAGTTACTTACAACATTTTTAGAGCGTTGTCTACAAATTCAAAAACTCACTTGCTTCTTGCATACAAATCATATGTTCGCCCAATATTGGAGTATGGCACCACCGTGTTCAGTCCTCACCTTAAGCGCTGCATACAGAGTTTAGAATCCGTTCAGAATAGCTACACTAGAAAGCTATGGTTACGCTTAAATGGCTATGACTACACCTCCATTCCATCAGCGCTTGGTCGTAATAAAATATTCGAGCTGGAATCGCTTGCTATTCGTAGGAAGCGATCTAATTATTATTTTCAAGATGATGACTGGAAAAGTTGCACTTCCACTTACTGAGCTTTACACAGTCCATCATTCTACCACTAGAGGTTGTAGATCTAAAATTCGTTATTCTACAGCCAAAAGTTGTGTTCGTGCCTCCTTTTTTACTCAAAGGGACGGTTCTGAATTCTTGATGTTTACCAAAAAACATACTTTGCCATCTTTGTTTAACCAATATAAAAAGCTCGTTGGTAGTTATCTTAAGACTCGCTAATTCGCCGTTTCTTGTATTTTTGTATCTATTACCAATGTGTTGTCTTGCTGGTGTTTATTTCGTCGCGTGTTGTCATACACGTATAAATAAATAAATAAATAAATAAATAAATAAATAAATAAATAAATATGGCAGGTGTACTCTCTGCTATATGCAGAAGTATGACAGATGTGCGAGGAGCAACGAGTACCAGAGGAAAGGTAGAAGTGATCAGCAGCAAAACATTGTAACCTGATGTTATTAATATCATTTGCCACCATCAAAACTCCTGCGCCAGACGGGACATGGGTTCGCATTCACTATCTTCCAAAGGAATGGATATTTGCCTATTACGCTACCAGCGTTGTTAAATCGCGCGCCGCTTCCTCGTTGCGGTGGACTACAAGCGCTATCCCACGATACTGGGATGTTGCATGTGATCCAACAGCGTCGTTGCTGTAATCCGGTCCGGAAAGCAGAGGGTGCAAGTACTCTCTGCTGACCTGCATGGCGCGAGAGTTCTGATCGCAAATCACGTGACAGCATATGGCCTGTATACCAGCTGCTCTAGGCTTAGAACAAACATATAGGGCATCATCTTGAATAACTTGAGTTTTAATACACACCTTCTGTCGTTTCTGGTAGAGGAAACCCTCCAAATTACGGCAGCTTCTAGCGACTACCGGGAGTCTTATACTCTGCTCAACATATTGCAGCCTATGATCACTTTGTGGGCCGCGCACGCATGAAAAACGTCTACACGCGGCTAATTCGTTGTCGCACAGGTGCTGGTCGCGACTACGAATGAAGCAGTAGGATGGTAGGCCTGATCGCAGACGAGGTCAGCATCTTGCTCTCTTCATTTTTTGCGTGGGACCGGAACTGAGCCCTGGCCGCGCTATAACGGGAGTCATTTTGAGCGCAGCGTTATATCCGATGCGTCTTAAGCTGATTTGGTTTGGACTGGCGTAAAGGTAAGCTGGCTGGGGCCAGAGAAAATCTACGTTATATCGAGAGTCGCGTCTTACCGGAGGTGTTAAAATGGGAGGAGACTGTATAAGGGCATCCCCGAACCGTCGGAAGTCAGTCGCCGCACGAGCGCGTGTACCGCGTCATAATCGTCCAAGGAACCGCTTGGAGTCAAGTGCCATCGCATCGGGACCTCGCCCTCGATCTGTGACCCGCTTCATGTCCACCACTGTCGTCCTTGTTGCTGTATGTGTCTGGTTGTTGCACTCACCGTTAAACGCACACAAGCAAAAAAACTGCGGACGAGTTGTTTGGGCACCAAAGGTAAAAATTCAAACTGTCGGCGTTGGCGATGGAGCGCGAAATCCTTCATTCCAAGCATCACACCCGCGAACCTCTCGTCGCTCAGGGGGGGGGGGAGTCCGGGGAAAAAAATGAAAATGACTCCAGGGTGTGGTGCAGCCAAGCTGCTCATGTGGAAAATGCTCTAATTGCCCAGGAGGGGTCCGGAGCTGGGTTCTGCGCTCTTGAAGCGGCGAAGCGTATACGGTCGGAAGATGCGCAAAAAACGCTTCAAAACCGTGTAGACGTCGAAACCCCTAGAACACCACATAGTCAGCTGAAATGCAAGAATGCCACGACGCAGAAGAACCGAACCACCAACATTCCTCGCACGAAGCAACCCGCTTATCCACTGCACCACGACACGCTCTGCGAGGCGCCTTTCGCGGACCTACAAGCGATCGATCGAACGTCAGCGGGCGCGCCGACGCGATCTCTAAGCTAGGAGGGCGCAGAGAGCAAAGGACTGCGGTGATGACTGTGTGGCCGTGCCGCGACAACTCGTCCGCAGTTTTTTTTTGTTGTGTACGTTTAACGAGTGATTGTTTCTGCCTTTCGAATTGCCAGTCCGTCATGTTGTAATAAATTGTTAATTCTTGAGGTGTGCTGCCGTCGTCGTTCAGTCGCTGGTATATCGGAGTATCTCTAGGACCTTTGTGTGTTACTAAGTTGAAAGACTTCTCGATCCCTGAATCTTATGTCTTAACGTGAAAAAAACCTCACTCATCCCTGCGCCGTTTCGACATGTCTCGAAGGCACACCAGCGAATCTGGATGAAAACGGACAGTACGAACCACCCTTCGAGCATCCTCTCGCCGCCTGAACTCCAGATGCAAGCGCGTTGTTCTGGCCTTCGATAGCAGCGTGTACACGTCTTCGGAGAAGCGAGAGCGCTCTCTCTGAAACAGATCACTAACTAAAGCCTTAACTGGCAAGATGAACAAGTGCTGATGCTTTCCGAATCTTTACCTGTAACTGATAACTTGATATACCAAGATTGTATTGCTAACTATTTGTTTATATTTATCTCCGCGAGCGTAGATCGTGAGCACGCGATTCACAACAAAAATTCGACGTGAAACAAAGCTTTAGAAAACTCCGATGTATCATATGGTTTTATGTCTTGGCTCGCCCCCCCCCCCCCCTCATCTAGGTCGTCTACCGCGCTCCAGTTGTGGAACATGGTTCAAAAGAGGGACGCGATCACGCACAGGATTACAGTTAAACAGGATTTTATGATTTGCCATCAAAATTTTCTTTTTTGTTTATATTTTATGTTTTTCGTCCATCTTTTTAGTAGTCTTCTTATCTATTAGTTCAGCGTAATTAGTTGTTTTCAAATTACTGTGTTGCAGATTCCTTTTTCGAAGTATTTTTTTTCTGTCTGTATTCTAATGACTTGATATTAATATTACTTCTCCAATAATGTAACCTCATGTCGATAAAGCATTAGGTCACATTAGTTGAGAAGAAATAAAATAAAAAATGCGAAGCAGTTCTGGTTGGTTAAGTTTTTCCTTCTTTCTACCAGGCTGCCCAATAATTCTTGTCCGAAAATTTCACCATTTTTAATTTATTTCAACTTTATTGAAAAACAAGTCTAATCAACAATATAATCACCACAGTTATCCACAACAGTGGCCCAACGATTGGGCAGGTCGCCGATGCCCTTCGACCAGAATTCCGGGGCTGCGACTCGAACAGGTCCGCGATGTCGGATTTGAGGTTGTCGTAGTTGGTGAATTTTCTTCCGGCCAAATGGTGCTTCAGCGGGCGGAACAAGTGGTAGTCGGAGGAGACGAGGTCCGGGGAATACGGTGGATGCTCAACGGTCTCCCAGCCCAGCGTCGCCAACTTCTGCTGGGTCTCCTTCGCCACGTGGGGGCGCGCGTTGTTGTGCAGCAGTGGACCGAGGCCCGTCGGGGACGCTTTTCTCGGTGGCGGCGGCTAGTTTCTCGAGATCGGTGTAGATGGAGGCGGTGCCTTGCGGGAGCAGCTCGAAGTACAGCATGCCCTTGGCGTCCCACCAGCAGCAGAGCATGATCTTCAGCGGGTGTTCCCTGTCCTCGAGGCCCGTGTCGCCGCTCTCGAAACGATTGAACCAGCGCCTGACTGTGCGTTGGGACAGTGCATCCTCCTTGCACGCTCTGCAGACGTTGGCGACCGCGGTGCCCGTGTCGTTGCCCAGCAGCCACTCGTAGTACACGAACGTTACGAATTCGACCTTGGTCCATTTTAGCTTGTACTGGTAGCTAGACGCGGCGACTGCGCCTTATATACCCCTAGCGTGGAACTCTGGAGAACCTTCTAGGTTTTTACACTTGCCTGATATTATAACACTTCTAAGGAAAATTATAGAATTTTGAGAATTTTCGGACAGGAATTATTGGACAGCTTGGTATCTGTTCTGAGAACCTCCTTCCTTGCTGAGCTCCGGGGAAGGCCGCGCTAGTTTATGCCATGCCTTTTTGCTTGCAATCGAAGTTTAGGGTGGCACGATCAGCGAGTGATTTGAACCTTCTTAAATGACTTTCGACTATCAGGCTTATGGTTAGTCCCTTGTAAAAAGGAGTCCTTTCGTGCACCCTTCCTGTGTCGGTCGAATCCGATTTTTCTCTTTGTTTTCCATTTTTTTTTCTTTTTCTCAGACTATACGATCTTCCAAAAGGAAAGACGTAGATTTGTGAAGCGTCTCCTGAACGAGAGGAAGGAAGTCGGCAATAGTTACCGTGTCTCGGCCTAGGGGTTCAGTCCGGGAGCGAGAACTTTTACTCACTTTCGGCAGCGCGCCTCGGACACGACGCCGCCGTCCGCGACAAGCCGGCGATGGCGCGACGAAAACGCGACCTGGGGCCGGATTCATCAAAGCGCATACCCACGGGTATGCTGGTTATAGGGGGTAGACGTACCCACGATGTGGACATACCCACGATTCAACACGATCCAATTAAACCTTACACATACCCACGATTCAACACGATTCAATTAAACCTTACCCGCCAAATCATGGGTATATCAGTGGGTAGAGAAAACCCGCCGATCGTTGTGGGTACATCCGTATACTCGCGACTCATGCGCGTCCCATCGACAAAATGGCGCTCCAATGAGATCATCTGTTTTCGCGAAACGCCTAGTTGTACCTTACCTTTGATTCCTTTCATGAATACGAATCGTACCCACTACCCACGGCTGGTAGTGGGTACAATTCCCTTGCGGTATCTCTACCTATACCCATAGCTTGATGAATCCGGGTCGTGCTTGCTAGCTCCTGCGCGTGGGTTCTGCAACGGCCGTGTCTACGGCTGGCAAATTGCCAATCGCCGTCCCGCCCCTGCTGATGGTTTACTGTTTAACCATGCTGCAGTGTATACATACATTTGTCACGCCAAATTGGACACTCTTGTAAACAGGTCTTACGATCAAGCTGAACATCTTCCAAATCAAAAGGAGCTCCTTTAACCTGGGTACTACAAAAAGGTTAGAATAATTTTTGTGCAAGGAAAATTTTCGGAATGATTTCTTTGAGTATTTCATTTGTCAATTCAATAAGTAAAGACATTGTTTGAATTTTTATGAAATTCTCATAGTTTTTGAGGAAAAATAATGGTTTAGGACTTGTTCTAAACAGCAGAAAGGCGGCCATTTTTGTGCTATAAAAAGCGATTACGCCATGCCCTCACCTAAGACGTCGCGATATTTGGTTGACTGTTAGCAAAATTTCTATTTGCATGCAATTTCACACCTGTAATACACAACAAAATTAATTATGTCTTCACCTTGAAGCTTTATGTAAGCGTCACTGTACAGGTGTCGCTTCATGTAAGCGTGTAAGCGTCACTCACACTACCAATCAAATAAAAAACGCGACGAGCTAATCGGATGCATGGCGCGATCCCTTTTTGGTGCACTAAATGATTGCTGCCTTATTGCGCTTTAAAACAAAATTAAATTCAATATTTTTTCTCAAAATATAAGAATGTCTAAAAAGCTACATAGAGCCGAGTTAGCCTAGTGGTTAGTAGAGGCTGGCAAAAACAGCTGTAGCGAAGGCAAAGAACGCGGAAATGGATGCCCTGTACGAGAAACTAGACTGGCCAGAGGGAGAGAAGTTCGCCATCCGCCTGGCCAAGGCGCGTCATAGAGCTAGCCTCGACATTCGAATAGTGAAGACTGTGAAGAGTGCGGACGATAGGGTGTTACGGAAGCCGATCGAGGTCAGAGAGAGATGGGAGGAGTACTTCAAGGAACTCCTGAACGAGGAGTTCCCTCGTCGGGAGGCCGAGGAAGAACAACCAACGGAAGGACCCATCCCACCCTGGACGCAAGAAGAGGTTCGCAAGGCCACAGGAAAGATGAAACTCGGAAAGGCAGCAGGACCTGACGGTGTGCAAGTAGAGGCTTGTAAGATGCTCGGGGACCTCGGAATCAACTGGCTGACGCAGTTCCTCAACAGAATCGCGAAAGAAGGCAAGATGCCGGATGACTGGAGGAACAGCACCATAGTCCCCATCTTCAAGCAGATGGGACGCTTCCGAATGCTCCAACTACCGAGGGATCAAACTGATCTCACACACGATGAAGATCTAGAACGACTAGTCGACTAAAGGCTGAGGGAGATGGTACTTATCTCCCGGGTGCAGTGGGGCTTCATGCCTGAGAGGTCCACCACAGACGCCATCTTCATAGCTCGTCAGGTGATGGAGAAATATCGGGAGAAACGAAAACCCTGCTACCTGGCATTCCTGGACCTGGAGAAGGCCTACGACAGGCTAGCTCGGGCCGTAATCTGGAATGCCCTTCGAGGGAGGGGTGTCCCGGAACGTCTAATCACGGTCATAAGGGACATGTACGAGGGCTCGAAAGCAGCGATACGAACTCCACACGAGGTGACAAGAAAAGTGGACATCACAGTGGGGCACACCAAGGGTCGGCTCTGAGCCCGTTCCTCTTCCTGCTGACACGACTCTATAGTGAACCACCTTGAGGAAGGCCTTCTCAGAACGATCCTCTACGCGGACGACATCGTCCTAGTAGCCGACAACCAGGAGGAGCTGAAGGAGAAGGTGCAGCTGTGGCAGAAAGCCCTCGCAGACAACGGCCTACGGCTGAACGTGAAGAAGACGAAGTTCATCAGCTCTGAGCAGTGCGCTGGATCGATCCTAGACTGCCAAGGGGAAGCGATCGAGAAGGTGGAAGAATTCCGCTACCTCGGAAGTGACCTATCCGAGGAAGGAAGTGTGGACCAGGTGGTCAGGGGATGGATAAACGCAGCCTATCTCAAGTGGAGGGAGTCCACAGGGATCCTCTGCGACCGTAGATGCTCCAGGGCGCTCAAAGGCAAGCTCTATAGAACAGTTGTGAGACCTGCATCCTCTACGGCAGTGAGTGCTGGGCCCTGGGTAAGGCCCAGGAGCGGCAACTGCACGCGGAAGAGATGAGGATGCTGAGGTGGGCATGTGGATGGACCCGTCGGGACAGGGTGCGAAACGAGGATGTTAGGGCAGTGATGAAGACTGCCCCGATCCAGCTGAAGATGAGAGAGCAGCGCCTGAGGTGATATGGACACGTCCTCAGAAGACCAGAGGATCACCCCACAAGGTTGGCCCTAGATTTCGAGGCACCCGGAAAGCGTCCGAGAGGAGCCCCAAGGAAAAG